>JAQQRF010000131.1:0-192791 GCA_030523145.1 Trissolcus brochymenae
AAAAAAAAAAAATATTAAAAAAAAACAAAAATAAAAATCGAAAAAAAATAAAAAAAAAAAAAAAAAAAAAAAACAAAACTGCAGTTCATTTTTTTTTTTTTTTTTTTTGAAAACTCATTTTCTCCCTCGGAGTATTATTCCATTGTACATAACGATAGACTACAAAAAACATTTTATCTCTCAATTAAAGTGTGTTACAACATTTGATAATTTTTTTTGAAAAAAGTTAAATTTCGACAATTAAAAAATAAAAATAAATTTCTCGAGTCACTCTGTGACACAGCAAAAATGTTCAGCTTTAGATCAACCGATATTTGATAATACACTGAAATTAGAATAGTTTTGTTTCATTGCACATTGAACTTGATATAATCACAAATGAACAGTCGCACGATCAGCTATCTGCGAGTCTGTAATTGTAAGTGTCGGTTGAAACGTCGTACATTCTTCCGCATAGATGTACACATATAGTTTTGCATCAGACACACGCCACTGCAGTTCGTTCGCTTAAATTCCTCAAGTTTCGCTTAATTTTTAACAACGATCCTTTGTTTCTGAAAATGATACCAACGTATTGAAAGGTAAGACTTGAATTGAATGTTATCTCTGTAAACTTTGCTGTGATGTTACGCGACCCAGAAGTCGTGGACAAAACCAGCTGAATCGAGCGTACGCACGTGTCATTCGTTTCACTTTTCTTCTTGGACGTGAGGTCAAGAAACTAGACTAAGAAACTAAAACCAGTTAAATATAATTGACAAATGAGAAACAATGAATCCAATGTTCAAGTGTAATTATTTAGAAAATTAAAGCTAAAGTTTTGTTAACGCAAACCAATTATTTCACTCCCAATTAATGCCATAGATTTCATGATTTTGGTTTTATTGTGCAAGTGACGAAAGGGGAGGGGGGTTCAAGTAATTTGTATAATCCGCAAGTCTAGTAAGTTGAAGCAATATTTTGAATGGGATGTAAATGCAATTTAAATTGTGTACCCAAAGACTTCCGTCATCGATTTTCTGAATGTGTTGAAACAATTTCTATGTCGCTTCTGTCACCAGGGCGAGTTGAATGTAAGATTAAAAATTGTGCAAAGTACAATTAGATTGCCGACGAGAGTAAATCTGTAACTTTATCACCTTGTTAATTTTCACAATTTATAATCACAACTGATGTGATAAAGAAAATAAATGAACAAACATTTTCAGTTGTTTCAATGCTTCTAGATGAATTAACAAAAATATAATTGTGCTTTCAGATGCAACATACAAACAAGTGGTAATTGCGTCTAATGTACGTTCGTCATCATTCCGTCCGACTTGATTTCATTTTCATTGTCACGAAATGAGCATCTAGTCTCTAATCGTAGCTACAGAGAAAAACTCAATCATCAGAGAGTACAAAAATGAAGTTTGCAAGTTCGATTTTGTTGATCGTCTTGGGTGTGCTGAGTAGCCAAGATGCATTGGTCGAAGGATACCGAATTTTGGGACTATTTCCCTTGCATGGCAAGAGTCATTTTGTGATGTCAGAGCAACTGATGAAAGGACTGGCCAGGAAAGGTCACATCGTAGACGTGGTGAACCACTTTCCGCAGAAGAAGCCTTACAAAAATTACAATGATTTGAGCTTGAAAGGCTCGATGCCGAATATTATGAACAACATGACCTATGATACGATGCAAACTTTCACGTCATTTGCGGCGGACAGATTCGTCGAAGCGATTGGAGATCCTGTGTGTGAACTTTTGGGTCATCCTGTTATGCAAGATCTCATTAAAAAGGCTGATAAAGTAAAATACGATGCTATCGTTGTGGAGGTTAGTATTACTGTCATTACTTTTTATTTCCTTTTTTTCTATTTATTTTTCTCTTACAACAGCGTTAATGATTGCGCTTTATCATGAAAATCAAGCTCTTGAAAAATCACATTTAATTTAACAAAACAAGAAAGACATTTTTTTTGCAGATAGATGAAACATTTAGTTCTAGGAATATCAAACTAATTAATTTGCGCGCAAAGTGCACGTTTATCTTGAAATTAAATATTGCTGTTCTGCTGTTAAGCAAATACACTAATGTGATTAAGTTTTACATTTCCGTTTACCAGATTGAAAGCCAGACGGCTCAACCCGATCATTATAAACTGGCGGGTAACGAAATATAAAGATTACGGTTTTTTTTTTTTTAATTTCTGCATCTCTATAAACTGCATGCATAATTTGCACTAGTATCAACAGCATTCAAAGTGTATATATACTATTTAAGCAATGCCTCAATTCGTGGAACATTCAAACTATGATTATTACTCCAACTTAAACTTTGGTATCGAAGGAGTTTCCTCATTTGAAAGAAAAAAAAAGCATGATTGCACAGTCACAATTTCGTTGTCATACTAATAGATAATTCATTTTTTCCAAAGTTAGTAAAAAAAACTTGAAATTAAATTTACAAATCTGTTAAAAATGCATTTTAAACAAATGAGGAAAACAAATTTTTGTTGAATGTTTTCAGATATTTGCATCAAATTGCTACCTCGCGTTTGGACAACTGTTTAAAGCCCCTATGATCGGTTTAGTGACAGCGGCTTGGCTAGACTGGTTGAACGTCCCTCTAGCACATCCGTACAACGCTGCTGTAACTCCTATCGCATTTTCAAAAGCTAGGCACCCGATGAACTTTTGGCAACGCATGGAAAATGTTATCGTTAATTCAAAGATCAACTATGACTTTCATTATTACATGGACCGACAATTGTCCTACGTGCACAAGTATGTGGGCAAACAGTTTGACAACATTTATGATCTGCACAAGGATCTCGCACTTGTACTTGTTAACTCGCATCATTCAATAAATGGTATTAAATCCTTGAGCCCGTCCATCGTCGAGGTCGGAGGACTTCATGTAATTGACGATAATTCAACTTTACCACCTGTAAGTATTTGGATTTTCATTAAAAGCATTAATTTTTTCAAATAAAAATTTTTCAAATAAAAATTTCAAATAAAAAGTAACGAATCATTTTAAAAAATCTTTTCTTCTTTTGCAATCCATTAAATCTTGGACAACTGATAATTCAGTTCAATAAGTCAATACAATGTTTAACTTCATCCTGCTGTAAAAGTTCGCACGTTTGCCATGGTTCTTTTTTTTTCTGTTATTACATTCGTGCAAAAGTTTTAACATAGATGAGGGGCATTGCGCGTAACATTGTCTCCGAAAGTTATGACTCGTGGCAGAAGCTTTCACACCCATAACGAAATCTTAGCTATTGCAGCTTATTCATTTCTCATTGTCGACAATTTAATTCCAAAGTTCCACGTATGTTTGTAATTTGAAGCAACACGTACTTCTTACCTTACGTCCAACCCTTTACATAAACTCTCTACGATCGAGTTATGCACGTATGTACAACTAGAAATGTTTTCACATCGTCGTGATCATCCAACGTAGAATTCCCCCCGAGTGCTGTATCTCTCACTTGGTTCACTCATTTTCGCGAGATTAAATTTTCTGCGACTGTTGTTTCCAATTATAAAACATTTGCTATCTTTTACAGGAGGTTGTCCATTGTCCAGCTGATTTATTTATCATTCAATAGACAATATTTTGTTCTGACTTGAAAGCATAAGAATGAAAATTAACATGATTCTCCTTTCTTTTTAACAGGAAGTTGAAAAGTGGCTTGACAGCGCTAATGAAGGTTGCGTTTATATTTCCTTCGGTTCGATGGTTAAAATTGAATCATTCCCCAGAAAGACATTGGACGTTTTTTATGAAACAATTAAGAAGATGGCGCCGGTTAAGTTTTTAATGAAAATAGCAGCAAAAAATGAACTTCCACCTGGTCTCCCAAGTAATGCAATGACGTATCACTGGCTTCCGCAAATCAAAGTTTTACGTAAGTAAACTAATTATTTGTAACTGAAAACAGAAATACACAATATGTACAAATTATCAAGTTCATCCTAACGTAATAATTAGTCAAATTAGAACTCCTATCTTCAAGCTCTTCTCAATCCACACTAATTTGAAAAAAAAAAAACTGAATAATTAAATTTATCTACATAAGGCAATCAATTTTAAGATCAATTTCTTTGGTTTCGATTCGGATCATTCATTGGTTGCATCTTTTTGCAGAGCATAAAAACATCAAGGCTTTTGTAACTCATGGCGGTCTGATGGGAACCCTGGAATCAATCAGATTTGGTGTGCCCATGGTGGGATTCCCCTTGTTTGGGGATCAGCATGTAAATCTGCAAAATTATGAGGATAAAAAACTGGCTATCATTTTGGACCACAAAACTGTAACTACCGATACTTTTGTGAAATCTCTAACCACCGTGCTAAAGGACCCAGAGTATAGGTAAATTAATAAAACAAACAAATTCTAAACTATTTTTGAAACAATGAAATTGTTGTTGATATTAAGAGTTCCCTCTGTTAAGGGCTGATAAAAAATTTAATCAAAATGTTCTGTTTACAACGTTATAAGAAACTAAAGTCAACTGGATTTTATCCTATAAAAAAAAGAACGATAGCCGATTAGCTGTCACAACTTTGACATCTCCTCGACAAGCTGACATGCTGCGCAGTTTGTGTTGAAAATAGATTCTCATTTTTGTCTTCACGGCTTTTTTAAAACGTCTGACGTTCGGATATGATTTTCTTGTGCTTCTTCTTTTAGAACCGAGATTTTGGGTCATTAGACATTTATCCCGTTATTATAAATATATCTATAATTTAATCGATTCATGTCAATTTGTTTTAGATCAAGTATAAAGAAGACATCCGAGCTTTACTTCGAACGCCCAATCTCTGCTCTGGACACTGCAATATACTGGATTGAGTATGTCGTTAAGCATGGAAATGTGCTACAGTCGCCGGGTATGCACATGCCATGGTGGAAAAACGCGCTCCTCGACGTCTACGCATTTATTATGTTCGTTATTTGCGTTTCGCTTTACATCGCTTGTTTAGTATTAAAATTGGTCTTCAGGTTGTTCACAAGTTCAGGGAGTAAAAAAGTTTCTTCGCCAAAGAAGAAAAACTAATAAGTTTTCTTTTTTTTTTTTTTTATACAACAGTTTGTTAGCTGTATATAAATGTCATAAAATATTGCTCGTATGTTCGTTAATGAGACTTAAAAAATAAATAGATAAAAAGCGAAGCTGTCTCTGCGGTTATGAACTTGGTATACAAAAAAAAATCTAATTCCTGGACGGTGTTCTTGTCTGTTTGTTTGCCTAATTACACTAAAACGATATTGTGAAAAAGGAAACGGCCACTTTATGTGTAAAGAACCACGATAAAGTTAAGATTACAAAATCCTGGTGTTAGAGTGAACATGTAGTCAGTTAGGTCAGTGGAGTCTGTACAAGATTAAGCCAATGTTATACAACAAGGTCGGTAAATTACAACCGCGATCAAAAACGAACGAAAAAAATTAGAGTTGCATCGCGATCGAACTAACCATCTTATCACACCATTCCAGACTGACTTTTCACACGAGCTATAAGGATGTATCGATAATACGATTACACTAATGACTCGAATGGAAGCACACACATGAACGTATCCCTGTGGATGAAATACATCCACGTCAGGATTATTGATTTTAAACAAGTCTTTGATTCTGTCAATCACCGATTAATCTTGAACATTCGCGCTTTAGTCTTGGAAAGTTTGTTTCACTTAAAATGTTATTTACACCAATAATTGCAAATAGCTGATCAATCATGTAGTTCAAACTTGTTGTTTTTTTTTATCGCTTTTAAACGCTTCAGAAAGATGAAGTTTGTTCAGCCGATGAGATTTTTTTTCATTTGAAGTTAAGACGAAAACTAGGGAGAATATTCAAATTTCAATTAGTTTCAGCAAGAGATTATAAAAAGGCATGCCAAAGGACTTGTTTATGATGATATCGTTTCAAAGAGAAGATGTCTGAATAAAGCGATGCATTTTTCCTTTCAATCTGACAAAATCGTTCTTACCTGGTATAGTGATATTGTCTTGTAAGGCTCGACATTCCAGATATCCTGCTGCTAATCGTGTCTGCAGTTGTGACTTTTCCAACACGGACACTACTGTGATATTTGTAAGGTCTGGAACCTGCATTGAAAGGGAAGTTCAATGAAAAATGGAGAATTCAAATTGAAATGTTGTTTGTCCTTTATATCTCAATAGAAAAAGTTTTGTTAAATATTTAAAATTCAAGAAATTCTTACTGAAGTATGATAAAGTGTATATTAAAAGTGTATTTTTTATTTGATATATTTCTAAAAGCATTTTATGGTATAATTTTAAAAAATCATAAAGGTAAAAAAAACTGTATAGGTAAGTGCGGTAGAATAATGATTGTAATTACGCGTACGTGTAAGTGTAATTTAGGAACCATCGAGAGTAATTACCGTATGAATATGCTACATAGAAGCCAAAAGGATTTTAACAATAATGCGACACATTGTTGGGATGTGTTATTGTCTTGCGCGTGTGTTCTGAATCTTGTCAGTTTTGTAAGCAAAACTATAAGATAATGAATGCAAAAATAAAAGTGTTGACAAAAGTTGAAAAAATATGGTAATCATAATTATCAATTTTTTTTTGATTCAATTAAAATGTTATTATATTTGTCACCATTTGTTGTAAATTGTAATTTAATTGAAAAACATTTTTTTTTTGCTTATGATTTTATTTTAGGATATTACTAGATACTCACACCATCAATTGACACGTTTTCATAGCTCCACACGTAGTTCAAAACAGAAATCAACAGTACTAGAGTCGTCAGTATGAGCATTATCCTGAAACATAACAAAGACTTAATAATTTGAAAATAAATATGTAACTTTTCTAAACTTTTCAGAACACAATTCCCATACAATGACCGAAATTAAAGTTGCTAAAAGAGCTTTACATGAAAACCACGTACAGTGGTTTGTAAAAAAATATGTATGCAATCAACCTTTCTGTCAAAGTAAAACTTTTGGACTATGAAATCGGTCAAATCTACGAATAAAAGTTAAATCTGATTGCAACATTTCGCACATTTTCATTTGAATTAAAATTCAACTTTAAACTTTATGTATGTGATTAAGTTTACAGATTGTAACAGTGCGCATGCGCGGGTATCTGTTTCGCCCGTCTAAAATCGGTCACGTTCTACTTGCTGAGTGCAAACATGAAATATGGAAAATTAACGTGACGCATTAATTGATTCCAATGCACCTATAATGAGGAAGATATTTTTTACATGGGACAACAAAACTGGAACTTAATGAAGCTTTTAGATGATGCAAATAACTTCGAGCCCAATGCACTTAGCGTGTCCCCGGAAATTCCCTTTTACGATTATGATGCCTTACCATTTTTTAATTTGTTTTTTCCTTTTTTTTTGTATCATTTATTCATATCAAACGATTTCATAACAAAAAATGTTAGACGAAAAATAATTCATCTACAAAATCATTCAACACAAAATGTTAATTGTTTTTACGAAATACAATAATTCCTTGCCTTTTTTCATGGTCATTATTTTAGTTCCAGGACATAAAATTATACCCGCAATTAAAAGCAAAATTAAAACTGTGCAACTGGATATGTACAAGTATGAAGTTACATATGAGCATATAATCCAACCGTAATTTTAATCTAATAGAAATAATTTTTCTGCGCTTAAGATAATAAGATTTTATACTTTTGAGTAAACGGTATGTACGGAAGAATTGTAACCCAACACGTAGACATGTTTTTTTAATAGTATTTTCTTGCTTGATATTCGCAACAAGTTTCAGTGCAGCATGTTTCTGTCATTAATCAATTTTAACACTGTTTATGTAATGCAAAAAAATAAAATCTCATAATTTCCTATCACCGCGCTGATAAGAAATTAATCATAACAAAGAAAAGCAAAAATTTTGTTTCTATCTCTGTTGAATTTTGTTGAATAATATAAACATGTCAGAGATGCAAATTGATCTACAAAATGTCTTATTTCACTAAAAAATACAAATGTTCCATAAATAGATCGTCGGAAATGTGTTGATCTTTCTTGTCAACAATTCGCTCTTGAGGTGTGGAATACTGTTCTTTCAATAATGCACGCTCTATATTGGAACCATACGACACCTGTCATTTGTCAGCGCTCGTTTTGTAAATTCAAATTTTGATTTGCAAAAGAAATAAAACCAAGTCTGAACTTTTTCATTCATACAATATAGGAAAACTCAATTTTCTAAGGACACTTTTTGTAACTCCTTTTTTCTTCAAAGTTGAGAAACATTGTTTTAAAAAAATATGCTGCTAAGTGAACCTTCGACGGATAATTAATTGTATATTTTTTTATCATGCTCATTTCCGCAAGGTTTCAATCAGAAGAAATCTAACCGATGAAGCATTATATTGACTCATCAATATCGTTGCGCTTGGACAATTTGTTCGCACAAACTATTTGTTCGTTAACAGAATTAAAAGAGGATTGTAAGTTATCAATTTAATTGGAGAAAAAGTTTAGCGCACAAGTTGAAGTCTAAGGGTCGAGACAATTAGAAAATTGATGCCGCCGATGAACGATCGACACACCTTAGATAATGAATAGACGTCTAGATAAAGTTTTGTACATTAGTGCCAGATCTGGCATAGACTTTATGATAGGTTTATGTTACCCCTGATGGTTCAATTTCTTTTTCAACGTTCGCATGAAAAAATCAAGTTTGAGGGTCTTTTATTCAGATAATGAATCGAGAAATTTGAGCTCTCGTTGCTTATCTAGAGGCCTCGAGGTAATCGACTTCCTTGGCTAAATCTGGCTTCTTATTAAATGTTACGATTCCATTTAACTCATTTCTCCCCTGGTCTTTATACTCTTTATGAGGTCATGTCAAAAAGTAAAAGTTAGCTTTTGTTTGACATAAAATTTAGTTTCAATTGTTGGTGCAAAATTGTGGAAAATGATGTATTGTTAAAATTAAAATTGGAAAGTTGTGCATTTACATGGCTTCGCAATTAAAGTTCATCGAGTGACGCTGGATTTACCCATAAATAACACATGGAATTGGAATATTTATCGCAATGAAAGAAAGACTAAAATTAGATTCTGAGGGATCGCTTATTTTTTCTACAGTAACATGATGACATTGATGGTCAACTTCTAAATGTAACCCAACTGTTTTTGTAATGTTTGATGATGGCTCATCAGAAAAAAATCAAATCGTGACTCGATTCAATAAATAATTATAAACTATGGCTTTGATTGGTGTAGATATTTGTTCGTTCCAATCAGTAACTTGATTTAAAAAAAAATGATTTTAAATTACTGCTATTCAAATCAGAAGTTTATTTTGATACAAATAGATTGAATAGAAATTTTTTCATTGCAAAATAATTTTACTCATAATTATGTTCTCATTATTCTCATTCAATATAATAAAGAAAAAGACCATACAATTATTTCATTCTTCACAAATGTGCTATTCATTTATAAATTAAAAAAAATTCTTTTTCAGATTTGAAATAGAATTAAAACTCGGTAAGACAGATGATAGGATGCCGCAAGGAGTATCAAATTTATTATTTAGTCGCACAGTAACTTTATGAAAAAATATCTAACGAAAATCCAATAACGATGACTCATCAAAAATTATTGCTCCAATTATTTTGCAACATTCACTCTAAGCAAAATTTTGAAAAACTGGCAATTGGCTATTATTTTTTATGGTTTCGAACAAATTCATTTCCCGTAAACGAGATGTCGTTCAATTAATGCTTTTAATCAACAAATCAGTCACTAAAATTGCACTTTTAAATCAATCCATTTTATCTTGGTTTGTCTCGAAATTCTTTGTGCACATTTTAAACTCTGAAACTAACCCACTGTTGTAAAATTCTTTGTCCTAGCTATCTTTCTATTATTTTTCAGCAACACAAAATTTTTTGTTATCAAAGCTGCCCGCATACAATTTTTTATTATTTTTAATTCTTTTTCAAGATTGTATTCATCTTTCTTTATGAACGAACAAAAAAAAAATAAAAATAAATTAATAAAAGTGAAAATTACATTCCAAGACAAGAACTCAAAATGTAATTCAGTTGTCACTGGGAGCAAAAGTGATTTGTAATCAAGAATTCGCATATTATTTCGTATAAATGAGATCTTTTGTATATCTTTTAATATCTTACAGAAAGCCACAGGGAAATGAATTGAAATATTAATTTGAAATAATTTCATTCGGAAATAATAATACCTTCGGTCTGCATATTATTATGGTAGAATTGAAAGGTAATAATTTAAGATGTGACAAAGAGGCAAAAAATAAATTTTGTACATTCCTTTTGCCCATTTTTATTAAGAACTTGTAACTCAAATTTATGACTAATCGAACTTCAATTATTTTCATTTTAGTTTCAATGTAACTTTAATATGATCATCTTTGTTACCGAATCTATCTCGAATTAAATAAAAAGAATTTAAAAGTAATGAATATTTGACAAAACTTTTACATTTTTTTGTAACCAATTTAAATATTTTATATTATTTTCATCGTGCCTAAATTGGTATTTATATTGCGGTTGTACACATGGTTCCTGTCGGCGCAAATTGCAAACTAGTACCATTGTACGATACTTAACTGATGCACAGTTCAAATTGTCCCAACGTTTACCGATGAGTCTCATTTGCACGAATAAAAAATGATATATATCAATCATTTGACTGTACTTGTTTTGAACAAAACCCTCTACCATATAACAATTCTGACGCATTTGATTTGACTTTCTGGGATTTGATTTCCATTGTTATGTTCCATCGAATTTGATGCAATTAATACAACCGAAATTATTGGACAAATTAATGGATAATCACGTACATGACCATGATTTGCCACAGTAATCATTCATAAATTGGCACTTCTAACCATTACTTATAAACAAATTAATTCGAAGCAATTCATTGTTCAATGTTGAAAAATTTGGAAATTTAATGGACGAAGAATCAAGGCGAAAAATGAAGTTTATCCTTCAAATGTACAATCATAGTATGAAACTTATATAAAGGCCGGGAAGTGCAACAAGTATACGAGCGCGTAACATCATAATTTAAGAAAAACTTCCGACGACGAAAGTGAAATATTTGTTTCTCGATGCAAACATAAAGCATATTATTTTACAAGCTTGGCACATTTGAAGTTTTTGAACGATTCTTTATATCCACTTGGACTTATAATAATGCAGTTGCTTGCAACACGTTTTGTGTCAAGCTTTTTCTTGTAAAATAAAAGCTACAATCAACGATTCAGAGCGTTTCAAAGTGAAAACGAATCTATGCAATAAAGGTAATGAATCCCATAACAGTATTCCATGATTTTAATTTACAAGGCATGATGAGATAGAGCGAGTGAGAGAAAAAATACAACTTAAAAGTAAATGTTATTGGTTTGTTCGCCTAGTGAAAAAGTTGTATTCTAATTAATGAAATTTTATCTAAAAATTGAACACACAAAGTGGACGAATGATTGCTTTTAAAATGTTAAATCTGATCGATGGAGCTGTCCAGTTGCCGCGTGAACAAAATAAATAAAAAAAAGAATAAAGAAAATTGTCAAAAAACGAAGTGAAACGCTGATGAATTTCGTTTGCTGACATATAATTACGATTCGAATAACAAACAAGTCACATAAAGTTGAATTTCTTAAAACTTTTTTCATGTTGCTCTATGAGATGAATGGAGTCAATTTTTCAGAAGTGAATCGTGAAAACTAGATGCAATTTTTGATACTTACAGGAAAAAGTTTCGCAAATTGAATTACGACACTTTTTTCAGTGTCATAATTTGTATACGCTTGTTTTGCCGGCACATAATTTTCTATGCAACACGAAAATTTAATCGTAAACGAAACCTCGTCAGTCAAAAACATCAATTTTCCATCATCATTAATAACTTCGGATCAAATTTGAAGTGACAAACATTTAATATTCCGTATACGGTTCAAGTTCGTTAAATTTTTACTTTAATAGTAAAAGCTTTTTTTCATTTTGTGTGCGTATGTTTCATTAATCAAAATGCATTGCTTCTTCTGTACTGCATTTTGAAACCATGATGAAAAAAAAAAAAAAATAAAACGTTCTAATTAAAGTTGCAAAAAAAAAAAAAAAAAATTACCAATAGTGAGCAATAGTCAAAACAATGTTTTTCAGCTCTATCTTACAGTGGTGTTTTGGATAATTATTTTTAGAGATTGAAATTTCAATTTGATAATCGCGTTGATATTAATTGTGAATAAGCTGATACTGCTGACAATAAGCCGGGGCATGTTTGATTGTTTGGTTCTGCCATCTGACAAGGGTGATATTAAATTTCAAACCTGATGCAATTAGCGCTCTAAATTCACGTAATTTCAGATTATTTCCCTTGCACCAATAAAATACTGTTCCGATATTCCAAGACACTCGAGAGAGCACTTACTAGGGCATACTTTAAACGCAGTGTTACGCGGACGAACGCGCACCGTAGACTAAACTGAAGTCGCAGTTCGCGCGAGCTATTCAACAAACTTACCCTTCCATGCTCTTCCGTACAATCTTGAAAAACATGGACTATCATTATTGAATATCTATTAACAATTTAAATTTCAAAAACACTTTTTTTTTTCATCCTAACAAACTTCAAGTAGAATTTTGAACTTTTATTTATCTTTTTATTTGTCGTCCATTCTTTTCGTCGTTTGGTATTTTGTTTTACTTGCGATACAGTTTTACTTTACAAAAACAAAAAACCGAAGTCAATTTAATTTCAACAATTGTGAATTTCATTTTAAGAAACGTCCAGGACATGTATTCCTTTTTCTTCTCAATTTTATCGGTGATTTTGTTTCTCTTTTAGTTTTGAAATAAATTTCGGATCAAAAGTTTGTGTTACATTATTCACCAAGAATTGTGAATCTAAATAGATATTAACATCTTTGAACGAAACTTCTAGATGCGATCACATTTACATATTACAGAGCTTTTGTAAAATGCTTCTCATTTAATAAGTTACTTGTTAGAGCTTGAAATTCACACCAAAATATTAAATAACAAAAATTCATTGCTAAATTAGCTCATATGATACGGAATTTAGATTTTTGTTTTAACATTTAATGACATCGAGTTCGGAGAGATAAATCGTGCAACAAATAACTGTATTTCTGAAGTTAAATGGGGCGAGTTGTAGAAGAGGGCAATGCATGTGACAATGCAATTTCGAAACTTGATATTTAAACAACCGAAAAAATGACTTTTTTCAATTATTCCTTGTTGTTTTGATTCTACTATTTGTTCACAATTTATAATAATTTATAAGTTTCGAGTGATTTTTTACCTAGTGAGAAACAAGCCTCAGAATACTTGCTTATTGATGGATGGTGAGTGCTGGCTGCTGACAAAAGTCTAATTCGTTTTAAAAACTGATCCATTTTTGATACTGGCCATACTTTGAGCTTTGCGGTTCCACAAACGAAAAACCAGATCTGCAAAAAAAAAATCTCAATTTCTCTTAAGATCTGATGGTTTCTCATGTATGTTTTTGCATATTCTTATTAATTGAAAAATAATACTCACTTATTTTTTTCAGTTTATTTATTTTGTTTAAACTTTACCTTAGACGTGTGAAAAATATAAATACCTTTTCCGCAGTCATTTTATTATTAAACATGAATTTGCACACAAAAGCGACTCATCTTTTTTTGTAGAAGACTTTTTGGCTGGCGATTGTGAAAAGCATTTCAAACCACGCTTCTCATCATACTAATTACTGAAGCAAGAATTTGATTGTCTGTTTTGCATGTTAAACGTTTTTTTTTCAGTTGGGAGGACGCAAACACAACATAATATGAAGCAACAACAAGACTTTTTACCAAGCCTGTGAATTTTTTCTAAAGAATAAGATGAAAATCGATATGGTACAAAAAAACTTGAAATAAACAAGAAACTAAAAACATCTCGAAACAATTTGAAAGACTGAAAAATATGCTTTGTTTGTAAACACTCACTCGGTTCGGCGATCCAAACGATGCAGATCGGCGAAAATTTAACCAACCTTTTATCGATGATCCCCCGTTGCGATCTGTTTTCCAACGATGTATTCTGAGGTCACCTCCAGCTAGCCATCAAGGTCGCCTTATTAACGTTGTGTTTTTCAAAATGTCCTGTTCAACTTCATTTTTGCCAGATAAATAAACATCCTGGCTTCGGTTGGCGCAAAACTATAATTTGCCGGTGCCGCCATCTTTATTGATAGATCCCGATCCAATTTTGCCCCGAATTTCGCGAAACTGTAATTTCGACAAGTCAAAATCATATTTTTTTCACGAATGACGATTAATCTTTTCTCGACATACAAACTAGATCAATTAGCGCGTGACTCTAACAAAACATTGTTTGACATTGATTGCATCAACAAAATGATGATAAAGTTGTTTACCAAAAATTAACATCGTTTTTGTTCGTATATTTGGTAAAGCTTATGTAAAAACTGTACTTTTTGATAATCGGACGGCGCGAGCGCATAAGCTAATTTCGACGTTTGGCGCCGGAGGGTGGCGCCACCAGACGCACTCGCACTAACTCGCACGACTCGTCTGAGGACGACGCGGAGTCAACGGCGACTCAGTGGCAAGTGTGCGTGACAAACGGTGGAAGGGGTAGGAGAAGTTCACACAAACGAAAAGTTTCTACACAATTAACAACGATGTTATCGTAAATAATACTATATATTTGTTTTTCTTTTTTGTAAAAAATATCAAATAACTTCAAGAAAAAAAAAAGTTTGTGTTGTTAAAAAAAATTGAAAACAAAACATGTAATTTGATATTTATATGCTTTGTTTATATTAGTTGCCCGTTGTTTTTCTTTTCTACGAATTCGGTGATACAAAATAAATACGAAAACCACTTTCCGAGAATTCACGTGAAAAAATTGCGTACCAACAAAAAATATACGAAAATAATGTTTGACATTGTTTTGAACTTGACACTCAATCAGCAATTTTAACAATGTTATTCATTTGCTTGATTCGTGTTATTGTTTGTATATCGATCAAATTTTAGTCGATAAATTCGTACAAAAATATGTTTCGGTCGAAATCGCAGGTTCGCGGAATTCGGCGCAATCTCATCGCGGCGCGTCAATCAAGATGGCGACACCGGCAAGCTGAACAGTTTTCCGCCAACTGAAACCGGGATGTTTCACCGGGAAAAAAAATTCAAAAAAAAAAAGTTCAAACGTGTTAACTGAACTATTATTATTAATAATGTCATATGAATATGAGACAATCATAATGGTGAAAAAAATTAAATAGTGTATAGTGAAGTGCAAAAACATGACCATTTTTAAGAATAGCAAAAGAAGCTAGTCTAGGAGGGTCCAATCAATCTGATGACAACTTGGCAGATGTATCCGGACAGCATTGACAGCGAAATCAGGACGACCTTGATGGCTAACTGGAGGTGACCTTAGGGTGCAACGTTGGAAAACAGATCGCAACGGGGGATCATCAAAAAAAGGTTGGTTAAATTGCGCCGATCTGCATCGTTTGGAACGCCGAACCGAGTGAGTTTTACAATAAACAAAGCAAACTTTTCATCTTTCAAAATATTTTAGAAAATTGTTAGTTTCTTGTTTTATTTTTTTGTTCGTATTGTTGTCTTTTTTATGGAATATTCTTGTTTACTTCGTTTTACAAAGATTTACAAAATAAGTACAATTTTTTATCGTCAAGTTCCGGATCGGTTTGAAAAGAAACAACCAAATTGAAAATTAAAAAAAAAAGAAAGTGTGAACAATATATTTGTTTATTTATAAATTAAGCAAACGGTTAATTTTTTTTTCGTTGTTTAAGAAGTAAGAATAAAAAAACATGTAAAATGTAAATGTAACTAAATTCGGTTTCCCTATCGACCGCGATGGGCGAGATGAGACAATCGATTTCTCATGTTCATCCCTGATTGGCCTCTGCGGCAACGTGCGTGCGTGCAGTGCAGTGTTGTGATCGACTCAACGTCTAAGCAGGTGCATGGGAGAATTCCGTGTTGTTTATTTGTGAATTTGTAATCTCAAAACGGTTAAATTGCGACGAATTTCTGCTTGAGCACTTTTTAATTTGACAATATTGAAAATATATTGAATCGACTGTCGATATTATCTCTTTATTCTGTAAGTATTTCTTTATTTTTGTATATAACCTCAATCTTTCAAGTTAATTAATTCTTCTCAAGCAACTTAACATTTTTGACATGGTACTGATTGCATTTTAAACTATACATAGATTAATTTTTGTTAACAATGAATTATTCCAGGATCTGAACAATCAAACCAACCAAAAATGACCAAAAAAATGAAGCCTGTTCAACAAGCGAAAAAACCAAAGACGAAGAAAAGAGTAAAGAAAAAGACGAGACTGAATGTCGAAAAACTGAAAGAATTGTTACTAGAAAAAGAAGAGAATGAGCTTGTCGAGGTGGTACAAGCACCCATACATAAGGAAGAAAAAAAACCAGCGACTCTGAGAGAAAAAATGATGGCTAAGTTGAAATCATCGAGGTTTAGATTTTTAAATGAAAAGTTGTATAACAGTGGAAGTTCGGAATCAAAACAACTTTTCAAGGAGGATCCGGAAGCATTTATTGCATACCACGAAGGCTTCAAAACTCAAGTTCAACAATGGCCAATCAATCCAGTAGATGTGATTATAGCTGCTATCAAAAAATTGTAAGTTTCTTGAATTTCAAAGTTCTGATAGATTTCAACTCGAAAAATGAGTTATTTTTGTTATAAATACAAAAATTCATTTGATTAAATTGATTTATATATTCTTATAATATTGATGGTATTTTTAATAAAACTTATTGTATTCATTTTAGGCCACAACAATTCGTAGTAGCAGATTTCGGATGTGGGGAAGCAAAGCTTGCTGCATCTGTGCCTCACAAAGTACATTCATTTGATCTGGTCGCTGTCAATGATAAAGTTAGGGCTTGTGACATGGCTCATACGCCACTTTTGTCAAGTGGAGTTAATGTCGTAGTATTTTGTTTATCATTGATGGGAACTAATCTGAAAGACTATATCATTGAAGCTAACAGAGTTCTTAAAATAGGGTATTTATCCAAAACAACTTATCAGTTTTAACTTTCATTTTTCATCATTCCCTTTTTATTACATACATAAACTCATAATAATAAAAAACAATGAAACTGTTGCAGAGGATTGCTGAAGATCGCTGAAGTTGAAAGCAGATTTGAAAAAGTGGATGACTTCATAAAAACTCTAAAGGAATATGGATTTGTCAATACGTACAAAGATTTATCAAACAATCTGTTCTACTTTTTGGATTTCAAAAAAGAGAAGGATTACATTAAGACTAAAAAAGTTGTTGATATCACGTTGAAGTCATGCTTGTATAAAAAGAGATAACGACGAAAAGAGTTGCCTACATTATAAATAATAGTATATAGATGGTAATTATGAGTTATTGAATTTATTTTATAATATAATACAATTATTGATTTATATATGTCGAATTTTTATCATTATGAAAGTGAAAGAAGTGTTTCGTGTATCGATTTTCATAGAAATTCAAATTTCGAGAATTCTACTACAATCATTACGACTTGTTCTATGTGCCAGCTTGAGCAATGTGATTATCTTAAAACACATTGGTCTGAGGACACAATAATTCATTCGAGATTAAGGATCAAACAAAACAGATTTCAATTTTGATAAATAATATTATTCTTTAAAGTCTTACTTCGTTGGTATAAAGATAAATAATTTAAACTAAACTAAACTAAACTTAAGAAATCAAACAAAAAAAAAAATTATATAAATTCGGATTTCATGATTCATATCAAGTGTTTTAGATCAATTCCATCCAATACGTCTTCAGCTTCGTCCCGTAAATTTTCAACTTTCTCTAAAATCAAAAGCTAAAAAATGAAAATTTTCTCATCAGTTCTATTTCAATATCAAAAATATTTTTGCAATTGAATGAATCAACAATTTACAAACTTTGTGTAACTAATTGTATATAAAAATGTATATAAATAGCAAACTCACATTGGCAGTGGCAATAATTTGTTTGACTACATTAGCAGGAATGTGCTCCACTTTAGCCAGTATTTCTTGCGGGGTAGCTTTAGCTATCGATTGCAAATTTTTGTATCCAGCTTTGTACAGTTGTTTCGCTCTCCCCTATGATGGAAATTAATGCCCCATAAAGATATTTCACACAAGTAAAACAGTTTTATGAATTGTAGCACAGAAGCACTTACAATTTTAACAGACGGAAGTTCCATTAGTGGTTCCAACTCTATAGTGCAGCAATACATAATTCTTTGTCCGAATGGTGTTAGTAAATCTCTGAATGCCCAAAATTCACTTAATTCCTGTAAAGTCGATAAACCGTGAGATTCGTTTATTTTCTTTTTCATAGTATTTTCATTTGAACGATTATTTGGTAGTTAATTTCTCACCTCACAAAATCTAACAACTGACGAAGTAAATGCTGCAGTTGTTTGCAGTAAATTTTGTACGATTCCTCGACTGACTTGGTATTTATCTGATACATGAAAAATTGGCTTCTGACACCACAAGTCATATAAAATAAACGTTACGTACATTCGATTGCTTATCCGAGGTTGAACATTCTGTCAAAAGAAAACGTTTAATCGCAATTATATTCTTTTTTAATCTCACTCAAGTAGAAATAATTTACTTTTGGAGTGAATCCATCTCGGATTTTGCCCATTACAGCCTCGTTTAATCCAAGTAGCCTTAAAACGTCCATCTGATTATCTGACAACTTTAGAGACTGCAAAATAATTACCATCTTGTTGAACCTTCTCCAATTCGTTAAGTAATTTCATCCAAATTATTATATTATTACCATGTCATAAAATACAGACGCAACAGGTTTTATTTGATTCGTGATTTCGTACGGTGTGACTAAATATAACAGATGAAAATGATCAAGGAGGTTCAAACTTTTTTGTGCGGCTTTCAGATCCTCGTACAACACATAAGCACTCTGCAAATCAATGCAGGCTACGGAAATTGAACAAATTGAACAGAAATTAAAATATTACTTAGACAAACAAAAATTAATACAAATTAAATAAACCACCTTTCATCGCAGCTCGTCCCAAATCGCACAATTCAAATTTTGTGTGTTTATCCACAGTGACAATTCTTTGCCTGACCGGTGGTGTCTGTACAGTTGTCATTTCCTTAACATTAATCTGAGATTTGATATGAACATCAACTTGCTGTTTAGCGTCGTAGTTTTCAGTTGCAGCTACTTTGATGATTTTTTGTTTAATCAAATTAGATATCGTCCCGTCAATGATCGCTTTCAAATTAATGTTCAGCTTTTTTTGTTGTATACTCAGAAGAGTGTGATTCGCAAGCTCGTGCAATTCCGACCGAGTGGAGGCAATTGAAAGCAGCACTGCGCTTAATAATAAATTATAGATGCCTCGATTTTCTTCAGTGTGCAATGAACTCAAACAGTCGTCCATTCGAGAACTTAATAATTCTTTCACCTGTTGAATATTTTATTGATTATACATTTCACGGTAATTGTTTTTGCAATTCAAAAAATTGGATCAGCGATTTGAAATTAGAATGGATGAGTTGGAATAACTCCCAAAGGAATTAGTAACAAAAATATAAATACTGGATAGAAATGTATATAATGTTTCTGTACTTTGAAACCTTCTGCATCTTTCATTATGAGAATGCTTTCTCCAATCGATCCCATTCCTGCTCGACCAGCTCTTCCTATCATTTGTTTGTATCTGCCAATGGTCATAAATTGATTTCCAATGTAAGGCGACCTGAGTATCACCTGAAGGCAGCATTTGAAAGATGATCAAAAGCTCTTTCTGAAATCTAGATATTCTTGAAGGATGAAACGTGAAAGTACACATACTCTTCTAGCTGGCAGATTGACTCCAGCAGCTAGCGTGGAAGTACAGCATATAACGCACAATACACCGTTTCTAAAAGCATCTTCTAACAACTTTCTCTCTTCAGCTGTTAGTCCTGAATGATGGTACGCAATTCCGAATCGTATCGTTTTTGATAAAACCGGACATAAGTCGGTTTCAGCTTTTAGATGATTCAAAAGACGCTCTTTCTCTTCCGCTTTATGTTCTTTGAAAGACCTATAAGAATGAAAACAAAATTGAACAAAAAAATAAATTAAAATCAAATTTATTACAATTACATTTGGGAAAACGTAATTTCGGAAATGGAAATATTTTACCTATTCAATACTTTGGTTAGCAAGATAGCCACGTTCTCGCAACTTTTTCGATTGGAACAGAAAATGAGACACGAGTCTTGCGGAGCAACATCCATGACCAAACCACCAATCCGATCTGGATCTAGTTTAGAGGTCTCTTCGTTGTACTTGGTATGAAAAAATAATAAGTTTAAATTGCATGAAATCAACGATAAGAAAATGTAAATTGTTAGAAAAATCTACACTCACGCGATAGTGAACTTTTTTTCGGTCAACGAAAACGTCCTCCTTGGAATGATCCACGAGGTAGATATAATTATCGCATTTAACATATTCCTGAATTTCAATCGGTCGAAAATTTTGTACATACAGTTCTGCTCTGAGAAATGAGGCTATCTCTTCCAAGTTGCCTATGGTTGCACTCATCCCGACGATGTGAATATTTTCTGAATAAAATTGTTTGAAGATATAAAACACAAAGTACAACTTTAAAAAGGTCCAAATTAATGTTAGGAGTACATATAATAGAACATACTTTCGAGGTATACAACTTTCGTTAGCAAAACTTCTAATGTAGCACCCCTTCCGCCACTGTCTCCTATTAGATGCAATTCATCCACAACTATGATACCTATCTGAAATTGAAATTGAAAAAAATACAAATTAAAAAACAAATTAATTCGAAGATTTTTTAAAACAATCAAAAAAATATTTTTTATGGTTCACCTCATTGAGCCTCTTTAGTTCGATCAAACTATTGACTAGCCCCAAAGCTTTTTCTATTGTACAAATGTAAATACTGTTCTTCCGTCTTCGTTTTTTCGGTGGATATGAGCCTTTTCCCCCGGCATATTCTTCTACAAGGAAACCCAATTCAAGAGCAAACAGAGCCAATGCTTGGATCTGACAAATAAAGTCAACAGTTTAGTGAAACTGGAGCTGGTAAATTTATATCAATTGAGTGTACCTTTTCTTGCACAATCGCAACGTAGGGCAAGACAAAAATAGCGTTTTTTTTATTGCGAATAATTTCACGCAACATGAGTATTTCTGCGACTAAAGTTTTGCCACCGCTCGTGGGAAGGGCATAGATAAGATTTTTCCTTTCTTTCACTGCTTTTAATTTCAGACATTCATCTTGCCATTCTGTGAATAATAAATAATGATTAAAATATTATGAATAACAAAAAAGTTAACTTTCTAAATTGTTTACTAAAATGATTGATACATTTTGTATCAATACCTACGATAAAGTTGTTCAATGCCACGAAATTTGCTAATCATAATTTTAATTTTTTTTGGAAGTCCATAAAAATCGTCATCCTGGTTCCTCTCTTGAGTGTCAGCGGTTTGCTTGAATGATACCTCAAAAAAGCTCTCGTTCATGAAGATGTTGCTCAATTCCGCAGGTATTTTTAAAGATTCGTCCGAATCAAAACGTAATGACTCCGAAAACAGAGCCTTTTCCACAAGTGAAACTGTGGCTTTTGGCTGAGGACTTGCGAAGACAAACGATTCATCGCCGAAAAAATGTTGGGCACTGTTTTGTGACAGGACCACGTTTTCAATGGTGTCTGTCTTTGGTTTTTTTGATGTTCCATCGTTTTCACTGGTGTTTTCTGATTCACTTTGACTTCGTTTGTGATACATAAGTTCTTCAAATTGAAAAGACGTGTTTGCTCATCAACGTTTTCTCTTTGTTGACAAGATAGTAGTTTACTCTTGGAATTTAAATTCGAAAGTGTAAATCTGAGCGTGTTACGAACGTGTTTGTATCTTTTTTCTATCGGATTCAAACGAGTAGGACGAAAAACTTATTGGTACGCATGTGCGGTTTTCGGATGACGCATAACCTACAAATTTGTGTGTACACAGAAAAGCTACATCAGAAACGAGCCGAATTTATAAGCCAAAATGAGCAAAGCACATCCGCCAGAACTCAAAAAGTAAGTATTATTAATTATTTTAAACTGTAATTTATTTGTTTTAAGAAACTTTAACTTTGTAAAAAAATTTGGTTTTGGAAAACATTGATTTCGGCGAATTTCATATTTTTGAGGTTATGGAGTTAGTTTTGGTTATTAAGGATTTGTTTACTCAAAAGCATTGTTTTTATTTTGCAGGTACATGGACAAGAGGATGTCCCGTAAGTTGTTGAAATACATAAAAACTCTTTTTTCTATTTTTAAGATTTAGAAACATTATTTTTTGGTATAATGCATTTATGGTGGTTAATATTGTTCAGTATGAAAAGCAAGATGTTTTTTTTATTAAAATTAAAAAAATCGCTCTGTTATAGTGAAACTGAACGGAGGTCGGCATGTGACAGGAATTCTTCGTGGATTTGATCCGTTTATGAACATGGTAATTGATGAAACTGTAGAGGAATGTAAAAATGGAACCAAAAACAATATTGGGATGGTGGTAAATATAATGAACTCCATATTTAATTTTTAACTTTTGAAATTCAAGTTTTTATTACAAAATATAAATTAATCAAATTTATTTTCAATATTTCAGGTGATTCGTGGGAACAGCGTCATCATGTTAGAAGCAATAGATCGGATATGATATTATCTGATCAGTATTTGTAAAACAATTTAGGTATAAGTTTTGAATAAGTAAATAAATTTTTTTTTGTCAATTTTAATATTTACTCAATCAGTATAATCAATTGATCTCCTATCTTTTGTACTTGGAAAAAAACTAAAATAACTGTGACAACATAATAAAAGTAAATGAAATACGTTTCACAATGATAATCACATATATTTCAATTGTCGGATTATAAAATGTTCAAGTCTAACAATGTACAATCATGGAAAGTTTTGTTTAAAGTTGAATATTAGGTACAGTATATCTATTTATTGCTGCAATTTGTCTTTATTGGTTGTATTACAATTTGATAAAAAATTAATGTACAAATTTCAGTGTAACTTTTGTTTGCTTCTTTTGAAATTCAACAAAATTCGTCAAGTAAAATTGAAATACGAGAATCTCTGATAATCGTATAATTTAATTTTTGTATGTCAAATAACTTTTGCCCTTTATTAAACTTTTCTCAAAAATATTATAACATAGTCAAGTACTCTTGAGATATTTGTAAAATTATTGCCTCA
This sequence comes from Trissolcus brochymenae, assembly GCA_030523145.1. Classification (NCBI taxonomy): domain Eukaryota; kingdom Metazoa; phylum Arthropoda; class Insecta; order Hymenoptera; family Scelionidae; genus Trissolcus; species Trissolcus brochymenae. The sequence continues at coordinate 23,391 of JAQQRF010000131.1, forward strand.
ACGGACACAAATTGAAAGTCGTCTGTGCTTTTTCATTTAAATGATATTTCAGAAATATAACAGACATCAAGTAAGCGTAACATCTCATATAGAAAGCTTTGTTCGAAAAATATTCAACACTCTTGGGACAGGATGGAAAGTAGTGGTCACAACTGATCGTTTCGACTACTTTTAAATAAATAAATTATTCTCTTTCAATATGACATCTACCATGGTATAACTTTTTCACTTATATACATATAATGTTCATTAATATATAGGTATTTTGTATTTTATTCATTGTACTGTGGAACATATCCAGTTTAACAACAACTACTCACAACTTGTTAAAATAATTTTAAGTTTTTGAAATTGATTGACCTCTGTTTAAACCATGGTCATAATTTTAATACCAAGCATAGAACCATACTTGAGGTACTCTTGTAAAAACATAAACATGCTTGAACATTCAACGTCAACAGATGAAAAGTTAGATTCAATGGAATCGAAAAGTATAATTCCCAAACAAATGAGGTAAATTTCTCGATATTTCTTCTATCTTTCAAAAATTAGGATTCTTGTATAAATCCAGATCTGCATAGTACAATTTTTTCCTTATAATTTAAGTGGCTAGATGCTTTATGTCGAATCTTAATATTTCAAGTTACAACAATGATCCCTTCTCTATAACATTGACGCGTGATAAAATTTCGATGTTTTTCATCAATATTCAATATAAAAAAAAACAACGCAGTTTGTATTTTTCATAAATATATCAGTTTTATATTTATACATCTTATATAGACGGAATATAATTGAACATTTAGGTGTTATTACATTTAGGAAATAGTTTCGTGATTTCCGTAGTTAACAAATTCATCTTTTTCAATAAATATTTAACATTGATAATATTTAATTGGAATGAAATACTGAAATTATTTTGAAATGGAAGTTTATATCAAAATGTTTGGAAATGAAAATATGTTTATACAACTTTTGATATTTCATTCTGCGTCGAGAATTATTAAAAATAGTTTTGAATCCCTTTGAATAAAATATGTAAATTGATGATTTTCAATTGCAAACAATTTGTACCAAGCTTAAAATATAACAGTTGCAAATTTTTACTTTCATTTCAAACAATTATCTCATAATGCTTAAAATTACTTTATTGATTAAACTAATTGATCGGTTCTGAGATCTGGATAAAAATTGATTATAAAATTTTCAGCTTCGTTTGACATGGCAAAATTGTAGCGTACATTTTTCAAAAATTATATTACATTTCATCGTTTGCTCCAAAAACTTGTGTACAAATGTTTAGTAAAACCTTTTCTTATAACTTTTCAAAAAATTCTTTTTCGCAAGTTGTTGATACAAAATCCGAATTGGATTGTTCAAATCATTCTTGATAAAATTGTCTTGTAACATTTTTCAAAAATTAGTTCTTATGTCTTTGAATCAACGATGAAACAACTTGGAATTTTTATTTTTGTATTTCTTAAAAAATTATTAGGTATACATATATTTTTCAATGAAATTTTACTTGTTTTAACACCACCATTTAACATTAACACTTTGAAGAAAAAAAGAAAAGTAAATTGTTAATTTGTACATTGAACAATTTACTTATCCCAATAATGATACCAAAAATTAAACTTCAAAACCATATAATTACCGTAACAACATTTAGTTTTCGTCTTGCAATTTATCATTATAACCACTAAATGTAAGAGAAATATTTGGTTGTTAGCGTAGACTTGTATTTCATTTCACTAAGCTTAAATGTTATACTGCTCGACACACATTTAAATTTACGATTATTTTACACATAAATTTGACAGGAATGACTTCGATTGGCATTGACACACTTTGCAGTGTACAAGACACTTTGCGATGATTTTGGAAGAAATCTTCGTATGGCAAAATCTTCTGGAAGGACTTTATTTGGGATTAGGTAATTTTTTTTTTTTTTTTTCATTGTATCATTTTCATAATCGAACGGTAAAAAAATCATTTTTAACACGAAAATTCCAATTTAATTTGAAATCAGTAAAAATTTGGTTTGTTATAAGATTTAAAAGGCTCAATCGTTTCTTCTAAGAAATCAAAGTTTTGTCACGGTTATTCAGCTTTACTGAACAAGTAAATTATTTTCCAGTTGGCAAATGATAGCGAAACAGAGTCGATTGGTACGACTTGGCATACAGGAACACCGAGACATTTAGAATATTGAAGTGTTTTTTTCTCGTCTACGTAGCTGTTTCATCAAACTGTTGTTTCGCGAAAAATCTTCACCGAATCTGCATGCTTGATGTGGATGTACCGCGTTATAGTGGCTCTGCCATTGTTCTGCGCCTCCTGAAGACTTTCCAGGTTCATCGTTTCTGGCACTGTCGAGTTTTTCACATTGTTTGTCTCTGTATCTGGATAATTAGGATTTTCATTTCAACCATCCCACCGTTTTATCACATCTCAAGTCGAAACAAAAAACAACTCGTACAATTGTCAAATAAAAGAATCGTAGAATTTAATGAGAAAAAATTGTTAACAAAAAATGGACCCAGAAAGATTCATGCAACTTAAATTTCAATTACATGAAAATTTTTAAATCCAAATATGTAAAGATGAATTGAATTTTAATGCGTGTTGCTAATGAGTTGCTAAAAGTAACGACACTGAGTTAAATTTAAACGAATGAAAGTTACAATGATAAATTTAATTTTAGACTAAAACTAAAACTTTTAATCAACATTTACTTTTAAATACTAAGCTATATTTTTTTTAACTAACTAATCAATAATGGTAATAGAAGTTTTTTCTCTTGAAAAGATACATATAACAAGCACATTGAGGAACAAAAGAAAAAAAGAACTAAAGGTTGTTCAAATAAATGAAAGCGAAATGAAGACATGTCTATATAAAATATCGTTTATGTGTAACGTAAAACATCCACCAAAATTAAAGGCATCCATACATCTATTTTATACAAACGTGCAGGAAATTCGGCGCACATACAAATTGCTCGAGATTTACAACAAATAATTCGCTAAAAATGTTTGACAAATATTTTGTAATACCTTTTTTTCTTCTCATTATAAAAATCATTCGCGCGAACGATTTATTAATAATGAAACGTGATTACAGACTTGAACGCAAATTTCAACCACACAGGAGGTAGGATGTTGATGATAATTGTTGTACTGCAGACGAATCGATGCGATTCTGAATAAGCAAGTTTTCCCGGCGTTATTCGGTACGCGGAAATTAATCGCAATTGAATTTGTATCTAAATGTAATCATACAGTTTTCGAAACAACGACAATACCGTTTTCATAACGAACTTTCCGTCAAGAAATTAACATGATAGGCAAAACAATACTGATTCTTTATCTTGTTAACCGTTATAACGATTGCAACTTTGCTGCAACTATTGGAAAATTACTAACCAATCGATACTTATGTTGCATTTTTTTTCATCTATGAGAAAACACGCGTGTCTTGGATTCTTACAACCTATTGAGATTAATCGCAGTATTGTACTTTTATAATTGATTTGCAATTATTTGTTCAATTTTTTTTTTATTCTAAAAAAAAGTTGCAACTTTTTCTTTTCAAAAATAATAAAAAATTTCTTAGTATCAAAAATAGTCGTACTTTTGATATAATATTTTCTCATTTTTTTTATGATAAAAATAATTCACTTTGGCAGTTTCTTAGCTATTTCAATAAATTTGTCCTAGTTTTAAAAAATTTGCTTGTCCCTAAATTAGATCTTAATTCTAAGACATTTTTCTATACAATTATGGTGAAAACAATTCGCGTTGACATTTTCCAAGTGTTAAAAGAATTGATATTAAGTCTACGTTAATGTAAATAACGGTTCTTAAAACTCACTAATGTTGAAAGACAATTTTACGGGTAGTAAGTAAAAAGTTCGTAGTTTGACATTACGAAAGAATATGAAAGAATAAATATATATTTTTGTGTTGAAATTGTCAGATGCTTGTGATGGATAGTGGTATTCAATTAAAATTAATATTTTCGCAGTGAAACTTTAATTACTCTTTTTTGTCGGTTCATATTTTATCATCTTTTTCGTTTCAAATTCTATTAATATTGTTAATGTTCGATGAATAATACTGACATTGATTTATCGATTGTTGTACACATCGAAATAAATTTCAGTGGAGTTTCTAAGCTTCGATGTAACAACATCAGTGTCATTAAAAAATTTAACTTTGATTAATTCGTTGATTCGAGTTCATTACTATCTAAAATAAAGTTTCAATTCCATCTTTCATCCGGGAACTAGAACTGCTTGATAATAAAACTTTTTTCGTAAACTTTTTTGGCTCACAAAAGGTGGTTACGATTTCGTCAAACTTTCAATTTCATATCTTTGAACTACAAACCTAATCCCCGACTTTAAATAATCAACTTAACAAATAATAATAATTGAAAAAAAAAAAAATGAAAAAAAATTCTCATCAGTTGACAACTTAATAAATACAATAAACTCGTTACTGTCGTCATTAAAATCTTATCCTCTTATCTCTTCCAACGAAAGAAAGAAATCTCGAGAAGAGTCGTTGCAAATTAGTCAGCATTCTTAGCCGGAGCCAAAATCTGTCCGTCTCAAAACAGCGAGCAACACTGGCACTTTCCCTTGCCGGAAATGTTTTTCTTGCATCTCTCCGTCACCTTGTTGTACGCCTTTAGACTCAGGTTGACGCCAGTGTTGTTGTCGGTGTTCTGGCTCTGAATCGAGTTGCTCCTTGTGGTGTTCTTAGACGTCAATTCCGGCCTGCTCTCAGTTGTCAAAATGTCAGTCTCGCTAGGACTAAGCGCATCTATCACATTGCTATCACAAGCTGCTTGTTCGCCGCATGTATTTGGTTCCTCGCTGGTCTTTGGCTGCTGGGCAGCCAAGTTCGCTCTCTCATCCATGATCACGTTGCAAAATTCCTCGCTCTTCTCCCGGCTCAGACCGTCGCCGCTTATTGTCTTGGTTCTACTCTCGGAGTACGTGCTGGAACAGATGCTGTGACGGTCGTCGTGGACGTGCACCGAGCTCGCGTCTGACTCGTAGTTACTGGCATTGATGATCGCAATCTTCGGGATCACCAGTGTCTCGTTAGCAGCTCGGCGAGGTTCGCTGCTAGATTTGTCTTCGGCCCTGATGGGCAACCAGCTTTTGTCCGAGTGCTCCGACTTCTGCCAGGAGATGTCGCTGTTGCTCTTGGTCTTTCGCTTCTCCACCTGCGCCAACTCCGAGTTGGACCACTTGGACAGGTAGTACTCGCTGGGGCTCCTGCGAAATTCTGCTCTCGCTTCTCTTGTGGAATCATCGAGCTTGTTATTTCTAATGATAATCTCCAGCCGAGATTTCAGAAGAGACGGAGAGACTGCGCGGTCCACTCGGTGTTTGACCTCGAGTTTCGCGGGCTTGTCGACAAGGACGGAGGAGGACGACGGCAACTCGACTGAGTTATCTAAATCTACGTCCGAATTGTCGCCGACCATTGTCAGCATGTTCGGGCTCGGACTGTCCATGCTGTCCGGCGTGTAAGGATCATGCTTTGTGGGTGTAGCGTGCAAATAATTAGACGCTGCGAGCGCACGTACGCTGGGACAACTACGGTAATCAGGCAACATCGATAACAAATCCGTGGACACTTGAAAGCAAAACTCGGGTGCATTCGGCAAGCTGCAGCAGTTTATTTTACCTGCGTTCGTCGTGATCAACACCCTCAGGTAGACAGGCTGAAAAGATGCAAAATGCGTGTGATTTGTAGATCCAGCTATGATGGCGGGCTAATTGTCGGAACAATAGTTATGAATTCATATTGGCTGTTTTTTTATATGAAGGGGATGCTCGGTCTCCAAAATGTCACCCAAGAAGTTCTGATAGTGCACAGACACACGGCGGGTATACTTAAATTTAAACTGTTCATCTCTAGTTGCATCAAACGGGTGAACAAAACTAAAAATTGATTTCTTTTCACAATACAACTTTCATTACCCCTACTAATGTTTGCAGAACTCGATTCAAAAAGTGTGACCAAGAATCTACACGATGGGATTGATATCAGATGCAGGAATCTCAGCAGACATTTAGGAAACGGTTATACCCAAGTCGCAGATGTTGAAAAATCTCATTACATACGTGACCAGTCTCTAAATGGAACTTTCTGATTAAAGTCGGCTTTATCACAACGGGCTCATCAAATATTCAAATCAAACAAGAATGTGAGTCTTTGATAGAGATAAGTTCTGATGAAATTGACTTGGAACAAATTACTCCCGGCGAAAACTGATTAGCACACTGGTTGGTGCCGAAAAACAAAAAAAAACTGTCATCAAAGTTTAATCATCGGATGTGAAAAGTTGAAAGCAAAAACAAAATACGTGGTACGTATGATGGTACCGGTTGATCCATTTGTTTCGTGATAACGATGATGATGAAGATGCAAATTGGTAATGAGAGGAGGAACTAAAAAAATACTACGTGTATCAAGCCTTAGTAACTTGTTTTAGTTTGGGCAAGGGGGGCAGAGGACCAACAAAACGACATCGTACAAAGTAAAAAAGGTGTGAAAACAGACAAAGAAATTCGTAGATAGGTACCTTAGCATTTAGATTTTCATTCGAAACTCCAGATAAACAGGCTGCACCATAATCATTAACATCATTATCAGAATACAAACCAGGAAGTGATTAAATGTTTATGTACCCAGTTATAGAAGATAAGTTTGAACGAACGTACAGATAAATCACTTATTGGCTTGATTGATTTTATGCGTACCTTGTGATCTCCCATGCAAGTGTCACCTCCAATTATCCCGTACTTAACGAGGTCTGGCGATGATACCTAGGAACCAAAAATTTGCAGATCAACCATCTCAAGTTAAGAAATTGTTTAACATATTTATTTAAAGATAGTTGAGAAATTTGTGTCATTTGAATAGATTTGTTATTTCAAAACTGCAACATTTCTTTATAAAAATGAGATTGAAATTAAAGATTGAAATAATTCAAAGGCTAAAAAAGTTGTTTTTTTTTTTTTCGTTTTTTTTTTTTTTTTGTAAACTCACATCTTCGACTAGAGATTTAGCAGTTGGGCTAAGTAAGACTCGATCACACCACGCCGGAACTCTCGTTTGCATGTAATGGGTTCCACCCTTAATGTCCTCCTGGAAAGGATAGCTCGGTACAAATCGAATGGGAAATTCGAACAGTCTTCCTTCAAAGTCTCCAAGTTCCTTATCGTATTCGCGTAACTGTAAATGCCAGAAATTTTTGTCAAGTTGAATGGCCTGAGCGTTGATATGCGATGGCGTGGGGGAGAAGGGAAGCGCCGAACGAAAGCACCCAGGAGTATAAGGATGAACGATGAGAGTGAATCAGTGAAATGTGAGTGAAAGTAGGATGAAATGATGTTGTTGAAATTCTATATTTACCCATTGACCGCTGTCTTCATTAAATACGTGCTGATGCTCGTAATGTGAGAATTCTTTTTTTCCTAATGTTAAGACGAGATCGTCTTTCTGATTTCGATATTGCACTTTGTTCACGACACCTTTGCTCGACACTTTGTCTTCGTGTGTGTCCTCGGTGAGTTTCTGCGACCAAAAGAACTCGTTATCTCTCGTTTGTTCGAAAGCGGATTGTACACAATTTGGTTGAGTTTTTCTTTTGTTCGTCCTACCTGAATCACAGCATTTGTATCAGTTCGAAAATTGAAATCTCCAAACACAAAGTACGGCACGTTTGTATACTGATCATTGTGAAATTTGTCTAAGGTGTGTTCCAAAGCTCTTCTTCGTGTTTTACTGTAGACGGATGGGAACTGAAAACCAAAGAAGATAAGATGAAAAAAGATATAAGGAAGGACGGGAAAAATAAATAATCAAAAATCAAATCAAAAGTTATCGTCGAGTTCCTACGTTTGAGTTTGTATCGAGTTACTGACCGTTTCCATTGCAACCAAGTTGCTCGCATCGTGAAACAGATGGATGTTGATGAGATCGAATACTGTTTCGCTGATACTCCATCGCGTGCGCAAAAATCCTTTCCTCGACCACTTGCATTCGGGGAAAAAATCCTGGGGAAACTTGGCTTTTTCTTTGGTAGTTACTTCTTCAATGTTGCCGGAGTGTACTTCTTTTCCATTAACTGGCACAAAGGTACATTCTGAAAATGTAATTTATAGTTGTTACATTAAAAAGAAGGGTCACAAGTTGTTTCCGCTCGCAATGAAAAACAATTATACCAACCTCTGAAATCCCACAGCATCACATCCTTAACGGAATTGTGGATGAAATAAAAATTACCGAGCGCCTGCAAGCATTGTGCGAATAAATTATTCAGCTGCTCTTTTATAGATGAAAAATGAATTTGATGAATTATTTAAACATGGTCGTTACCGTGAAATGTTCCGCTGATGAATAATCTTCGTCCAGGAAGACTCTCACTCTGTCAAAAAGCCTCAGCTCATCGGAAGACATCAATAACCTGTGCAAAAGGGTGCCTTTGTTAATTTCAGTGTCCACAATTGGTGACAATTAAACAAAGTTGAAACAATTGAATAAAAATAGAAGATAACCGCTGTTGACAAAAACAAGTCTCTGTACGATTCTTTTTGACTCGGCACACGTCTGAATAAACATTGATTGAAGGTGAAAATAAGTGCGCGCTCTCTCATGGGCGTACATCGGTGTCTAATCAAGTTTTAATATCAACCTAATTTAAAGTATCCCGCGGAATTATTGATTACACTATTATCTCCTCGCGTTATTTACTCGACGGGTAAATTGTTTGATGAAGTTCACTCAACTATACCGCAGACAAGTTATTATCTATTTTTAATTCCCTTCAGGGTCTTGTATACATAATTTTATGACAAACTATATCTCGCATTATGCGATGCACGTAGAGCCACGCGTTTATATTTATTATCCCGCGCATTTTTTTGCACAGATGCAACGCCGCTGTTGCTCTCTTTAGTTGAGTTTTATTTATTGGAGGCAAATCAATGAGAGGATTATATAAAAATGGACGCGAGAAACCGAAGATGAAGGCAAATTCTACACGGTCAATTTCTTTTCTCGCGTGTCAACCGACAATGCGATTTTGTCCCAGGTCAATATCAATTTAACAAGCAAGACCGGAATAGCAGGCGCCGTTTATTATGAAATTAGTTTGATGGAAAATAATCACATTAGGCGAATCCTTAGGAGAAGCCCTCGCTGAACAATAACTAACTATAAATGTATGATTAATGTGTCTACAAATATTGCCAGGTAGAAATATATTAATGAGGACAGTTTTTTTTTCTATCGCGGCTGTTTGATGTGTTTCAAAGTGAATGGATGGGAAAAAAGGAGTGCTGTTTCATAGTTTCCTACGGGTGATTGAAAGGAAATCAAACTCGACTGAGTTTTCTTTGAATTGCGTGATGACTAAAAGGATATAATTGGAACGATTTTTCAACCGTCCGCAGTGAAAAAGGAAAGGCGTTTAATTTTGATCCAAATGTGTGTTTTCTTTTTGTCTAAAAGTAAATCGATGAATGGAGTTGATTCAGTGACCAGTTAACTCACCTAACAAAGTATTCTACATGCCGCATGCTTTGTTCGTAATTTTTCCCGCCTACTTCCTGGCAGTGCAGGGCTATGAATTTTGGGTCTAATCGAGATACTGTCTGAAAAATAGATGACATTTTTTATTCACTTCAATTTTAAATTAAATTAAACTTTTTTAATCTACGATTTCAATTTTTAAATTTCGTTTGCAAAATTTATCATTCGACAAAAGAATTGGTAGGACAAATGAATAAAAAATTTGCTATTTCACAATTTACTTACTGATAAAAACTCCTCGGTCCATCCTTTCAGCATGACGCTGGGCTGAAAATAAAAATGAAATAGTGTTTAAAAAGATGCAACATAAATATATTATTTTGATTATAAAACTGTGTGTGACGCGAATACGAAACACCGATTTTCAAATCGTTATGAAAATCAATTCTTCATTGCAACCAATTTTTCTTGTGGCAAGAAATGAAAAGGAAAAATAAACCGGAAACAATATAGAAGCCTTGTTTAAAAGAAAAAGAGAGAGAGAGAGGGGGGGGGGAAGAAACCTAAAGTAAACAGGAGAAAATGCGAAGAAAAAAATATTGAGAGATGGCAAATTAAATAGTGGTTGATGAACAATGTGTAGGGACAATGAAAAAAAAGACGGATGTGGAATTCAAAATGGTGGAAAAATACACATTTATGCAGAAAAGTGAGACTTGACAGTTGTTAGTAAATCTTCAAGTTGTTAGAATGAAATTATTTATTGTACTATTTATAGTTGACCATTTATTTGACCATAAATCAGTTTTATAAAAATCAGTCTTTGATTTATGGCCACAACAAAACTACACGCTATATCGGATAACAAACGGGTTGATGATTAATTTTGTGGACACTTTATGACTGCCTTTTTTATGGTTCATCTTGCGATCGGAATATTTCTTGGCTGTTACTCTTTTCTTATTTTTTTTTCATTTTGATAATTATTCTTTTCAAATAGATTCATCGGAAATGCACGAAAGTCGGACAGTACCACTGTCATCCGAGACAACACAACATTGCCAACGTAATTTCGAGTGTTTTGTACAAAACGCCATTTCAAAAATGTCTTTCCCAGAAATGAGCAAATTTAATTAATTTGCAGAGTTGAAACGATGAAAACTGTAACTCAAAATATAGTATCAGCATTACCACGTTGATTTCTATTGAAAATTTAAGTTGCCAGCGTAAGTTTGCCAGTTTCACTAAATCATTGATGTAAGTTTGTAAGAGAACTTTGTGAGAGAAAATTAACGCAACTAATTAAATTAATTTAAATCAATTTTTAGACTATATTTATGGAGATTGGATAATGAAACGAGATCTAATTCACTAACAGTACTATAAAACTTTATCCTTCAAGTTCAATTTAATTTTCCTTCATTTTACAGGAAAAATGTACATCATTTTTTTGTGCATTTAAATAACACGTGGCAAAATTAATCTAAATTAAACTGAATCTGAACATAATAAATTTTATCCTGTTGTTATATTGCAAAACAAGAAAAATGACAAGAAAATTCGGATTAAAATCTATTTTAATTACTTCGAATGACAGTTTGCACGTCAAAGTACGATCAATAACATCCTCAGGGTAGAAAAAAAGAAAAAAAAGTTTCAGACCCAATGGAAGGATGGAAAAAAAGTTTGCAATTATTATTTGTGAACGTATGAAATGAAAAGAGCCCAATGAAATTGTCAAAGTTAACAGTAGCGATTGTCAAGCTCGGATCTCCGGCTTGGATTTCAACGAAATAACTTGGAGTGCAAAAAAATGCCTTTGTTTGAGGGATATTCTCGTGTCGCATCCCGCAATCCCGAGTGTTGCGATTGCAAAGCGCCACTTAATACTCAAAAGGTTTAGTAAAGTGGCGCTTTGGATCACATTTTTATACTTAATGAAGATCTCGAAATTGTATGAATTTGCAACGAAAATAAAAACTTGAAACAAAAAATCACTGCTGAGAGGAGTATAAAAACGAGATAAAATACAAAGTTTGCCTCGAGGAACAATTCAGAACGGTTTACGTTAATGCTTTTTCTCGAGCAACATATTTTCTTCGAGCTAAAGAAAAATGGTATTCCGAAGTGCACTATGTGTTTCCGATATCATCAAACGTGTCGCATTTTCGGCGATTGAATTTCAGTTCCCTCTTTTCTTTCCCTCTCCTCTCTCTGTTTTTTGTGATTCGAATAATGTTTTTAAAAGTTCGACGAAAAAAAAAAAAAAAAATGTCAGCATACTTGTAACAATATAACGAAATTCTATAATTTATTTTGTTCGAAAATGTTTGAACAGCATTTAGATAATGTTCGTGGAAATTGTGAAATAAAAACAATAACTTCCTGTCACATGTTATACATAATCAAGACAAACTATTAGTTGTCGTTGCCAAGATAAGCGAAAAATTGTTACTCGGAGATATTTCAACTTTGATAGCGAAATCTCTCGCGAAATCTTGACGTACGTATCTGTTTGAATTTTGTTCGTTTCATCGCGATGAATTTTTGATCGAGTTTTTTTTTTTTTTAACAAACTTTCAGTTGAATCATTAAACAAAGGGCTTTGGATTTTTAGTATTGTTACATGAACTATATTCACTGTCATTTATCATTCACAGTGTTTCCCTCGTTTATATAGATCACTAGAGATTATACTTGGATGGGAATTTAATAAGTTATTAGGTAAACATTTTGCATAACGCAAACTCGATCCAACATTTTTGAATTTTAATTTAAAAAAAAATGATTTTTTTTTTTCATTTTATCTATAACAACTGATTTATAATGTCAGATCCATTGTCTCGTATTTTGTACGTTGAAAATTTCACTTTTCGTATTTCGAAAAGTGATTCATGTCAAAAGTATATGTTTTCATATATGTTCATAAAACTCTGGAACAGAAAGCCTTAGTCTTTGTTTATCTACTCGTACGTTCCTTTTTGCTCTTCTGAGTTTTATGGTATACGTTTTCGTTTCTAAAACTGTACCACATTTTCAATACAAAAGCGTTGTTATTCCATCACATGTGCTCTCATCTGACAGCTCGAGTGATGGTTTGATTATGACCCGTCAAAATTAATGTTTATTCAAATTTCGACTCAGTGGCATGAAACATTTAATGGATACATCAAATCCAATATTCCATTATGTTTTAACAATTAATCGAATACGAATTTGTTTCAACATGAAAGATCGGATAATTTTGGCTTACTAAAACTGATCATCAATTATGAAATTTAAAACCATTTAATCAATTCAAAATCAAACAAAAGATTACTTGAATTGAAAAAAAAAAAAAACCTAGCGGACTGAAAAATGTTACCAAATCTAATCCTTCAGTTTTACATGGAATAAATTTATTTAATACTTAAATCATGTCATATTTTTATTTGTTTTTTATTTGCCAATGAATTTCGATTGTTTTGAAGGTATTATACATTTAATCAGGAATCGGTTATCTGATTCACATTAGTCAAAGATTAAATTTTAATCGGAAATCGAATACAAATGCACGGATGATGTGAAACTCTATATTTCATTGTCGTCAAACAATTTTTTTTTTTTTTGTAATTTTCGTTAAATCTATGCATTATGCGAACCTCAACATCAGAGTTTCAACGAGATAAAACAAAACTGAATTTTAATTTTGATGTTTGAAACGAAACAAAAAAAAATTATTGCACGCTAACGTGTATTTCTGTCCAATCAATTTTCGTACTACCAAAATGTTCAATGAAAGTTTCAGCTCGAACAAAACATAAAAAAAAACGATTTGTCTGGTCACGGGCAAATATTGTTCAACTTTAATCAGAAGTGCGAATGGTTCTTCGGGCCGGATCTACGAAACTTTCTAAGTAGTATCGTGTTATTAGTAAACATAGCGTCGTTCCGATTGTATCAAACCGGCAAGACCCCGTTGATTTATTTCTCTCGATAAAATTTTCCGTTACAAGAAGCACTCCGAAAACTGCCAAATAAATTTCCCCGTCCCAACGAGGGCTCGTGCTGACAAATCCGAAACACGCGCTCGACTCATTTCATCAGAAAAAAAAAAAAAAAAAAAAAAAAAAAAAAAAAAAAAAAAAAAAAAAAAAAAAAAAAAAAAAAAAAAAAAAAAAAAAAAAAAAAAAAAAAAAAAAAAAAAAAAAAAAAAAAAAAAAAAAAAAAAAGAAAGAAAAAAAATGTAACAAAAATTATCTTTCAAGATGGAGAACATTTTGGAATGTTCAAAAAGTGTCTTTCTAACTTATAACTTGCTGTGCAAAAAGGAACAACAAACAAACAAAAAACAAGAAGTCAACTTTGGTGAAACACAATCTGCACATTTGGTTAGCAAAAAAGTCTCTCTAAAAAGGAAAATAAATGAATGAAAAAAAAAAAAAAAAAAAAAAGAAAGAAAGAAAGAAAGAAAGAAAAAAAAAGAAGTGTGGCAAGAGTGAAAAATTGTAATTGAAAGTGGAGGTAGGTCGAAGGTAAATCACCTCTTCGAAAATACTGCCAACGTTGGCGGTGATGAGAAGCACCGGTAAGCCGGTCGCCATGGTCGGTGTTATCGCGGCGGGTTTTTTGTCAGGACCTGGTGCGACGACGGTCTGAGATCGACTGGTGATCCCGGCGCCGGACTGCTCTCTCACTGTGCTCGTCGCCTCTTTCTCGGGCTGATTATCCTTGTCGTTTGGCGCGGCTTTCTCTGTTCGGTTTGGGCTCAGTTGCACCCCCGGAGGACGCGCGGATGTTCAACCCCCGTGCCAAAGACTGGCCCACGCTCCAGGACAACGGCGCTGGACATTTAATCGCGCGCTTTCGCGGGCGCACATTTATTCATTGAATAATACGCGAGTCACCGACAACACTACCGAGACAGTCGAGAAAAGTTGTACATGCGGTAAATATATCCCTCTATCGGTCTCGCCAAGGCCACGCCTACTGCAGACGTCAATAAGCAGTGCCGTATGCCGAGAGGTCACGTGCGGGCCTCCACTTTTCGCGAGACTCGCGCGCGCTATCACGCCGGCCACTCCTCGCGCGAACAATGATCCTTGCCAGCCAGCTGGCGCTGCTTGCGTCATCATCTCAGCATCCTCGCTGGGGTTCCCTCTCGCATAGACCGCCGCTTCCAAGAAACTCACCACGCTCTTTCCCCCAAAGTCCTTTTTATGAATGAATCACACTCACCTTTTTAGTTTTTTTTTGTTTTCCCGGAGAACAAGTAGCCAATTCTGCTGACGTTAGACAAAAGTGTTTTTTTTTTTTTTTTTTCAGTAGTCATCTCTTCTTTTGGAAAGACTTGATCATGAATTTTGTTTTGTTATTTTTTTCTAATGCTGAAGATTCAGCATCCGATGAAAGAAAGATTACTTTTTTGGTACTGAAAATGTGGAATTATGTTGTTGCAAAGTTTGGAGATTGAAAATTGAGTAAAATTTGAGAGAGGAAACGAAGAATGAAGGTTGAAAAGTTGTATTGAAAGAAATGTTGGATTTTTGATTTTTGCATTTGGATCAAGTTTCGTCAAACATTTGAAGTTACAAGGATGCAGAAAAGAAAAGTAAAAGCAAAATCGTTGAAGTAATTCGGGAAGAAGTATTTGGTGTGCTAAAATATAATTGTTGCTTTGAAATAATTCAGGTCAGATAATTCAATAAATAGCTCTAACCAACTGACCACATTCTGTTAAACAATTTAATCAGAACTCTCAAACTGATCAATAAGTTGGGGGTCGAAAAATCGTGCGATATTTATATGTGAGAATATACGGAAAAGTGTCTAATGATGCTGATAATGATGCCGGCCGAGAGTCCTCGACTATCACGTATGCACGAGAATGCCACTCAATCGTTGCCTATTATTTCCGTTTTTGAATAGGTCTTTTCAAATTAGTAGGTCATTTAGGCATTTAACTTAATTACCACTCATCGATCGGAAAGTAGCAGGAAAAAAAATTGATTAAAATAACAAAAGTGTTTTTTTCTTTTCAAATCATCCTTTTTTATCAATTTAAATTATGAAGACTAATGAAAAGCGAAGAAGATTGTAGTGAGACATTTATTTTTTATTAAAAAAACTTATCACAAACATATCGGATTTTTGAAAAGGTACTATAAAACGTGTACAAATTTATTTAAGATATTTGTCGTTCGAGTTTGCGGAATTGAAAACTTGTAGACGGTTTTGCGAGGTTTTCTATGAAAAATTTGTATGGAAAATATATCTGCAAGGACTCGAGAAACGTCTGAAATTGATTTCAAGATGCCTTGCCGTATTCGATGCATAAGTTATAAAAGCATGAGAACACGAAGTTTCATCTCTTTTTCATCTCGTAATCTTAATTTTGTTCGAAATTTGCATGAAAAAGATATTATTCTCATTTTTGTATTGAATTATGGATGAATTCTTGCCATGCGAGTGCACTTTATCAATTTTTACATTGAAAAAAGTTAAATTTGGAAAAAAAGGAACAATATGCTTCATGTTTCATAAATATAAATGTTATAAAAAGTCCTCAGTCCATTTCATTAAATTTTTTTAGAGCTGCTTTTCTTTCTTACGATATTTTCGTTCTGAAATTTATCTTTGGCAAATAAGAGGGGAATTTTTGACAAAATCGATACGAGATTATTTATCTTTTTAACAACGAAAAACAAGCCCATATAGTGCTGGGAACCAATATGCGAGGGTGAAAATTTGGACGAAAATCAATCGGTCCTATATTTGTTCAGCCGGATCAATGTTAACACAAAATGTATTTGTTCGCTTTTTTTAAAATTGACAATTATGAAGTATATTAAATTATCTGTTTATGACTGAATTATTTATTGGTGACTGATATAACTTGAATGCAAAATTTATTGTATGATCGATGACTTAAAAATGTGTTCTACAGTGATATGAAATGGAAAGGACACATGTTTATGCATGAAAAATATCTACAAAAAGAAGTACATCATGTTTTTCAAATTTTGCATGCATATAAAATGATGAAAAGCGTTATGATTCAAAGTGTGTGCAAGACACATAAATTTGATTGAAAATGATTGTTTTTTTTTTTTTATATTCGTTCCATGCATAATACGAAAGTAAATAAAAAATGAGATATTCAAAATTTAGTTTACAACATTTCACAAAGATCTCACTGCTTTTTATATCTTCTATCTATCAAAACTTGATCAAATTAATTTCAGAAAATCAAATCTGCAAAATCCAAAAAAGAAAAAAAATCATTTAGCAAATTTTCAACTTTAAAAAGACCCTTCGTTGATTTTATATTTTTTTTTTATCAAAAATTGATCAAGCTAATTTGAACAAAATCAAATTGGTCAAATTAGAAAATTGGATTGTAAATGTTCAATTTGTTATGAAAAAAATGAAACTTTATAGAATAATTTAAATGTCCTTTGAAATGTTTATGGTGCCTGTGCACTACGATCCTGCGAAACTCGGATTGCGCGTGCGGCAGAGCCGAAAATGTGCGCGTGTCCATTCCGTCACGTCAAGAGTCAAGTAAACATTTCGAACAGTGGCGAGGTAAATGAATTTGGACTGTTTCAATCGTTTCTGCTGACCGATAAGCCCGATAAGGCTTTCACAGGGAACAGGTGAAATTTTGTCAATCAGCCTTTCCACCTTGTTTCATTTGCGTTTCTCTGTCAGACTGCCGGACACTCTCGGTCGGCTTCGTTTACGTCAATGTCGAGTCAGTGTTCGGTGCTTTTTATCAGCTACCCGCATGACCGGCTACGGCTTCTTACAATATTAATTATCACTTCACGTTTCAACCTCAACCTTAAAAAGCAGCCTCACTTGTTATATTTATAGCTTAATAAAAATTGTTCTTTGAATATTTTTTTGGTTCCTTAAATTATTATCATTGTCTGGCAATCAATTTAAGGCAACATTTAGTTCTGGCATATCAAAAGATTTCAATATGTATTGACAGCGACAGAAGTGACTGTTAAATGTAACGACAACTTTTTTTTTGTCTCACCAATAGGAGGTCATCGTTTTTTTAGATAAAAGTTTGTTAACGTCATAATTGATATTTACCATTGAATGAGTAAATGTTCCAATGATAAGTTTGATAATAGTAAACTGCTAATAATTAAATGTTGCAATTCAATGATGACGTTAGCGCGAGCGTGTTGCTTTTGAATTACGTGTTATTGTTACTCTCTCGGTGTATTTTCAGCAATTAGTAAAAGTGTAATTCTTATTTTTAGACATCCAGCTCAGGCTGGAGACTTCAATTGGTACACTTCCTGTTTACACAATTTTTCTATACCAATCGAGGTTGACAAGTCACTGACTTTTTCGCCGAATGGGGAAAAAAAAAAAAATTGTGCAACCAAATAAGCGCGCTTTGAAACAAAATTTTGATTTTCTTATCGCGCGCACACATTTTTATCAAACGCGATTGCCAGTGAGAAATCACTTTTTTATCTCATCTGCGCAGAATTATTGAAATATGAAGATCAACATTCTTTTGCTTGTAAAATTATAATTTTAGATAAACGCACATTAATCATATTCCCGGCTGTAATGTAATTCGTGCAATGACGTTAACGATGGTAACTTGAGCACAACTTGGTGACATGTACACGGCTCTATTTATGTCAAGAAATGATATGATATACTTTTGTGATTCGTCGCGTTAATCTCAAGCATGTCGCTAAACATTCAGCATTATATATTTTCATTCACTTTTATATCGTATATGAATGCCATTACTTTAGCGACCGAATGGTGCACAGATAACAAAAAACCGAGCTTTCATTTATGCAGGAAATAATCACACCGTCGCATCATGCAATTATACACTCTTTTTTTTATGATTTCATTTTTTCTTCTTTTCTTCCTTTTTTTTTTTTGACTGACTTCTTCGTTATTTACTTTACACGGCGTTTTTGTTCAACTCTGCAAACTATTCAACTCGGACAGAGAAAATTATTTGGGTCAATCAAACGTCGCAAAAACTCTGATGCGCAAATTTGCATCTATTTCTAATCCGAAATCATAATTAGAACTAAGGCTGCATAACTTTTATTTTTATCCGCAAAAACCGATATGCATTTTCCATAGCGTAATTTTTATTTTCCTCCCTCCCGAGTTTTCTTTAATCCTCGCAACATTTATATTTGGTGATTGTTCACAATGTAGCGGCTCAATTTTTTAGGTTCGAGACAAACAGCCGAAGAAAAAGTTTCGTTTAGGTGACAACATGAACGCATTAACATTGGTGACGTTGCTGTCAAGCACTGCGCTTTTGATAGATGCAGAGAGCATTTTAACATCGCAAGTGTTCATCATTCCCATTAGGCCAGACACTTTCGACTGGAACGTAAATGGTAAGAGGACAACATTGCTATATATAGTTTCGTACGTGGGTGTTTATAATGTACATTTAAATTGGAACGTATCTGCACGCTCGTATCAACTATATTGCCTAATTTAATTACGACAATAAATTAGTCATCGCGTGATTTCTGGGTCAGCTACGATGATTCTGAATTCAAGAATTCATGAAGATGTCCAATTTTTAAACACGTTGCCCAATCTTTAATCATCCGCACATAAGTCACAAATCAATGAACAAACAAAAACGTAATATTATTTTTGTTATCTCCTTTTTTGTATATTTTTTCAAACAATGTACTAACTTTTTGAACCGAAAGCTGTTTGGGATTGTCTTACAAAATGAAATCCCGCCCTTTTTGTCTCGTTATTTTTCGTTCTGAGAAGATTCGATAAGAAAAAGTTAGAAGTTGTGATCGTAAATTCGTTCCTTACGTTGATTCCAACTGCATCAAGTGTGCGATTATTTTCTTCTAGGAAGGAGCGATAAGTATTCGTACCAAACTTCTTTATTGCACGCGCCAGACTTGCCTTCTTGGATTCATTACACTTACAGTAAAGCGGATCATCAGGGATATTTGTATGGGGTCGCACCAAGAAACCAGAGCGATTTCAAAGTAAGCTTTAACTTAAACTTTGAACAATTTTAACTTTACAGTTAGTTTTCTGAACAAAGTACGTCTCTTTTTTTCTATTGTTTTTCAACTGAAAAATTATATATTAATTTTGAAAATCAACGAAATGTAAATGTACGTTTCAGCTTGAGGTCGTTGCTCTGGACAAACAAACCTATGACACTCGTTATAAAGTTTTGGATATGAAAGTGAATAAGAATGAACATTTTGCAAAGTTCCAAATTCAACTGAAAATTGATAACCTGAACGTGGAAAATTTATTTGACAGCAACAGGACACAGAATCTCTTCAATATTTTCAAGTAACAAATATTGACAATATTTTCTTTGAGTTAAACAAAAATTATTCCAATTAATCATCTTTCAACTCTAACTTTTAATCTCTAGTCAATTTAATACTAAAACAAAACATGTTTGATGTCTATTAATTTGAAAAGGAAAAAAAATGTGTTGCTCGAACTCCTCGTTCATTTCTAGAAAAGAATTATGGAAAGAGGCAACGGACCTACAATTAACATTCCTCGCGTCTGCGGTTGAACTTGGAGCTCGTCTGCCCCTGAATCCTGGAGAAGGAGAAGGGTATGTCTGCGAAAATAATTTTCTAAATTAAAAAACAGTACCAAATGAAAATGATTGAAGACATTCAAAAGTCATCAATGTTGTTTTGATTTGCATCTCCCGCTCGATTACATCACTCTGTGACCATTGTTTCGTGCCAAATAACACACTTAGAGTGGAGCAATTCTTATCGGTTAGTAAACTTCAACAATAGAGCATCCTGCAAAATTAAAATCTAGTCTAATCTCCCGGAACAGATAATATTGTGATTTTGATACTTCAGTTTAGATAGGCAGATATCAGCCTGAAAAGTGACAAACAAATTTGAGCTGACTCGAAACTGGTACTGATACTCTGACACATCCTATAAATGGCGATTAAGAAAACATTTGTTGTTTATTTTTGCATCAGAAGTGGGAATTAAAATTTCATTCTCAAAAGATGACCAGAAACAAAAGGGCCTGATTCGATGTTGGAGCATCGCGCCTAGAAAGGTGCTCTCGAGCGTTTTGACACTTTCACAAAACCGGTGTATTGTCATGAATCTAGCACGTATTCAAATCGTGTCGCGGCGCACTTAAGTGACATAATCGTGACGCTTTCTTAAACGTGAATGACACTTGGATGTTCCACGCGGTACGATAACGCTTCAGTGAGATAAACGCCGCACTTAAGATATAGTAGCAGCGATTTCATTTCCGCAACATTGTACTCTCGATTGTACCGTCGTTCGGTAGTTTTTGTTGTTTCTTTTTCGTATGTGACGAAAGCCTCCCGACATATCGCCTGATGCAAGATCCTTGAAAATATAATTTATGACGCACGACTTGTGCACTAAACAACGCCGCGCGTTGTTCTATGACTAAACTTGAACACAACCTATTTGCATGAGAAGCGACGACTTTTTTGCAGTCTGATATAAAAAAAAGGAAGATACATTTTTCGAGTCGGTCAAATTAAAACGTTTAATCAATTGGATTAAAAAGTGTTCATCAGTTTCATGAAATTGCCAATTTAAAATTTGGTAACAACAATTGTTTCAGAGATTATAATATAGATGATAATAAAAACGAGAAATTTCTTTTTAATTAAAAAAAAAAAAAAAAAATTAAAGTGAAATTGTATGACAGTTAATTTCAAAAGGTACGGAAATGCGAGACGGGCTCAAATTACTTGGCCCGCATTTATCAAAGGGATTATCGTGCGCAGCAAAATTCTAAAGCGGTTCTTTGTTAATCGCGACTATCCTAACAAATGATACAATTCGTTTCGTACATAAAAAACGATGAAGATGATATCCGATTGCGTCCTATCCGTTTCGCAAGGCACACGTGATTGTCGACGTTTATTCATGATACGTGAGCCACTAACACGTTAGCTTGCTTAAATTTCAAGTGCAGCTGACACGACAGGTATTTTCTTCCAGAGATAAAAACTGGAAAAATTCATATAAGATTGCGTATCCGCTGGTTAATGAACCGCAACTCGAGGATATCAGCCAATCCGATTTTACCATATCATTGAGCAAGTCAGAATCTATTAGCAATCTGGTTTGTCACTCTCTGCGCACGTCAATCGCCCTGTTCATCTTTTTTTTTGCGTCGAAATAAAATTTTTCCCAACCGAAAGTTACAGTGTTACGTAGCAGCCTGAACATTGGCGATAATAAAAATTTGCAATTTTATATACTCCGCAGCAAGATGTATCTGTCGATAAACGGCACATAATTATATTTATGACGTTTTGTTAAGAATGGTCAGTTAGATGATTGTTTTCTGTGAGTGTTCAAGACGTTGGAATCTTTTATTTTATGCTTTCTTACATTGTCATTAAACATGTATATGTGATTTAACTGACTTTTTTTGTTGTTCATTTACAGAGTGGTTATAAGACTGGGAAGTGCAGTTACTTTTTCCAAAGAACTGCTCAAATTGGAGGAACAGGTCAAACCATTACGAAAACAATCTTCATGTCCTCACAAAAAAACAACCGTTGAAAGACTGTTCCGAGATGGCTCCAGTGTTTTTAATCTGGACTGGTGTTACTTTCGATTGGTAAGTTAAAAGATTCATTTTTAGTTGATTAATTTTGATTTTAAAATGATAATTGTATGACATGGATAAACTTTGTAGATTGAAGAGAACGACATGACTGAAGAAAGCTCAGGTCACAATGGCAACTTGAATGTTATTGGTCTATCATCAGCTGGAGTTTCGGAAAGGTCTGAATGGAGGTGGACCAGACCATCGAAAGCAGCGATACCAAAACGAAGTTACCTGAAGGAAATTGCCACGACCATTTTTATTCCAGTTTTCTTGCTCTTTGTATTGGCATCCTTGTTGAGTGCGACTTTATGTTTGCATCATGAAAAACTGTAAGTGTATTCGCAAGACTTTATTTTTATTCTTTTCTTTTCCTCGCGATAAGAAGAGCCAACGTGTTGTTGGGGTTTGCAATGATAACGTCGGCAAATATCGCATCCTAGAACGAGATGAAAAACCATAATCTTTCTCAATACCTAAACGTCACTGAGAAATGCGCAACACGAAAATTTTATATTTCTTGAGAATGTGAAAATATTTTATTCTTTTATTTTCTCTCTCTCTCTCTCTCTCTCTCTCTCTCTCACTTGCAAATGTTTCTCGAACATTTGTTTGAAACGTTTATCTTTAAATGAAATGTTCATCGAGGTCTGATAGGATTCTGCAGAATTTGATCTGCTTGTACAAATGAATCATCAAAGAGAAAAGCATAACATAAAAATGCATTTTGAAGCCATGTCTCACTTTGGAATAATCATCCAACTGGAAACAAAAAAAATGAAAAACACAAGTCAAAATAGTAGCGCGTTCATTGGCAGGCGATGCTTGATGTTTTTCAATCCTTTCAATTAACAATTCTACGTTATTCAAAATATAGCGATACTCGGACACTACGTGCGAAATCAATACTTGCAGAGAACATAATCAAATTTGATTCAGAGAATTTTTTATGAGCAAAATAGTGGAAAAAAAAAGTATCAAATCGCACGACAAATTTCCTCGAATGAATTTCAAAATCAAAAAGCACCGAGGGAAGGGGACAACAATCCAAAACAGCGTTAGTCACTCGGGAACATTTTCCCCGTTGCCAGAAATCGTGGATTTATTTCTCAAAACAATGCATCATTCTTGATTGAAATCAAAGTACACGAATTACCTTTTGTTGCAGTTTGGAATCAACGAATAAAAAATAGTTTCAAGATGGAACAAAAAAAATGCATAATAAGCTCTCACTTGTTTATAAAAAAAAGGACAAGAAAAATTGATTGGTGTTTTTTTATTTCATCAGTACAGTTTTAATTTTTCATGATTAATGTCAATTGAAACAGAGGAATTAAAACAGAGCCACATTATTTTAATAGCGAACATTTCCTCGGGTTATCATACAGATTAGCATTTGGCATCAAGATTCGACGATCAACTGCGAACCAAGCATATGAGGAAAAAAAGCGCATATAATTTACTTGACGTTCGTGACGTCAAGAGGTTTGAATGGTCCGAGCGTCATCGTGGCTCTATTACGGTTTTTGTTGCGATTCGTTTCTTGTCATCATTGTGTGAGACCTGGAGGAAACGATTGACCTTAATTATTGGTTTGGTGATTAGTGTCGTTGACCTCGTTGTCACTTTCTCCACGGATTGTCTCTCACATTATACCGTATTTACGCTGTCCCCCACTATCACCTATCTTTGGGGAATCATCCAAGTCAAATGTCTACACACGTTATTTCCAACTTAACAAAAAAAATGATTAAATCGTATGTCAAACGCTGGCTCTCAAGTATTTAGTAGTAAGATAATCAGAAACTGTCGATTATTTTCATTCATTTATGTGCGTTCATTGATTGATTTAATTTATTCCGATTCGTCGATTTTTCCACATCTACTAGACTTTTTTTCTGCAAAAAACTTTGCAGAAAAATTTGTCAGAGCAGTTAGTACTGGTTAAACTGTGATTAAAAGTTATGTGATTTTTTGTTTTGGTTTTGTTTAGATGTGTGAAAATGGAACATTTCAGGTCGTGAAAAATCGACAGACAATAGGTTGATGGATCAATACATTTCGGGCTACTTTTATCATTGATTTATTTGTCGCAACACGTATGTTAATGTTGACACTCGAGCATGCATTGACAAAGTCAAACGTTAAGCGGGTAAGTGACCGCCGTAAACGATCGGCGTTTGTTCCGATCGAACAGCAGTTCAGCGACCACCAGATTGTTATTCGCACAACGTGAGTGATGTAACACGCGTATATTTATAGGAAATACACCTTCAGATTTTATCTAAACCGTCCGAACGTAACCGTCCTAGGTCCAGAAATAAGTAGTCATCTCCATTGGAAACAATCTCATGGACAAATTTTGTTCCATTTTTTTTATTATTTTGCAACATTTTGCATCCGACATTCATGAGAGAGAAATAATGAAAGTAAAGTTCTTGAAAAGTAAAAAAAAGAAAAAAAAACAATATTACTTATCATTTGGATTTTCGTGATTAAAAATGTCGCAATGGTTGTTGAGACGGTATAAATCTTGCATGTCTCTGACAGCATATGATGACTGACACTTTGATGGCGGGTTCTGTTAGAGTGAACAAAAAAATGAGAAAATTTTTTGAACTTAACGGGAGTTTGTGATAGCGTTGTAACGTGCAATCGCTACAAGATTCATCGATGGTCTGTGCATCACAATTGCACATGCGATGTAATTTGTTCAAGGGTATAGGCGATGATCTATGCACGCACGTACGCGACTAATAATATCATTATCGCGCCTACGATAATGTGTCACACTGAGAGACTGTGTTCTTTTATTTAAAAAAAAAAAAAAAACCATTGTTCAACCATGGGGAAAAAAATTTTCTCTCTTTTTTTTTTCATCATACTTTTAATGTATTAAACTTTGTTCCATCGCTTTGTAGTGTTTTTTTGTCTTCTATTTCGCTCAATTATTTATTACTGCGAAGAAAAAGAAGTGTGAAAATAAAAAATTTTATTTTCCAAACTTGACAGATGGATGAATAAAAAATCAGCAACAAGAAACGTGTAAACAAGCGTTTCACACTTGGCAGATTTCAAGAGACTGGAAATTTTTTGAAATAACTGTATTTGAAATTGTAATAAGTGCTTAATGAAATCAATTTCTAATGTCAATTAAAATGCATTGGTCGATTAGGGTTTGCGTCAAAAAACGTTTTTTGCCGTGGAACAAAAAGTGTAATAATTAACAAGCGACTCGTGCAGGAATCGAGAAAAAAAGGGAGAAGAGAGAACGAAATATGTGGCGAATGAATATTCTCATGAACGCTGATGAGAAATCGATTTTTGTATTAGCCTAATTGCGATGAATTTTGATGTGAGAGAAAGAAACACAGATCCCATTTACTTTTATAGGATCGATCCAGAATCAGACAAGTATTTCCACGAACTGTTTAACGTTTTCCTTGAACAAAAAGTGGTCGTGAGGTAACTTTTCAATCGTTTTGCTAGAGACTCGCTTTAGGAGTGTTTAGCTTCATTCCATCATAAATTCCACACAAAATAAAACACCCGAGTTCATCATCTCATGCAAAAACAAAATAACTTCTTTCAATTAGATCATGTCTGCGCCACCATAATGTTTACTAACTTTTTCAGTATAGTTTTTTGTACTACCATTCTTCTAATAATTGCATTCAAACATTGAAATTCATAAACCATCTGTGCATTATTTCCTCTTTTCTAATTTTGAATTAATTTTATTTGCATGTGAAATGGCAACAAAATTTCTTGGTCAATTATACTTTTTTCAGCATGATAAAGCTTTGATGATAACAAAAGAACAAAAAATTAAGACAAACGTGCCACTTTGCCAAATAGTTGATCCTGATTTAATTTATTTGATTATTCAATTACAAGGATTTTGAATTGGAACGTTTGTCTTAAAAAAAGTTGTATTTGAACTTTGCTAATTGAATGAAATTTTTTGTGATGAGAGAAAAAAGTGACAGCATTGATTGTATGAACATTATAGAGAAATTGTTTAAAGTTGAGAGATTACAGTGAGAGCGGCAAGGTCAAGCGTGGTTCGCATTCTGGTTGCAGTGAAAAAAGAGAATTGACCCCGGTGGAAGGGCTCGGAAACAATGGCGTTCAAATGGTCCAATACGCTACTACCAGTCGAAGAAATACACTCAAATCTGTGTCCACGCAACCGTCCAGTCCATGCGACTCTCTGTCACACAGTCCCAGGTAATTCACACAGTACTCGCCTCCCCATTTAATTTCCATTCATTTGAAAAAAAAACAAAAAAAAAACAAAGAAATAAAGCTATTTCCATCGTCCCTTTGATCTTGCGCTTTTCCAGGTACCTGTTCATTAACTGTAGGTACTTTTAATAAATCTCAGTATACTTGGAATCTCTGAAATGGAATTGATCAAAATATCATCAATTGAAAAATTGTTCTTTTAATTTGGTTAGAAGAATTTTCTAAAAATTAAAATTAAAATTAAAATTAATATGTTTTAATTTGCGTCAACAAAATTAATCTAATGTTGTTTTTGCATCAACGAAAAAAGTTAAAAAGTTTGTTCTCAGTACTTCTGAAGTTTCAGTTGAGTTTACTTTCGTAGTTTATGACGAAGAGATTCAGATGAGATTGATGCATTTGTCGTCTAGTGTTGGAAGTATAATTATGTACTTATGAGAAAAAAAAAAAAATTCGTCTACCTGGTCTTGTGGGTTCTAAAGAAGGGTCAATGGGAGAATCCTCTCATTCGACGTCCTAAGTTTCTGGGATACAGAGGCATACAAAAATTCGGTCTTTATTTGACGGCGAATAGTGCGCGTTTCCTGTCGAGGATACATTTTACTCCTAGTTTTATAATTTCGTTATAACGAACATTTTTTACATTCTCACTGTGTGTTTGCACTTTCAGGACTTCGGCGGAACGCTGCAATCCGTACGTTCGACCGAATCCACCGCCATACATGGGTTCGAACAATTTGTAAGTTTCAAATAAACGAGATAAAGTTTTGATTTAGCTGCAATCATTTTCAGCGCAATTTAATTGGATTCCGTTTTTATATTCCCAAATCTCGAAATTCCAGCTCATAATTAGTTTTGCAGAAAGTTTAATATTATTAAAGTTTATCAAAAAGTGAGTTAATCAAAAAAAGGTTGAAATAAAAAGGTTGTTTCCTTGATTTTTTTGTTTTAAGAGATGGTAATAAAAATTATGGCTTGATTGCAGCTCAACTTTACGTGCCGATTTTTGACTATACAAGGAGCCAGCGAAGACTTGGTTTTGCTAAGGCCCGATGGTTATGGATCACAAAAAAATGAAGCATGCAAAATCATCGAAACTGGCTCCAGAAAGTGAAGATAAATCTTCAAGTCAAGGTTTTTTTTTCCTAATAGAATTAGAATTAAATATGTCTTTTTAAGATAAGTTATAAACTTCTGTACGCTGCATATACATATCAAAGAGTGCATAATAATTATAACGTATCATTTTTTATACATATTTATATTCTATCGTGGAATGTTGACTCGGTTTTTGGATCGATATTTCATTATTGTTGAATCGTTATAATTGATTTGATATGAAATATTTATAAGAATGTCATTGTTACATTTTAATGGAAATATTTTGATTGAAACAATTTTGTTTAATTAAATTTTTTCTTTACAGGTTTACACACTTTTTTATAATTTTTATTCTATTTACTCCAAGTTTTTTACCACTTGTTTGAATCACATTTTACTGTCGTGTAATGTTGTATATTTCAACAATACAAGTTCGAACATTTACAAATATGTACTGCCAAATATGTATAGTATTAAATAAAAGTGAATTTTATGAATTAAACAAGATCAACTTCTTCATCATATTTGTTGCATTTAAAATTTTTCATCGAAATGAAATTGTTTTATTTGTTTGTACATTTTAAATTAACAATTCTCTTTTAATCTGAGATTACATTAATTATTTTTGTTTACAGAAACAACTTTTGTAATTTTGTGATAATCAATTTGAAATAACAATTGAAAGAGCGCGACAAGTCAGGGCATGCGCGTAGGGTCGACTTCTCTCGGATAAATGGAGACACCAGACTATCGGATAATCGGATCCGGACATCAGCCAGCAATGTTATCTTTTTCGAGTGAAAAGCAAAATTGACGCTAGTCAAAAACGAGTAGTCGAAAAGTGACTTGACCATTGAAAAAAATGGCCTTTTTTACCGGCAAGTCCGGCCGAAAGCAGTGGACAGTACACAGTAAATAATTCAATCTTTACTCATCCCAAATTATCATCTGCTCATTTTCAAATTAATGTTAATAAATGTATAATTGATTTTGGTTGTTATAACATCTTCAAAAATTCGTATTTGTTTGTTTCAAATTTCCTTGAAATTTCAAAAACTGGCTGCAAAAATTGATCGGGTTTTGCATTGCAAACACACTTGTTTTGACAACTGTCAAAATCCGTTTCCCGCCAACAATTATGCAGCTCGATTGCAAATTCGTAAAATCAAAAAACGCTCAATTTTGGTTATCGACCAATTTTTTGAAACTTTATTTTCATGATTTTATCCAAGCTCTGATACAAAAGGAAGTTCATTGCGAAATGACTTTTGAGGTTACAATCCTTGAAATTCGTTGCAACCATTTTTGGATATGACTTTTACTTTCAGATTTATGTGTACGCCTCGGCGGAACGTCGATACGACGAAATTCTCGAAATTTGAATTTTACTTTCATTCTCATTTTTGTGATGAAAATCGTAATTAACACAAATTGTTTGTTTGATTCTTAAATTTTTATATTCTTATATTTCAGATCGTCCAGGAGGGTCGTTGAGGAGATTAAGATCACAATTAGCAGAAGATGGATGTCCTGAGTCTCAAGTAGTTTTAGCTAAACAGCTTTTAGAAGATCAAAGTGGTAAAATTCGTAAATTTAAACAAAAATATTGATTTTTAATTACAATTCAAAATGAAATATATTTAATAAATATATAAATATATTTGTAAATTTAATTGTTCAAATTGCTTAGTCATTGATGAACTCTTTGTTCGATTAAAACAAACATTTATTTTTGCAGAAGTCGACAGTGATAAAGAAGAAAATGCCAAATTAGGTGTATATTGGCTGACAAAGGCTTCCGAACAGGGCAATTTGGAAGCAACAGACATTTTACGACAATGTTTAAACACTGGCCGTGGAATTACGGAGCATAATTATTATGACGTCAAAAACTGTCTAGACATGTCTCAAGATGAAAAACTTGCAAGAAGAGCTGCACGAGAAATGTTCTTGAGGTGGACAATAATTCTGCTTTTAATATCATTTTGTTTAAACAAAAATTTTTTATTACTACCGTTTTGAATTCTGAACAAACCTGGCGATCTTTATTTTGAATGACAAAAATTGTTTTCCAGTTTGTCCAATGGAGAAGACTTTATTACCACTGAACAACTTCAAAGACGAATGCGAGAGTTGACATTTTCATCAACCTTGGGAAAACGTTCAGGTTCAAAGCAATCCGATAAGAGCAGATTGCAAAAGTCGTTACTAGACAATACCACTGATACGTTTCCTGAAGACGGTCTTCCCGAGAGTTCAAAATCTGATGGCGAAGAAAAATTTGATGATATCCAACAAGGTTTCTATTTTGATAAGATAATTCTTCAAATTTATAACATAAAAAAAGGGGGAAAAAGTTCCATGTCGGAATAAAACATTGAATCGGATTTGCTCTAATAAAGACACAATCGGTCATAATCAATCAAAACACATTCCGATCAAGTAAGTTCCTTATAAAATCCTGTATGACTGTGTCTTATACCTTATACGAATCTGTGAACTTTTGTTCAACCATACATGTTCAATTCAGACACGGAACTTTTCTTAAATGAAGACACACCTTCTTAAATGAATTATTTGTTGTAGACTGGTCAGAACGACAAGGAGAGAAGCTTACCGAATCAGTTCTGGTATCCGCAGCGTCGAATTACGCGAACGGAATGTTGCCAATAGTGTCACAGGCGTTGTGCCTAGTAGACCCAGTGCAGTTGGAACTTGACTCAGTGCCTCTTTTTGAACGGCCTTTCGTGCACCCTGTGGCCTCGCTCAGACGTCTCTACTCATGGCTCGTCGAGAGCATCGGTCGAAGAGGGATCCCGTTGCGAAAATTTTTCTTCACTTCACACATCCACACCGTCGTCCTCGTGATACTCTACACCCTCTTCGGGACAGAGAGCCTCGTGCTTTTCATCCCCCTGGCTTTTTACTACCTCTCCTTCGTCGTCATGGTTGTCGCGTCTTTTCAAATGTTACAAAAGAAACGCGAACTGATTGACTTTCGCGCGTGGTCCGGCCTCTTTCTCAGCTACTCTGGCGACAATCTGAACGCCGAAGAGGCCGAGTACCAATTCTGTCGGAACAATATGAAACCGTACGGCCACTTTTTCCTGGCCCTGCTTTTAAATCTGATTATTTACCCACTGATCGCTCATCTCTGGACACCCCAATCCGAATTCACAATAATCTCAATCGCTCTGACTCTTTTGACCCTGATCAATTTCACCTGGAAGGATTCTTCCAGGATGCCCGATCTACTGGCTCTGTTCAGTTTCGGTGTGCACGTCCTGGCAAAGTATCCTTACGAGGCTGACATCGTGGTCGCTCAAACGTGGAGGTTTCTTGATATGAAGGTACCAACGTTCGCGTCCTACGTTGTCGGAAATGGGATAGAATTTTGCCTCAACTTCAGGGTTGTGTTTTATCTTTTGATTCCTGGGGTCTTTGCCAAAATGGCTGCGAGGGACGGTTGGAGAGGAACCTACAAGACCCTCATCCCGCATTGTGTGACTCTCAGCTGGTGGCAGATTGCGATCCTCAGTTCGCAGGGCGCCACCTGGTACGGTTTGATCAGAGGAGCGCTAGCTCTCGTTGGTCTGGTCCTCTTTCTGCCCATTGCAGGTCTGGCGAGCTTCATCCTACCCATGGTTGCAACGGCCAAATATTTTTCAATGGAAAGCGACATGGCGATAAGAATTTTCGGCACCGCCTGTCTCGCCGGTTCGCCCTTTTTGGTTTCTTGGTACCTCAAACGATTGAGTCTCCCAAGTTTCATTCTACCTGTAATTGCAACGGCCAACTACTTTTCGATGGAAGTTCACATGGCATTGAGAATTTTCATCATTGTACTTATCGGTGGTTTGCCTTTTTTGATTTCTTGGTGCTTGAAAAGAATGGGTAATACAAGATATAACTGGATCATCACCACTGTTCAGGTAACTATCAATGTAACTTTTATAACTTCAAGGTAACTTTTATAGTCTAGAAAAATTTTGTAAAAAGAAATGGTTTTTCAAGTGTATTAACAAGTTCGACATTCTCTTTCAGCTTACTTTCGGAATTGCAGCAGGTATAGTTTTATGCTGGCCGACTCTGATGGAATACAAACGAGACTTTTCGTCTTACGAACTGGCACCAACTCTCTCCTGGGAACAGTACCAGAATCATTGTCATCAGCCAGCATGGGAAGAATCGTCATCCAAGGCTCAAGTGCAAGTTCGGTGTGCTCAGCTGGAAGGCATTTCAGTCACCTGGGAAGGTTACGTTACGAACGTGCGCCTCAAATCCCTTAAGAACAATGTCGCCTACATTCTCGACAAGTTGCCTGAACCCCTTAAGTCACCTCTGACCTGCTGGCTTGGTGAACCCTACAAAGATACGTGTAACGCAACCAACAAGGTCAACAGAAATAAATGCAAAACCATCATGGAGGTGCAACGAAAGAAACAAAAATGTGACCTTTCAGCCTGGAATTGGTATGAGTTTGAGATCTCAGTGAAGATGAAAAATGGAATGTGGGGCAGCAACGCGGAAGTTGTTTTGATAGGCGACAGGTCGTTCGCAAATTTTAGTTTGAATATTTATCCGGGCGATAAGATTTGGTTCTCTGGAACTTTGATGAATACAGGGTTGGAAGGGGAATCGATGTTGGGTGGTGCCGATCCGCACATTTATCTGGAGGAGACAGGTTGCCTGGCTTGCCACGCGATCGATCTCAAGTCGTCCAAGCGGTATCAGTACCAACTCAACCTCAATTCCACGCTCAAATACGCTTATATGGGCATTAAAACTATCCTTAATTTCCTACTGAATCCGATTGTTATATTCAAGTAGAAGGCCTTTGTTGCTCAGTTCATGCCAAAATTTTTAATTCCGTATTTTTAATTAATTTAATACTTGCAAATAGCAAGTTCAATTAAATTTTTTGAGAATTGATTATTATTTTAATCAGATGCAAATAGCTTAATGAAATAATTTTACTAGTCTTGAATCTTTTGCATTTGAAATGGTATCAAATAATTTTTAATTATGTACTTTTTTTTCATTTTTAAAGACAATTTATTTTATGATTTAGAAGTTAGGGTTTTTAATGTACAATGCTGCATATATCAATTCTTAGTTTTACTTATTAAGAAAATGTTTTCATTCTCATTCAAATTTCTTTATAGTGTTATAATTATGGTAATTTTAATTATAAGGGTTTTGTTAACATTTGATGTTCCTCATTGTTACGTTAATGTTGTTACGATATTTTGGAGCACAATATTGAGCAATTTTGTATTACATTTGACGATGAAATTTGAAGTATTCTCGAATTTTATCTACTGAAAATACAAATAATGCAGGGTTCTAAAGTTACGCCTATCAAAATAATTGCATTAAACGATAAAAGAATTGTGTATATATTTTCTTTGCTTTGAGGTTTTTTTTTTTTTTTCTTTTTCAAACTTCTGACTTTCACAGCTTACTGTTAAAGCATTGTAACACTGTATATTTTGTAAATAAGAATGTGTTGCGGCATACTAAGATTTGCAGATTTTATCTTTGCAACAAATGTTCAAAGTCCAGCATGCAACGGGTTGTAAAGTTTGAAAAGATGAAAGTTAGTTTTATAAATTGACTGAAATTCAATACGAAATGTGCTGAAAGCTATTTTTGAGTTTACTTTTTGTAAAAATAAAAAACAACTTTGGAAAACGACATTGAATTATAGAAATCGTTAAATAACAGTAAATGATAAAAGCATAACACTATAAAATAGTTATAAAAGTTAGAATTATTAATAAGAGATACAACAATTGTTGACAATGTTACTGTATTGTGTATAATAAAAATGGCAACTAACAACTATGTTAAGGTTGACAGAAGAAATCTGTAAAATGCAATAAATCAATTTCCTTTTATTTAAAAAATGACTTGTTTTATTCGTTTGATCTGATTCCGTTGATCAAAAATTTTGTTTTCTGCAATATTTGTCGCTTTCAGAAGTGGTACAGTTGTAGAAACAATAAGAAGTGGACTCTTTTTGTGTCTCACTGTCAACAATATGCAATTCCGTGGTTTACAATTCGTCATACATGTTTGATAACAGTATAAATATTTCAATTAAATATATAATTATTGATTATTAATTATTGTATCGTGTATTCAGGTAGGTATAGATATTTTCAGTGACTTTATCTGTAAATTAGTGACGGATTGACACGTTATCTTAATATGAGATACATCGTGAAAGTTCGTTTATATACAATTATTTAACTTATCTACAAAATTTGTTTGTCATTCATAAATTATTGGAGCATAATTCAATACAACACGGTAGTATCAAAGACAATGATTTATCAACATTGTCTTTTCTTTTAGTCATCTTTTGATCATAAATAAAGTATCAATTAGATTTTCATGTATATTTTATCAAAGTTGCATTGTAAACATGATCAAATTTGTTACCTAATTTGTTAATTTACTATTATTCTATATACTGATATTTAAAACTGAGACAATCAAACAAAATCTATCACTCCAGTTTTTTTTTAAATTAAATCAAATCACTCCAAAAAGCGAAGTAAATTACATTTCCCTAAATTTTGCATTGAAATTCTGCACGAAAATCATAGCATTTCCTACTATATCAAAAACGTAATTCTACATTCAGCGTACGAACCATGATTTTGTACACAAATTCCCGATGAAACACGACTTCCAATTGAATTATTGTGTATCACAAACATACTAACCGGCATAAAAGTAAGGATTTTGGTTCAATATTATAAGGTAATCGTTTGTACACATTGATAAATGAAAAAACCTTTCGAAGATCAGAGTACAAAAGAACAAAATCATCTTATGAAAAAAAAAAAAAAAAAATTGTAGACAATTTATTTCTACTATTATTTATTCGTTGACTTGATTGCTTAGCGGAAGATATCAGATTGAAATTATTATTTCTTTAGAATATCACCATTATAATAACAATTTCTTTCAGATCCATTATTTGTTTGAAGAATATGATGGTTCTGAACAATTTATACTCTGTTGCAGTCTTTATTACAGTAAAAAGCTAGACGCATTTCATCGGCATTATTTCTGATAAACTTATTGAAGTTTTTGAATCGATAATTGTTTTTGGTTTTCACAAGATAAACTTTGCTTCACAAAGAAGAAAAGTTCATTTTGTCACTGGCTTGAAGAAAATTGTTGTTTGTGTCTTTTTGTAATTAGTAAAGACGTTTTCGACTCTGTTCTTGGTGTTTCTGATAGAACATTATTCCAACAACAACACAGACAATTAACACAATCGCTCCAACTAACATTAGGAAGAATATCTTTATTCCACTCATTGATGATGGTTTTGGGTCATCAATATGTTCTGAAAGAATTGAAGATTGTATTAATATATTACATTAACTTTCTTATTTAATTCTCTCAATTGTCCAAATTTAAAATTTTCAATTCAATTACCTCTAGGCGGTTCAAAGAACATTGCTGAGGGAACGATGTTAGATCGATCTTCATTATTATTTGGCTGAAAATAATTGGTCCAAAAATCATTCATTATTACTTTGATTTACGTTGAAGAATTATCAGATAGATAAGACTTGATACTTACATCTTCGGGTAAATCAAGTTCATACAATTTCACTGATAAAATGTCATGATTATCTGATAAATCTCCAGTAGTGGCGGAAATACCAAAATAATATCCTGTGGGTAATTTGATTCCCTCGACTGAGAAACATTCTTTCCAAGCAGCCTTATTATCTAGGTCAGTGGAAACTGCAAATTGAAGTCACGGATTAGTATATTTTCAAAACTCACCTCATCATCTTTTCATAATTAATATAATTTTTTCTCAATTATTGTATCTATAGGATCATGTGGTTACCTTTAAGTGTATCACGTTCGTATCTAATAGATATGTAAGTATCATGATCCAGATTACGGAATTTAGCTTCACAGCCAGCAAGTTGTGTGTGAGTTCCGTCTCTATCATGATCGTAATGCAAACTTCCATTATTGATCATCGCTGATATATAAGGATGTTGATGCTGTTATAAAAAGAACAATCAACATTTCAAAATTATAGTTTTTCTTTTTTTTAGAATTCTTTGTTTTTATCTTTTGAAAAACGATATAGACATTCCAGTTCACTATTTCATGTTGTTGAAAATATTTATATCTTATCAAGAAATGCTATTTGTAAAAATAAAAAACGCAAGTTAGTCACAATATAGAGTTTGCAATGAAATCTAAAATTGTTAAATATATTCTTAGGAACAAAGTATCATTTGAGATTAATTGAACTAACATTATGTGGTCCGTTGTGATTACTGTAGGTATCTAGAATCACAGCAAGTCCTTGGAAAAAATCTTTATTTCCAAAAACAGGTCCTGTCTCCATCCTTTCTTTAGCATACCAAATGGCGAGTCCATCACCAAACAAATCCCTACCATTTCCGTGGACTTTGAACTGAATTTGCAATTCCCAATTCCTTGAATGGCACGGCTAAAAATTAAAAAATCATTAATTACAAAAATAATAATCTTCACCAACTAAATATTAATTACTAGCAAAATTGTTTATACATACAACTGTATTCCAAATGGCTCCTTGCTTACTTTGTAAATCTGGCGTTAATCTTATATAATTATTTGTTACCATGGTGTTTCCCATAAAATCCCAATTCGGGATCATTATTCCTGCTCCTAAAATTGAGGGAAAAATGAACGGAAATGATGAAAATGTTTTCACGAAATTCTTTCACATAAAGTGACATTGAAATTAAAATTTGCTTATTGTTATTTCAAAGTGAAGGTGAAAAATGAAAAGATATTTTTTTTCTACATTTGTGAATTTTGTATATTTTGACAAGAAAACTCACCTTTTTGAAATAATCTTAAATAATTGACTGCTAAAATGCATAATTCAGAAATAAAAAAAAATTATGAGTTGATAACAAACAGTATGAAAAATAATCATGATAAAAATTGTAGGAGAAAATAAAATTGAAAACTAAATAAAATAACACGTTCAATGACAAACAACACGTTATGTATTGAAGACAAGTTTCACAAATTCAATTGCATTCACGTCAAATGACACGAAATGAAGCGTCATCTTTTGATAATCAAATTAATTTCATTATAATGAGCTAATCACAAAATTTGTTCACGCAATTTTCTCTCTCAAAGCATTCGCATAAATTTTCATTATAAACTTGAGGAAAAAAAAATCAAAATGCGCCTTTAGAATATTTGAATACGTCTTTACTAACTTAATTCTAATTTTAAATGAGAGTGATTGAACAATACAAAACATAACCTAAAAATCATTCAGCAGTTTCAATTTAACTCAATTTTTAAGATGCAAATTAAAAATTGCCGATTATAATTAAAACGAGAGTCTTTCGAACTGTTTATGAAACTAAAAATATACTGAAAAAACGTTTGTTTTACCTTGATAAGGCCGGATCAAAGAATGTTCTCGCTTCATGTAATCATTTGTGTTCCATTCGGCGGTGACGAGGCTGATTATCGTCGCCGCGATTATCCAACACAGTGTCAGGAACATTTTTCAACACACGGTCCAACTTTTTGTTCAAAAATACAATCAATTCCACTTAGAAATTCCAATTAATTCGCCGCACAACCAACTCACAAACGTTATCAATACAGTTTTCTCGCATCGTAAAGAAATTGAACTTTGAATGAAGTCTTGGTGCTGCCACCTGGCGGAATTGCTTTTGTCAAAAACACGAAATGTCATCTGCTCCAATTTGTTTATTTTTTTTCAATCAAACTTTTAAACATTTTCTTTTTTTAATTTAAGATGGGTTTCATTTTGAAATGGTAAAATTATTCTAGAAAATATCAATTATTAATATCAAATTAAAATATCATAACGATAAAAAACAGTAAAATGATCTGAAATTTGGTGACAAATATTTTGTTGTTTATTATGTAAAAAAGTGAGAAGAATGATTGCTGTATTTGTCTGATTGATTGTCATTTTTAGGTTAAACAGGAAACTTAAAAATGGACCAGTTATATTGTACGGTTGGCAGTACCGTTAAAGTGAGACACCGGAGAAGGCGTGAATGCAGTTTCGTGCAAATTAATATTTGTTTTGGTGCAAATCGGTAGTCCTTAAGCGATCCCTGCAAGATGACTACAGTTCTGAACAAAGGTGAGAAGACATTGATTGAGATGACATCAAAATTCGTCGTTCATTTTCATCAATAAACAGCCTGTATCGGTGTCTAATGTCTTGTTTTGTTATCGAAAAAAAATGCCGTCCATGACGGTTCGTTTCTGCGTTTCCGTCAAACATCACCTGATTCTCCAGGACGGTGAAACGTGACATCGCTTAGTAATTTTTCGCCGAACCAAATGACAAAAGTTTCCTTTTTTTCTAAGACTCGACGTTTTTGTATGTAAATTAATTCAAAGCATCTTTTCATGCTCCGAATTTCAATGGAGTTGAATTTTTAATTCCATTGTATCTACTGGCGGGAATTCTGGGATTTAAAAATTTTTATTGGTTTTAGAATTATTTTTTGATGGTTTCATTTCCACAAAATTGATTATGATTTTTTTTTTTATTATTAACAGACAAATTTTTCACTGCCATAAAAAAATAGTTCGAAGGATTTCATTTATTTTTAAACGCGGAAATGATTTCCTGATTTTAACTCTCAAGAACATTATATCTCAGGTGTGGAGATAATGCATTTGAAATGTGGTCTCCTAAGACACCTGCAATCATGTGTCGAAAAAAAGATTAGATAAAATTTGTGAAATAACGTTGTGTAATGAATGAAACCTTTGAAATCAAGAAAAATGTTTCACTATTGCATTCTCACATACTTGGAAAAATTGTGGTCGTAACTGAATGAAAAAGAATTTATTTTTCATTCAGTTAAAAAATGTAATCATATCTAATCAAACAGTATTGTTGAAACAATAATTAACCACTTGATTTTTGCCATTCACTACTGTCGTCAAGTTCGATTATTTCATTTAGTCCGCACATACATCTACCGTAAATCTATTTTATTCAATGAAAACCTAATAAATAATCCAAAACATTGAAAATAAAATACACTCGAATCAGAGCAAATTTTATCAAATAATTAATACAATTATTCATTCATTTTATTTCAATTGAGCTCAACTGTTTTAAGTGAATCTCTGATCTCTCTAATCACGTCAGTTAATTAAATTATTCTATTTTTCCTGGTTTATTAATTACTCTAATTTTTTGCTTCACTGGCCCTTATTAAAGTCACAAAATAATTAAATACCATTGATCAAATTCGGTGAGAAAGATTGAAAATTTTCATTAAAATATTAAACTGAAAAAGTTAATTATGAAATGAACGGTACGCATTGCCCAAGATCACCTGCGCTCGCTCCATCCCTGAGCCTATTCTTCTCCCTCTACCTGGGTACGCAGCGTTCCCTAGTTCCCCAACGCTAGTGAGGTTTATCGCGCCGCCAGCCTGCTCCAAACGTTGCAATGGCGATGAAGTGAATGCGCGAGTGCGTCTGTAGTATTGTAGAAACATTGTGCACACCTGACATCGTGTCACCGTTGCCCGTGGCTCCCGAAAAACCCGCTCCGAAACGAGCCACCGGACCGGGCACTGTTATACTGGCGTGAAACGATTCTCCACGACGCAACCAGTGCCTCTAGAATTAAACGTGAAACGCGTACGCCTTGGGTGATTCATAGCGGAGATATGGCATTGGACAAGCCAAACATCGGCTGTTAATTTGTCAACGACCACTTGCTCGACTGATCGCCAAAGATGCCCGAAAGTCAGCGTGCCGCCTTAAACGCGTCAAAGAGGTGAAACACAGGTGAAATGTCGGGCACGCAAATTGGAGCATCGCTCTAGTTGGCTGACGCGATTACGGATCGAGGTAAAAATGGTTTAACGAAGTGTAACATTCGTGCTCCGAGGAGATTGTTAATTGATTGTTTATTTTCCACTTGGTTTCAGGCGTCAGATGGTTAATCGCGATGAAGGTGACAGTGTGCTTCGATAACGTGCGAGTGGTGGTGCCCTGTGGCGATGGCACCCTGCTCGTCCGGGACCTCATGCACGAGGCGATACTCCGCTACAAAAAAGCCACGGGCAAGAACGACAGCAGTCTCACCATCAACAGCCTGTCGTCCCTCACGGGAGGGGGCATCTTTGACCCGGACGATCGGCTGTGCGATATTGCGGACGACCGCGAGCAGATTCTCGCGATCTTCAGCAGCTCCGAGGGTATCCACGTTGGGGGCGATGGCGCCAGCTCGGTCGGCACTGTGAGCCCGATCGTCTGGCAAAAGGATTTCTCTCGGGAGAGAAATAATCACATCAATCGGGAGAGCACTAAACGGTTGTCCATGCACGTGCTCTCCACCAGGGAACCCTGTCTTACAACGTACTCCGCTCAGTCGTTGCCCAGGGAGTCGAGGAGGCGGGAACCCTTGGGACAGGACTCCAAGTCGCTGTATGAAATTCCGAACATAGGCAACGATCACATGGACAACGCCGAGATCCACGAGATTGTGATTAAAAACGAGGCTGGCCCGCTGGGCCTGCACGTGGTTCCCTGTTACGATCTTCTTGGCAACGATAGAGGGCTCAGGGTTGAGGGCATCGAGCCTACCGGCAGGATCGCCAAGGACGGCCAGATCGACCTGCACGATACCATTGTCAAGATCAATGGACATAATCTGTTGCACATTCCCTTCAACCAGGTTCAGGAGATCTTCCGGACCTGCATGAACGAGACCTGTTTACGAATCTCGGTGGTGAAACACAAGAAGAACGCCGAGAAGCCGGCGAAGAAGTCGGACAAGCCCGCGGACAACGAGGATATCACGAAACGACTCACGTGTTCGAATTATAATTTGCTTCAGACCGCCAACACCAGGAAGATCGGTAGGAGGATCGAGATTGATCTGGCAAAAGGAGTCAACGGGTTGGGTTTCAGTGTCACCACGAGGGACAATCCTGCTGGTGGTCACTGTCCCATCTACATCAAAAACATCCTCCCGAAAGGTGCGGCAGTCGAGGATGGCCGACTCAAACCTGGCGACAGGCTCCTCGAGGTCAACAACCAAGAGATGACGGGAAAGAGCCAGGCGGAAGTTGTTTTGCTGTTGCGGAGTATCCCTCCAGGGGGCAACGTGAAACTCCTTGTTTCGCGCCAGGAGGAGATTTGTTCCAGCACTTCCTCGAACTCGGATGTTTATGTCGTGCCGGAGAATGATTCCAAGGACTGGAAAACTCAGGCCCACAGTCCAAAGAAGGAGGAAGAGGTGCCCAACTCGCACTCCTACGACAAAGGGGGATACAAACCACTCATGATGGACGGCCCGGACGAGACGATCCACTCGCCCAAGAAAAACCGAGCGATCCTCACGCTTGATATCCCTGTGCACGACTCAGAAAAGGCCGGACTGGGGGTGAGCGTGAAGGGCAAGACGAGCAACGACAACGTTGACCTGGGCATTTTCATTAAGACTGTGATCAACGGTGGCGCCGCCTCTCGCGACGGCCGGATCCGACCAAACGATCAATTGCTCAATGTTAACGGGATCTCGCTGCTGGGCAAGTGCAACTCCGCGGCCATGGAGACGTTGCGTCGAGCGATGCTCAAGCCCAACAGCGCGGCCAGTGGGGTCATCTCCCTCACCATCGCCCGACGGGTCTCCGTGTACGACTCGTACGAGAAGATGATGTCGGAGAGCGCCTCGTCACAGTGCAAACTCGAGTCGGCTAACAGCATCTACATCACGAATCCCAGTAAGAACAACGACGACATGAGAAAGGGGATCAAAGAGAAGAACAGCCTGAACTCGCAGTCGGACCTGCTGGCGAACGACGGGCTCCTGACAGCGCCCTCCTCCACCACGTCGTGGAACCCGGTGATCGATCGCCTCACCGAACAGTACAACAAGAGTCTGCGCAATGAGAGCTACTGCATCGCCACCAACAAGACCTGGCTTGAGACCGCGAAGATGTCGTCGAGACACGACGAACGCCTGGAAACAGTATTACTGGAGGACCACAACGACAACAAAAAGAATTCCGAAGACAAGGACAGTCAGTATTCCGGCGACCCGACTTATGACAGCCAACTCTCCTTGGAGGAGCCAAACTCGCCGACCAACAAGTTCTCTAGAGACGCCCTCGGTCGACAGAGCATGTCGGAGAAGAGACACGCGGCTCTGGACGCGAAGAACACCGACACCTACAAGAGGAACAAGAAACTCCGGGAGAGTCGCGAGAACAAGATGGCAGACGAGGTCAAGGAGAACAAGGAGGAGATGAACAAAGAGAAGAAACCACCCCCGAGTGGGGAGGGCTCGTCGTTCCATGGGAGGAAGTACGAGAAGAAGTTCGACACCATCAGCTCGGATTACCTCAACACCATCCCCGGTTGCAACAACAAACTCACGTCGCCGAGGAAACACTGGCTCGTCGACGACGGACATGGTGCGGTCTCGGACGGCCGGGGATTCAAGGACGAGGGATTCTCGAACGCCCGGGGCGACGTCAAACAGGCCTCGCTCAACTCCGCGCTGGATGAGAGATACAAGAGGTCCAGGAAGAAGGGCGGGATCAGGTCGATGCTACGCTTGGGAAAGAATCGAAAGTCGCTCAACTTCGGCGACAACCTCGAGACCAGGCACGAGAGCAACAACTATTGCAGCGGCACGATCAACTACATAGCATAATAGAGAAGACGCAACTATTTTAGGACAAAGATGCATATTTTTACATGGTTATACGATGATTGAAAACAAAAGTATATATAGAATTATATATAGTGTTACGAACAAAGTGGCATAATTGACATTTCAAAATTGTATCGTCTTAAGTTAAGGAGAGACTCTCGAGTAATTTTTAATTGTATTTGTATAGAGCGAAAACTCATTCCAAAGTGCCTTACACGTCTTCGAGAATTGTGGATTGTTCTTCTTTTCTTTGTTTTAAATATGATTTGTATATATAATTTTGTACTTACTTTTAAAACAAAACAAATGATCATTGTTAAGTGAAAATTGTTACCAACTGTTTTATACGCACCTTGAAGCTTGAAATGAGCAATAAAAATTACACTGCAAGCAAGAATTTGTTACGGCTTTCGGATTCTTTGAGGATTTTATTTGTAAGTTTCATCCACTGCGATCCATTCTTATATTCCTGGGCAATCGTAACGGGCGTGCTAATTAGTTTGCTTTTTCGTTTGCAGTCTACCAGCCAATCCAGAGGACCCTTTTCTTTCAACAAAAAAGGTTTCGCACAAGGATAAACATCCAAAAGCCCAAACCGTACTTTTACTATAAAGCCCAGGTCATGAAGTTCGTTTTGCCTTTCTACAAACACCCGTATGAGGGAAAGGATTACCAAGACATCTGTGCGAAAAAAACTGAAAGTACGAAAGTAGAGAGAAAGGAATCACCTTACGAGGTGATCATCGGCCGGGAACTCAGACAAAAGTTTTTTGACTCAAAAATGATCGCAATCCTTCACACCGACTCGATTCCAGCATTGAGGGTATTTGATTTTAAAGTTCTTCTACACAAAAATGACATGACGACGGGGAATTACGGAACAATGCTTATGAAGGTGGCACTAACAGATACAATGTTTGAACCGCTTTTAACATTTCTGGATCCTCATCACACGATTGTTTTTGGCAAAGATGTTACTGTAACGGAGTTGGAAAAAATTTTAAAGAAATTCCCACAGTACGCTCTGTTAGGTGAGTCCAAAAGTGGATCAGATTGTGAAATTCAAAAAGTTGCCTTTAAAGGCTGAGTGCTAATTCGATGAAATTTTGTTGCAGGTGGAATATTGGAAAACAAATTGTTGAGCCGAAATGAATTCTTGCGTTATGGCAAAATAGACTTAACAAGCGCCCAAGCAGGTCTTGTTCACTTACTTCAGTCGGCCGGTGGCAATAACTTGAATACACAACTCACTCATCATCAAACAACGTTGATAAGCCGCTTGAAGCAAATAGGTACAAATGAATCATCAAGTGTTGAAAAGGAATAATCGGTGCCTATATTTAAATCTATACTGATAATGGATTATGCGCCATAGATTTATATGAAGCTTCAAGCCGAGTATTTTGTAACAATAAAACGGAAGGAAAAACTTGATCGATTGGTG
The DNA here is from genome assembly GCA_030523145.1 of Trissolcus brochymenae. Taxonomy (NCBI): domain Eukaryota; kingdom Metazoa; phylum Arthropoda; class Insecta; order Hymenoptera; family Scelionidae; genus Trissolcus; species Trissolcus brochymenae. Next base: position 67,108 of record JAQQRF010000131.1, read on the forward strand.
GAAACAATCTTTTTTTTTTTTTTTAAGATTTGACGTCTTTTTTCCTTGCCCCTTTTATTTGATTTTGGAAAAATTTTTGAATTGTTACATTTACATTTTACATTATAATGCTGCTTTTCTAATAATGTCTAGACAAATTATTTTTCTTTTAGTTTGTACATAAATATTTTTATGTTTTTGAGACATTAATTTTGTGTATGCATGAAAAAGTTTAAGATTGAGTTGCAACTTAGCATCTTTCATACACATTTTATTGGTCAATATTATGTTTGCTGATAAATGCTTAAAAAGATACTAAAAGTAAGAAATGATAGAAACTGGCCCATAACACTTTTTTTCTTTTGAGCCGAACAGTACACGCTATTTGTTTAAAACATTTGCAAAAATCGCGCAAGTGATAAAATATAAATTGACGATTATTTAACATTTTATTTTCAATTGTTACTGATATTCTTGAAAACATTTAAATAATAGCACCAATTTCGTTAATAATATAGTACTTGAAATAACTAATTCAATAATAACAATCGAAAATTATGATGAAAATTCAGTTCAATTTATACTGTTCGTTTACAGTCGAGCTATCAAGCCAAGTTATTGTTAACTGAAATTTATTAGCATGGATTATTATTTTCAACGGTGCAAATGTTTGAATATTTACTAATTTTGCAATTAATCATGTCAATTAATTTTTAATGAAAAATAAACACTAATTCAACGCGCGATAAGAGTTTTATAATTTTTATAAATTGTATTATGTCATTATAAGTAAATGATTTTTGTTATTATTAATCGAATGATGATAAAATACGAAAAATAATGAACAATTCAGTGAATAATTTTCCGAAACACATTTGTATTATTCAGGAATTATGAAATTCAACAACGAAAATGCATTCTCATTCATGTATTATATTATGAAGTATAAAATCAAACAACATTTCAAACAATGTAAGACTAATTCGCATGAGAATTATGTATTTTTTACAAAATTGATTCCATTAAAATAATTCAGTTCAATGATCAATTATTTGAAACGGTTTTCATATAATCAAATTAATGTTTTTTCATTTGTTTAATAATCGTTTGATAAATATCTGTTTTTAATAATACGCCGCAAACATTAAACTTTAATATTCTCGTAACAGATTTATTTGAAACAAACGAAATAAAAAATAACGTCACTCAAAACTCTCACAAAGCAGCCCAAGAGGTCAAAGCACCTCAATTTCTTTAAAAAAAGTCGAAAAAAATTCTAAACGAATAACAAGTTAATAATTGTCAATGATACAAATTGTTAACTGCAACGATCGTATTGATTAAGTGGTAGAATTAATATGATCGTGTTAGCAAAACTAAAAAATTTAATTTTGAATTCAGTTGTCTCAGTGGTGCCGTTCAAGTATTTTAGCCGGCGGTAATCTCAATGGCAATAATTGCACTGCGGATGGCACTTGATGCCATTTTCGCCACACCTGCAGCCGCCAGATGTGTCTCCTTTGCCCTGAAAATAAATTCAACAAATTTATGCCATTGCCTTGCCATGTTTTTGAATCAATAAAGTGATGTTTGTCGTCATTAACATATCCATTAATAAAGTAAAAGTAAAGAATTATGCTAAACAATTTTGTATATTTTAATTTCTAAGCTGTGAACTTTTGAAACGAATTTATTTGCACTCGAAATTAGAATGCTTGTTTGAACGACAAGAAAATTATAATAATCAAATTAAATTTGTTCAAAGAAAATTGTGAACGAAACTCTTCCACGAAGAACTTGGTGTAATTTTCTACTTGCGCACAAAAGATCTCAAAATGAACTGTTGTAAAAATTCAAGCTACGTTACGTATTTTCGAGTAGCCCTTAAATTTTTCGTCCACTAGAATGTAATTAGAGTAATGGTTAATGGTCAGGTTTTTGCATTGGCGTACACATGAAATTTAAGTGTACGCAGGTTTTTTTCATCCTCCAGCCGGGCTAGTCATACTAATGCTACTGTTTTTGGTTTCCTAATGGCACCACACTTCCAATTACGTACAAAAAGCTGCCGACATCACATCCATAGTGTACAAGTTTTTTTTCCCCCCGCACATTTTCATAATTTTTCATTATTCCATGCGACGTATTTATTAACTGATTATTTTATGACACAATTTTTTTTAATTGGTGCTGTTTTAATTATGAATATTAATATACATGTCAGAGTTTGTTTTTCAGAGTTCAAATCCCCAGGTGGAAAAAAATGATTATTAAAAAAAAAAAAAAAAGAAAATACTAATATTGAGATGGCGGTAAAGAAAAACGAGAAAGAGGGAAGATGTGATTAAGTGATTACCCCAGGTCCCCAGCGGGGTCCTCGCGTAACCCAGCAGATCTCGGTTTTGCACATGGAGCAGCGCAGCCAATCGCAGCCATATTTCTTCATAAGAACCACCGCACACGTGGGACAAGGTAGCGCCTCACCCCTATCGACCATGTCGCTGAGCATCGCCGCAGTCCTCTTCGATTCCTGATCTGTCTCTTTGGAAAACCTTATTTCCTCTTGATACTGTCGACAGTTTTTCCCCGTGTGTATTGCCTACAAATTTTATGTCCAATATAAGCAAACTTGACGAGTTGATCAAACGTCGACATTTTCACGAGAAGCTTTTATTTTCGAATCACAAAGTTTGCCGTCGCCGTTCAATTGGCGCTATTTCTTTTGCTTGTTTTGACATACGCCAGCTCCCAATGAATTCATCAAAGTTTCGCCTGGCGAATCCCCGGGTCTAAGCAGACTTACATTTTTGATTGATGAACTTACTCACGCGATCTCGAAACAAGTTGCCTTGTTTTTGTTTCAACTTTCAATCAATTCCCAACAACAAAAATCTTAGATTTTATTCAATGACAAATTAGTTGAACCATTTGTTTGTAATGAAATTTATATTAGTCTTGAAATTGTCAATCGTTGTTGATTGTACAATGAATTTCAATTAAAAAATGTTCATTTTAAGTAAAGTGAAGTACAAAATAAGAAATGAAGAAAAAAAAAAAGGTTTTACAATTTTTCATTTGCAATTGCAACTTCTTGGGTGGAGATGAAAACATGATGTTGCGTATTTGATGAAGACGGTTCAATTGCGTTGCCATGTGTGGCACAAAGTTATCTCGTAAATCGTATAATGAGTTTGTTAAATAAGTCAATAACATGGTTGTATTAATCAAATAATTTCCATGTGTTTTAAACGTCGTACGATCTATTCAACTGATTCAATCAAACGTTATAGACTTAATATTTATACGCCAGAGATAATGTAAGTTTCGATCAAACTTCGATAAACATTATTAATAATTTGGATTTCAAAATTAATGACTTTTGATGATCTATGATTATCGGATGAAGAAGAATTTCATCGGTATGAAATAATAAAACGTTGCTATGCTGTCAGTGATGTTTGGAATAATTACAGTTTGATAACAATTATTAATGTTAATGCTCAACGAATTTACGCAACAAAGGGCGACAGTTATGCGTGTGTAAATGATACGTTGTCTATGGCAGGTGAAACCCATGCAATATAGGGAAGATCGTGCACGATGCAATCAATGCTTCTATACTTGACAAATATTGTCTGTTGAAGACAAGATGACGAGGCCAGCACCTGTGTTAAATTTCCAAAACCACATCAACTAGTAACGGCCAACATATTTGTCGGCAAATTTTTGTCCGTCAAAAATTGGAAACAAAATCGAATGAAATAATAATAATGCAAAATAAATGCTGTCGAGGGTTTTTTTTGTGCAGCGCACTGAGAAACGTCTCATTTTCATCAGCGATGTGTTGGAAATTGAGTGACATTAAAAAAAAATTGGTCTAAAACGGGCGAAAAATATCGGGGCCGTTGGACGCGAGTGCTCGCCGTTTTAATAAAAGCGACAAGATTTGACTACGAAGATTAAAGTAGGGCGAGAATTTGAATCCGAGCACTAAATCTGAGTTGAATAAACAAACGAGAGGCGGAGAATACAAGTGGATACAGCGTTACTTGGGCATTCCGTTTGTGCTAAGCAAGCAACAGCAGGGTTTCGGTGACGTTTGAAAAGCATGGAAAATCAGGGGTAAATCAACGATACCGAATGTGACGAGCTTACCTGGCAAGTGAGACAATTATTTGCGCGACAAACTGGACAAAGGAAGTTGTTGACATTATCATCGTATATGCACCATCCCGGACAGTCGGGTGTTTTGCAGTGAAAGGCGTTGTTTCCCGCATTATTTTCCGCCTGGGCGATGGATTTGGCGAGGTGCTGCTGATAAACTTCCGGTGCAACGAGCTGCACGCGAACGTTGCACCGGCGGATAAATATTCAGTAATTTGCATCGTATTCAGGAAGCTCGATGTGGCCGACTTACCGCCTTGATTTCGCGTTCTTGAAGGGTCGATTCGCACGTATACTCGGTGTCTCTGTACGGGCACTTCACTTCCGCTTCCTCGCAGTAAAGAATTGTGTTCGCAATGCACACCCTGAAATTATTATTCCATATTAGAATTGCGCTCTCTGTTAATGAAATATTTAAATGAACAAACAAACAAACAAAAAATAATGGGCGCATGCAATGTTGAAGGAAATGTACTTTTCGAGATTAAGATTTACAAGATGAAGCTTCATTTGTTGGCATTTTTCTTGCTTATTTTTTTTTTTCACGTTGTAATTTGATATTACTGATAAAATGCAAAATTCGATAAAAGGTAGTTGTAAAAAATTTTGAGGGGAAATAAGTACAAAGTTATATCTGAGCATGGAAAAACAAGAATCGATGAAAGGATAAAACAGACAGCAATTGACCTCTTCCGAGTAAGTTGCTTATAGTACAGCTATTCTAACTGGCTTTTGTCGATTATCGTCGTTTTCAGATATGTTGGATATCATCCAAAACAAAATGAAATGTGTTAAACTATCCGAATAGAAACCGATTCAACAAACAAATAAGGCATTTGAGTTTTATTTTACGTTTTGAATTTCAATGAGATAGACGAGACAAAAAAAGGTAAAAAATTTGTATCAAGCGTTATTTTATAATGAAAATTATTCGCAGCTATAATTTTTAATTGGACGTTTGAATGAATTCTTCAATTAAATTAATTTTGCACTCTGTAGAAAAAGAGATAAAACAATTGTTTGATACGATGAATTATTAGAAAAGTTCAATGCTGAAGTAATTAAAACTTACTTGCAGAATGAATGTAGACAATCTCTTAATATCACTCCTTCTTGAGGACCATAATTTATGAAACATATGGGACACTCTCCAGTTTCCGCATTTGGTATAATATCACGGTTCTCTAATGACATTAGTTCTTCATAACGTTCTTTTTTCACTTTTTCCATATCGATGTCTTCCGTTCTCTTGGTATTAATATTACATCATGCGTGCATTAATTATAACTTAATTTTTAATTAAAATCATTAATAATGTGATATACCAAGTGATTCCACATTATATTAATGTTCAATTCATTAAGGCAAAATGTTGTCAAACTGTAAATCTATTTGCAGCCAGACTCTATTTACCGTGCAAAATTTCCAATTGAATTTCAAAATTAAATATAATTTTGATTAATCCGTTTAAACAATTTAATTAATCTATCATCAACATTCCACTTTAACGATGATCCAAAAATTGCGATCAGCAATTCAGTTACACATTTCCTATTGTTTTCTACTCACCACCCTTGACTACTAATTAGTCAACTGAATATGTACCTGGTCTTCACCAACTGCTGCATTCGCCTCCTCCTCGTCACTTTTTACTTTGTCTTCCTCACGAGTTTCGTTCCAATTTGGAGTTAAATTATCGTTTGGCAACGTTTTTACCTTCGTGTTTGTTTTGTTCTCTGAAGGAAACATAATTTTTTTATACTCCATTCTTGTAACTACCAACTATTGATTATGTTGAGCAAATAAAAAAAAAAAACAAACAAACAAACAAAAATGTTCGTCTCACCTGGTGCAACTAGATACAAGTAGAGAGCAGACCCTTCGGTGGTTTGGAGCTGGCCAAGAGTGGCTTCGTCATTGTCGGCCAAATTTTTGCCAATTATCCAGCGCTGGATGTTGGCCGGTATATCAAACTCTGCATGGATTTTCAGTTTTAACTGCGCGACTGTCATGTTTGCTGTAAGCTATTCGAATTAAATTACATTACGCATAAATGATTATAGTCGAACGTTTTAAAACGTGTACCTGCGAACTTGTAAACGGAAGTGCAATGATTTTCGGACGTTGATGATGTCATAATTACGTTTATAATTATCATATAAATCAAGCAATAATTAATTCGTACGAAATCAAAAAGCTAATTAATTAAGCAAATGGAATGCACGAAATAATATCGGACACCTTCGTGTGAACGATTGATTGCCAAGCTCATTGCGAACAAATGAATTAATATAACAACCGCGACGGCAGGCGATCGAGCTTTTGTTACGCCAGCAGAGATGGGCCAACCGAAAATTTGTCGGTGTGCCACCACCCAGTTTGATAATTAAACATCCGAATATAATCAACGAGGGAAAACAAAGTTATGAGGGGGAAAAAAAAAGAAATTCTGTCGAAGCGGCGGTATTTTCAATCAAAATTTTTGTCACGAAAACACATCATCGGTCCCTCGGGGCAATGATTACACAGTGGGAATTGATTTTTTTGTTCTGTCTGTTGCGTACACCGAATCGATGGGTGTCCGTTTTTTTTTTTTTTTTTTTTCTATACCTTCAGCGGCAAGGGTCCTTGGTGAGCGTTTTTGTCCTCAATGTAGATGTTAACACTGATGGGCTTTTTGTCATCGGCTGATTTTTGTCTCACCACCGAGCAAGGGATCTTCAATCGCGCAAGTTCCTTAGCAAACATCGCCGCCTGCTCGTGCTGGCCAGACACTATGGCAGCTTCTAATTTTCTCAACAATCGATTTACCGCTAAGGTGTTCATGTTCTTTCTCGTCTTTCGTGTTTCCGCTGAAAGAAAATTCGCTTTTTTGTGAAACTCACCCTCGTCAGAGCGCGCTGTTGGAAGCAAGAAAAAAAAAAAAGAAAGAAAAAAGAAGCGACTAGGAAATTAAGCAGCGTGAAAAATTGACCAAACTCTTTTCATTTGAAACAAGTGACGTCATCTCGGCGAGTTCGTTTCTCCTCGGCAGGTTGCCTTCGGCTCTGAAATCGCCGTCCAACGATGAAGCACGTTGCAATCGTCCCTTGTGGTACGACTGGACATTTGCATAACCGCTCTCCTCACGTGAATCCGCGACTTCAATCATCCCAAGATCCTTGGGTCGGATCAGCTGGTAGATGTATCTCATCCTCTTGTCCGGCTCGTTTTTGTTCAACGCCCGGCGAGTCCAATCTTGATCGCTGTTTATTTTGCGCACGTTGCCACTTGTTTGCGCAGACGACGACACCTTCTTTTTGTCCGCCGCTTCCTCACGCTGCTCTAATTTGGTCTCCGGCTGGGGGTTCACTGTCTCAGCCTTTTTTGTCACGTTCGACTCCTGGCTGGTCGACGGCTCGCTCGCGTCCAGCTTTTTCCCGTCGCCGCATTTTGGCAGTGAGTCCTTCAGATCCAACGCCGAATCCTCCGTCGAGCGTTCGCTCTTTCTGTCCACCTGGCGCCTCAGCTCTCGCGTCCTCAGCTTGTCGATCTCGTGGAATATGTTGAAAAATTGTCGATCAATCGTTTCCATGCCCGTTTCTATCATCGCCACTTGATTGTCGATGGAGCTCTTTGTCTCCGCTGTCGTCGAGTGTCTCTGACTTATTAATTTACCCTCGTCGTCCTTCTTCCTCGACGTCATTAAACCACTCTCATTGGTCTTGTTCTGCGCCTTTGCAAGATCCTGCGCAAGAAAATACTTGGACATGTTTGGCTCCAAGCTGTTATTCTTCGTCTCAAAAGCCGCGACGTGATTCTTTGTCGGCTCGCCGGTGTATTTGTCAACGTTATTTTTGGTGAGAAAGTTCTCATTGATGGTCGTCCTCGGGACATTGCCCAGGGCGTTGAATTTCGAGATCAACGCCCGAGCGTTGAGCCTGGGCGACTGCTCGGTCGGAGTCGTCTGCTCCTCGCGGATAAATTTTTCTGTCTGCAGCAACATCGAGGTCCGAATCTTTGCCTGCTCCTCCTGAACAATGGCCTCTTTGTCCGACTTGCCGGCGCCTGCTAGAACGGAGCTTCTCGACCTTCTCTTCGCGTCCTTGGCTTTGTTTTCCGTGTTGCGCTCCTTGCGGAATAATCCCAGCCGAGACAAAGTGCTGACGCCCGCCGACAAGACATTGTCCTCTTTGTCCGCGATCGAGTCCCCTTTCTTCGGCGTTTGTTCGTTGACATGACGTTTGTACCAGGGCCGCGGCATCCCAACACCGATTGTGTTGAAGGTGGCGCCACTTGCGGATGTCTCACGTCTGACGGTACTGTTGGCGGATTTGCTGCGCTCGACGCTGTCGTCGAACTCCTTGCGGGACAATAGCACACCCTCGTGCAACACGAGGGTATCGTTGCTGATGCTTAATCTGTTGGGGCTCTGAATCATCTGTCCGTTAGCTACTTGTCTTATTTCCTCAGGTGGCTTTGGTGCCGGTCGCTTGCGTCTCCCATTGGTCTGTCTCTTTTCACCGCTGCCCCCGGCGATACTCGCCAACAAATTAGGAGGACTTGGCGCACGACGCTTACCCTTGACGTGAACCTTTTTGCGTTTCCTCAGCGATCTCTGCACCCCATCGCCCTCTGGCAGGCTGCCATAAGACTCGAAAGCCTGAAGCGAGTACCTAGTTGCGATTTTTCCTGGAGTGGCAGGCAATGTGCAGATGGCATCCGTTTGGCCGCAGTCGATGTAACGCTTGGCGCCGAGGTAGTCCGCAGTGGCGCCACCTGTTTGGTACGCAAAACTCCGCACGGTGGCGCTGCTGTAAAACGTGTCGATGCTCTCGCAGCTGGAAAACTTGTTTCGCGATCGTTTGAACCACTTGAAAAGCGAAAACCGATGACCCCGGCGTGAATAATCACGCGCGTCGCCTATTTCCGACGAACCCACGTGAACACCACTCTGGACCATCTCCCTCTCTCTCTTCGGCGCGCAGATCTTTATTTACACTTTGCCCAATTTCGACTCCATCTTTTTGCACTTTCATCACGATGGCACCTTTCTGCGATTTTCTTTGTTTTTTCCTTTTACTTTCGGTTTCACGTCATTTCTGGCGTTTCGTTTGTGGTGTTTTCTTTTTTTTTTTTTTTTTTTTTTGTAGAGATGCTAAGTCACATTTCGAGCTCGGTGCTCATTCATAGCGCCGAGTCATGATATAACACAGGCCGCATTGTCGATGATAGTCACGAGTAGGTGATACTTGGCGTACACGAAGTTGCAAATAAACTAACGAATTTCACGCAGAAGAGCGCGACGCTGCTTCTCGACTCCCAACGAAGATACGCCAGTTCGTTATTAATAGATGGGCGTTTCACTCGTTGGCGAGGGTTATTTCAAGTCCACTTCGAGTCTAGAGAAACTTATAGAGTCCGTTTTCTTTGACAGTGTGAAAGAGAGGCTTCTCTCAGTTTGGACGGACAAATTTGAGTTTTATAGGCCCGGTGGCTTTCATTTCGTGGTAATTATTTCATTGGCGACGAGTTTTGTCAAAGACGCTCGTCATCGCGTTCAAATGATATTATTAGATTACTTGATGCTCGCACTCTAAAACGTGGATGATATTAGCGTCAGTCTGCGCGCGCGAATGCTTATCAACTTCAATCTTGATTCTATTTGAACAACATATTTTTTTAACAAACAAAACAACACTCAAATTTTTTATAACCATTTTTGTCAAAGCGACGAGTTTTCCTTTTTTTCAAAGCGGTTGGTTTTCTTTTATTTTGTTACAAAATCATAGCAGCGCTTTTAGCTAAATATAAGTATACACTCTTAAAATAAAACTTGTAAACGACACAAAAAAGATTTATTTTCTTTTTTCCTCGCAAAAGATTAGAACAGATTTTGTTTGACAATGTCCGTTTGCTCGATTTATAAGAAATCAAACAATTACAGATTAAGATTAAATTCGGGGATTATAGGTATGAAATGCTGTGATGCTTTCTATTGACAGTTTTTAGATTTTTATATTGGTTTTTAAATTATGTAAAATTTTCGTTTGGCGATAAAACGCACGTACGGATACGTTTCATTTGTTTGACTTTGTTTTTTTACAATTCAATTTTTTTTGTTATAAAATTTCAATTACGACGTGAGCGCGTTTGAATTGCGTTTATCTATAATTAATTCACTACATGTAACGTTGGTACCCGTTTAGCTATGAAAGAGAATCAAGAGTGTGCAAAGTTAAAAATGGGAAATTGAATGTTAGCAGCTCTGCACACAAACGATTTTCATAAAAATCAAAAGTGGACGATATTTGCATTACGCTTTTGCGCGGGTTATGAGTTACTTTTGTTTTGTTACTGAGAGAGCATGTCTCGGAATACACCGTTGATGGATATGTAATTAAAAATGGAAACAGCCAGCAGAAAGAAGGGCATTACATCCAAATAAATTTGAAAACAACAATTTATTAACAAACAAACGGGTCTTATATCTTACGGCGACGCATTGGTCTTCGTGAAAAATGCAATCTTGTTACTTCAAATTTAATAAAATATAAGAAAATACAGTGAAAAAGACACAAAAATGTTTAATATCGCAAAGGAATTTCCAATAATTGAGCTTAATGTTTTACTTTTAACAATAAGGAAGTAAAATGAAGAGAACTGTTGATAACAAACATAACAATATGTGTCAAGTTCTGTAAAAACGAGTCGCAAAGTTAGGCTACATTTTTGTGACGCGACAAGACGTTTATAAAGTAATTTTTTTTCAAAATTAAATTACTAATTCTTTTTTAGCTGTGATACAATTACGTATAGAAAATGACGTTAATCTTAATTCAATAAAAAGTGTCTTTTTTTTTTTGTTACCAAAAGCTTCAACCTAATTGATGCCATCCATCGTCGTAAGACTCAATCAATGATTCCATCCTATAATTTTGGTAAGTTTCTACGGAATGGATAAGTTTTGATAGCGATGCAATACCAACATGAATAATTGTTTATTCGCAGGAAAATTATATTTGTGATGCTCACACAGCTGAAAATTACTATCATAAGACAATTACCAACATGAAACTGGTTTGAATAAATGTAAAATTGCGATTACGGGTGAATGAAAATTTTATTTCTCTATTTTAAATGTTTCGCCGTTAATTAAATATTAAATTTAATGGAAACTGAAAAGGTTTTTTTTCCCCTTTTTAAGAGACATACAGTGGAAGTTGTTAATTAAAACTGCGAAATGGGTTTAATTATTGGTTTTTTTAGGGGATCATGTTGCATTATCGATTAGATGCTGCAAAAATGCGCCCATAAACCACTTACAGCTCAACAGCACATAAAAGATCATAAATAAAAGAATCTCCTATTGAAGTTGCGCGTACGTTAGTTAGCTTGCAATTAAGAATCAAATGTGCATGCTTTTTTAATTATTAGCAATCCTAGCGAGCTGTTCTGCCTCTGCCTTTTCACAAAATTCACATCGCGCGTGTAAAATATGCTCAAACGCGAACTAGTTGTATTCGGTGTCGGTCAACCGCGGTATAATAATAGGTACGTCTTCTGCGGTATGAGAAGGTAGGGGAAATCGAGAACTACGAAAATTAAATGATAACACAGAGGAGGGAAGAAAAAAAAATTAAATGCGCGCAAACTACTATTTCGTCTGATAAACATGGACAGTACTCTATTTCGCCTTGTAATACTCGCGGCGTTAATGGATTCAGATAAAGATAAAGTGTAAACTACACCAAATCTGATATGGCAAGTTTACCTTAAAAGATTTTGCCAAGATAGTTTTCCAAGAGGGAAAAGAACTTTTGAAATTTAGTTGATCTCATCAACTAATAAGACATAAGGCGGCCTTAATTTGCAGACAGAAAAATTTTAATTAAATTCCGTATGTTATACACGTTGCAAGTTTGTGATGTATTTGCCAAAGTGAGATCGAGCATTTTTTTTTAAAGATTAAACAGAACTTGCAGAAATGATTGCCGTGAATTTTTTGTCTGACTGTCACTACAATATTCAAGATGAACTACGCGGACGTACAATTTTGAATGTCGGCTGCGCCTCAGCAGTAGGGCCGTGTAAACCCGGTAGCGTCACTGTGGGGCCATTTCCGAAATTAAAAATGAAATATGCATTGTGATTTTTTTTTTTATGTTCAATTATCTCCGACCATTACGAAAGGCTCAATCTAATTTCATCAACAATTTCACACTGCTTTTCGAATCGTACTTTCAGCGGTCAACTTATTTGATTATATAAAAGCTTTCGACAAATTGAACGTACAACAAATTGTCCAACTTCGATGTCGATTTTCGTTCACATTGAAATTAAGTGCACAAAATGATTGACTTTTATATATGTTTTTTTGAAGGTTGAAATATATTTTGAATATTATAAGAATAAATCATAGTTGCAGGTAAATGGCACATCATAAAGAATTTCACATTTCGCAACATGCGGCGCATTTCTGCACAGTATCCTGTATCCGACCACGTGCCGTACGATGTAAGAATTTATTTCAAAATTTAGCCTCATGTGGTGTTACCCTCGTAGACTTAGTTCGCAGAGTTGGGGGGACCATCGCGCGTCCTGAATACAGATTATGATGATTCCTTAGGCGAGTTTCTAAGACCTCGAACCACGATCATTACCAATAATGAAGACGTGAGCGTCATGAATAACCCAACCAGTTCAGCGAACTTTGATCATAATGTGCGATTGAAAAGATGGTATATGTTTTCGAACTTTTCAACAGATTCAATTTTTCTTCTGTCACTCTATTTTGGATTCCACCGTGACAAATCGAATTTTGTAAATAACGCTCGCGAGTTAAACGTGCAAAATGTAAAACAAAAATGTCATCCCCGTCGATTTGATTTTTTCTACAAAGTTACGAAAAAAGACAAAAAAAACTAAAATATGTTTTATCGGAAGGACAGAAATTAGACAATATTTATCGTTATTTTCTCTTCACCTGCTAGTGCGAATAAATCTTATCTGAATTGTGTCTGATACACCCTCATTTTGACTATAACAAATTATGTGCCGTTAAAATTATGGCTGCGCGGAGAAATGTATGGATTTCATGAAATACGTATTATTTATTTTCACGGTTATCTTTATTTTGTTGAAATACCGCCGAAATTAACAAAATACATGGATAAACGTGCGAGTTAGGTAAACTGAAAAATCGCCTTAAAGTGGAACGTGCACGCAGACTTTTTTTTTGTTTTCAGATACAAAAATGATAACGGGCAAATTACACTCTGCTTTCGTATCGCTCACAGCTGTCAATTAATTGATAATTTGCTCATTGTTGCGCGAGTTCAAGATATTTTGCCGGCAATTGTGTATGCATTGATAATAAAATTTGGAATTGAAATGCTCAGTGGACAGGATAGCATCGACATTGAAACACGTCTGGTGTGTAATATTGATTTGTACGTTTGAGATATACACCACCCAGGCTAGAAAAGCATTGGTTGCGAATAAGTCAGAATATATATTGATTCAAAAGTCATGAATAAATGTTGCTTTTTGACATGTAATGGAAACTTATTTTGCGCCTACTTGAGCCTCGCCTTCCATAAGAGTGTGTGTTGTGCAGCTAAGTTCATATACTGAAATCGTTCCCGAGAGTCTCGTGCAAATGTAGCATACTCTACTGCCCGGATGGAGGTTTCTGCGAACGCTATGTTAAATTCATTATATACTTTGAGTCGCGCTTTTTTTTTTCTTTTCTCTGTTTTGCTTTTTATAGATCTCAGTCAAAGCTCACGCGTTGCCCTCTGCGCGAGTCCTAATTTTTCTCTTTTTTTTCCCTCTTTTCCATTTTATTAATGCATATGATCCTTTTCAAATTAATCCTAGCGCGAGCCAATTAATGCCCGACGAATCTCTTGCGATTTTCAAAACTGCGATTGAATTTTATTTATTTATCTTCCTAACAGAGTAAGAGCTAATCAAATTGCAACGTCCAGTCGATATATTTTTGTTGGTTACATTTTTTTTTTTGAATTCTTTTTATGACTGCGACTTTTTGTTGAACTATTTTGTCAGTGATGAATTAATACAGGGAAAGATAGAAGGAGTTTTAGTAAAGGTGATTGGCTACCTTAAATTTACCACGAGCTGTTGGGTTAGTTAGATTAAGACCGAAAGAGAATGGGAGTTACGATCCATTGTTCGTGAAAATAGACGCTTTATGTGGTCGCGTGTGTCCCTTCATCTAAAGACATCCCTCTTATCTTGCCGGACATCCTTATCATTGAAACTAGAAGTTCTTATCCTAAGTTTAGTGCAGACAACTTTAGGTTTGGTCCCGTCGAGAAATGTTGGAGTTTATTGTTTCCAATCAATTAAAGGAATATCTTAGTTAAATAGATGGTTATGGTTACTTATTTAGCGCGAGTTAAAAATCGATCCGAGCCATTTTGAATAGCTGAGATGATTCTCTTTTTCTGTATCGAAACCGACGATGTGTAAAAGTATCACGTAGTCCTTGTAAATTAGAACATCCGAAAATTTTATGGTGTCGCGTAAATCATCAATAAAGATGTTGAAAAGTAGGAGGGCCTAAGTGTGATCTTCCGGACTGCTTTATCGGCCAGAATTTACTGATTTATTTTTAAGCTCGCCATTCTTACAAACCCTTCAATATCATTTTTTGATATTTATATTTTAATCTTTGATTTTTTATTTTTTTTTATACTGATATTTTTGTCATGCAAACTTTCAATTTTATATTATACACAAATAATTTTTACGGTTATTTTAAATGAAATAGTTTGATTTATTAAAAAAAATCCCGAGGTCAAATTTATTATTTGTAGTAAAAACATTAATACAGATAATTAATTCAATAATTGTTTATAAATTATTGAATAAAAATAGTTTTGCAACGTTTGTATTAAGCTGTTGGCAAATATCAACTGGGACTGAGGATTATTGATAGAATGGAATATTTTTAATTTAAAACGAAATCGTATTGAAATTTAATAGTCTAAGTATATATGCAATATGATATTTATAAACGTGTGCTTCTAATTTGATGGTTCGCAATATCAAAGCGGATAATGAATGATCCATCAATCTAGGATTATAAAATCAAGTTACACATCGATTTAAACACAGTTAGCAATGTTATCATGTGACGATTAATGGGGATTAATTGAATCGCTGTTGAAAAAAAGGTTAGATCCTTGATCAAAACATGGTCCGCATGTCAGCAACGTAGCCTAGATAAATTGATTTGCATATTTGAAACTCATGTTCATAAATGATTATTAGAAACGCTGATCCGATATTCGATATAGGTGAAATAATTATATTCTGCTGATGAGAAGCAATTTGAATAATCAATCTGTTATACATATTTTACATTCGAATCAAAACTCTGCTGAACACTTATAATAATAAAGATTGCCAGACAATGGTTAAATCTGAATGTTTTAGATGAGTCATAAATTAAATATACTGTTAGAATTTTACTGTATATATGATACGAAAAAGAAGCAGCGGATGGAAATTTTAGACAAAGAATATATTCGCTCCCGGTAAGTTGAGTTTTGAAATAGAATTAAACTTTAAACGAAAATTATACATGGTACAGTCTGTGGTCAGTGTAATCAAAAAGTTATTACACAATTTTAAGCACTTAGCATTGCAATGCCCCAGGTACTTAAGTAGAAAATTTGACTATTCGTAAACACGACAACAGCGAAATTTATATTATTAATTCAATTATTGCTTTAATGAATATTTTCATTTCATTATGAAAAAGTATCAAGTATATATACTTTTAATTCTGAACAACTTTTGAGATCATTAGAAAACAATAAAGGAGAAAAAAATGCACAGAAGTCGAGTTGACACAAGTATAGTAATTTGATTTAGAATTATGCACTGCTTAAAATGGAAATTTAAATTAAATGAAATGCAACTTTATTTTATGAAGTGTGCGTCCGTTTTGTTGACTTAAATTGAGTTATTATGCAGCCTGCGAGGTTGTGTATATAATTTTTATTTAAAAATATGCACTAAGCCCAATAACCATTTTCTTACAAATAAGCAGTAAAAAACGAGGTGAAATAAAAAGTATAAGAAGTTGCACGATAAAAGAACTATGAGAACATGATTTACTCGTAAAAATCTTTTGTGTAAAAGAGACCCAAAACTCAGAATCAAGCAAATGTAATCAGTAGGATCAGACGTTTCTGATGTCTTCGAGAGAGAGAGAGAGAGAGAGAGAGAGAGAGAGAGAGAAAGAAAGAGAAAGAGAAAGAGAAAGAGAAAGAGAGAGAGAGAGGGAGAGAACGATAGAGGATTTTCGGGTTTCGCTAAGACTTAGAAATTGAATAACTCTTCAAGTCCAAATAAGTTGATGATAAAAAGATTGAACCCGTTTTTTTATTTCCAAACAACAAACTAATTTTCTTAACTGATTCTTTATCCTCTTCTAAAAGAGACTTAATGATGCAACTTAGGTGCAATTTATAGGGCACATGGAACGTACTTGAAAACTTGGTACACGCTGAGTGCTTCGTATCACGGATAAGAGTTTCGTATTTATTTGCAACTGTAGGTGATGTAGGGTGGAATTGGGTGTAGGACGATACAAGCGAACGCACACGTTTGCACAACTAAATAATATATGACGCAGAGGCCAGGGATTTGTTTCTCGGAGATGGATTTCATGGTCTGCATATCTGCAATCTCAGTTGTGAGCACATGTACCAAGTATATTTACTTAGCTATACCTATTCCCGAGGGATCGAAACTTTTCTACATGAAAATTAAGGTCCTCGTCTTGTCTTGGAATTACTTCCGTTTTATAACCCATAACTGTCACTTGTTTGTTCAAGACATTGTTGTTTTTCTTTCTTTCTTTCTTTTTTTTTTTTTTTTTTTTTTACATCAGTTCACTTTTGATTTAAAACAAGAAACAACTCGGTTATACGATTTTTCTGATTTCAAGAACAAAATTTTTATGACAACTTTATGTTCAGTCTGTAAAAATGTTTCTCTCTATTTTTGGAAACTTTTTCATCTACAAAATAAATATAAGAAATGAAAAACATGAAAAAATAATGACAAATAAAATGCGAGCTTCTGCGAACAATATTTGATTATTTTGTATAATTAATAAATATTTAACGGATGAAAAAAAAAAGAATGTTATTGTGAAATGTGGAGGCAATATTTATAAAAGCAAAAATCCTTTCAATCCATGCGATGAAAGCGCGAGGAGTTGTTTAAGAGTCGTGCGAATCGAATGCAGCTAGTGTTTGGATTAGAGATTGCAAGAAATACGGGAAGCCGGAGAGAGAACGGGCAAGTAAAACGATACGATGGACACTCAGCGAAAGAGAAATAGGGAAAGCGAGCGAGCAAGCGGGAGTCGACGTTCGTTTATGCTCAGGATTTCGGCATACACTCGACCGTTGTCGGCTCCAATAACGTAATCGGGAGAGATCGATTTCCAATCCAATTATAAAAGAATGCAACGTGTAAACTGTGGCGAGAAGTGCAATATACTTTCATGAGTGCCTACTCCAGTGTCCGATGACGGCACGGATATAGAAAACTTATGAATCCAGAAGTAAGATGACAAAAAAAAAGGAGGCACAGATTGTACGATAAATTTTTTGTTATTTTGCGCAAATCGTCGCTGGGATCCGGTCAAACTGATATCCAAACATTCGATTTTTGAGAAGCACCGAGGTGCATGCCGCAATACACAGAGACATAATGGTGCTTCTCAAAATCGAACGTTTGTACTCACTGCCCGTCTTTGTATTGCTTCTCTATGAACTTAAAATCCTAATTTTCTTTTCTCCGAAGCGCTGCATTCCTCATTTCTGCACTTTGGGGTTATCCGGGATTAGAAGAGGAAAAAGAGATTTCATTGTATCCGAACCAAAAAGCTTATTTCATGTCCAGCAATTTGCCAGATCGTATTATTCAACTGAATACTACAAATTACGTTGTCGGAATTTTTTATCTGAACAATTTCGTGAAATTCGAAAGATCGGCGTTTGAAATGTTGATTGTCGGCATTTGCTTATATTTGTTCAACATGCGACATTATCATAACAATTCGTTTTACTTACACGACGAGGACGCTAGGCGTTATAACGCGTGTGTACGGAATTTGGGCGTCGCACATCGGAGATTGAAGAAACAAAATTCTATTTACCATTATCATGGCGGATAGAATTTTTGTCGAGCCATTTTCTAACTAAATGCTTTATCGCGACTGCAAGCAGGCGGCATTCGCTGGAGCGTATACTGTATGTTCTTAGCATTTTCGGTACCAGCTTTGAGCTTATTTTCTCTTTCTTACAGTCTTTTCCGTGCCTATAGGTGCATTCTTCGCTTTTCTCAAACCTCGTGCCGATATCACGTTTGGCTCTATGCTACCTTGCACTTTCCATTCTTTGCAAGCCCGTTAAAAGCAATCCATACTTTATTCCGCTCCGGCTGTCGCCATGAGTTCAGCTTTCATTATCCGATAGAATTTTTCGTTTGGCGTGTGTGCTCGACATAATGAGATCTAACACGCATTTACGACACAGTCGTTCGCGTCCTAGCTATCGCAATTTTAGTCAAGTGCCATCATTGTGACGATGCCAATAGAAGACGTATCCTTATGTAAAGATATCTCAGGGCACTATCTGCAGGCGAAAACATATAATTACCAGTCCAAATCTTTCATTCAGTTTCAATTTGATCGTTTCTTCTAGAGTTTTCTGTAACTGAACCACTTTTTTTTTTATTCCAAAAGGAAAATGCATTTATAATAATGATCATTTTTTTGCGTGTTGTTAAGTATTATTTTTACATGTTTTAGAACCATTGCATTATTGAATTGCTTTCTGGAGGAAATTTTTTTTTTCCGGTGTTTCTAGTTAAAGTTTGTTTCGTCGATGATCAAAAAAAAAAAAAAAAAAAAATTTGAAAGCCCCTGGAAAAACCTTGTATCACTTTATTGCATTCTAGTGCATTGTAGTTCTTTTTATCTTCATTCCTCTATAGTGATAAAAAAAATCATGAAATGTATGCTTTTTTTTCTTCATTATATTTTGCCTCTTTAACAGTAATTTGTTTACTCGGCAGTAAAATTTATTTTACAGTTGTTTGTTGTCAGAATTTCAAAATCATTCATGTTACCATCCCAAGACCAGGATTATGAGTCGTTCACGTTCAAATGGTATTTGCATCCATTGTAGCCGTGGTATTAATCAAAAGTAACAAGTCATTTCAAGAACGAGAACAATTTTCTGCCATTCAATTGATGCTGTATCGGTCAGCCGTGAATTTTTATGGCGAGACTCTCTCGCAACGATATAGGATTATGATTTTCCACGACGTCGACTGGAAAAATGAAAATTCCAGCGGGTACGTACCCTGGTCTATTATACCGCATCCGTGTGCAAGCGTGTTATACGGCCACGCGAGAGCATGTATGTGCGTTAAGCTCATGCTTGAGGTCACAATGCACAGTCCTTTGTCATTTTACGATCTTGGTTTATATTTATTACGTTTCTTCGACGGAAACGTGACGTGCCGATGAGCTAAGGGTTTCGCGTCGCGTTTATGTCATTGCGTGTGAAATCAAACGTCGCTTTCTCGTTGGGTTTAAACTTTACCGCCTCTTGATTCTAATATTATTGAGTTTACGTATAGTGCTGCTAATAAATTCTCACTATAGGCGCGGTCTTCATGCTTGGCCGTGACACGTTCATCAACTTCCAACTCTACGTACCGCCACAGCCAGGATTTAAAATCTCATTTGCAATCGGCTGGCGGTTTGTGCGCTCGAAAAATATTGAACGCGCCAATATATTAATACTCAATTTCTCATCTCTTATTGGAACCCCTGATTTTGTAAATATTTATCACTTTGTTGGACGGAACGACTGTTTTTCATTTTTGTCTTCGCCTCCCCCCCCCCCCAACGCTCTTTCATACTCCGCTGCTTGAACACGATCATAATTGTGAGTACAAGTTTTCTGAGCGAAACTTTGTTGTTGCACATAACTTCTAGACAAATAAAAAGAAAAGCTTGAAGCAATCTGTCGTAATGAAATATTAATGCGTAAGACAAGTTTTGAACACAAAAGATTTATGGTTCACAGATTCACGCGCTACGTTTCCGAGATGAATTTATACTTGGTGCATTTTTATTTATAACCGCAGCGATCTTCGATACAAAAGATGATCTTTTGTTTTCGCAAATTATTGAAATTAGTTGTGAAACAAAACAATTGAGAGAAACTTTTTGTTTCCATTCCAAAGAATATATATCTCGAATGTACGTGATGGCGGTGGACAAAGTCTCATTTATGAAAAATGGGTCGGAAAATTTGTTAGCTTGATTCTTTTTGAACAAAGTGAGTTTAAAATTTCAAGTTAAATTATACTGAAAACAATTTTTTGTCGTCAATTTTATAATATTTTGTAACGTTTTTCATATTGAAAAGTAAAGTAAACAAGTGAACAACTAATTTGAGGGGAAATTCCTGTAACTGTCATACTCACACTATTTACTTATGTTTGACATATCGAGTTCAAATTTCTTTTACTTACTTATAACACGTATCTCCGAGAACATGAAAAAATATATTAAAAATTACGTCATGATAATGCAAATTTATGTTGTGGTAAATGTTTGTTAATTCATCGGCGGTTGGCTGATAGTAAATCCAATAATTTACATAAAAAACCCTTAAACTGAACAACGACATAATATATTTTCGATTATGACATAATATCGTCGATAAATATACAAGAATCAATAAATTGTTCTAATTTTCGAAAATGATGGTTTATGTTTCAAAGAAAATTGTTACAGATGGAAAACAGGAATTAAAAAATAAGAAATATTGTTCTCTATTTTGTTTTAAACATGAAAACTAAAAATATTGTAAAATAACAAAAATAGAGAAATCGGTTGAGGTTGAATAAACTTTGAAGCCCTTAGACATATTTAGCTGGCAATTTTGACGTGTCGACTATCCCGAATTATATAGGATTTAGAGAATCATACACGCTTGCGGGTCCGTGAATATAAAGTTGCGAAGCGCCAAAGTTCAAACATTCGGGGACACGAGCGTTACACATGACACGGCTGCGTTCGAGAAGCCAGAATGCGAATGGAATTAAATTTAACGTTACAAATTTATCGGTGCGTCGTGAGAGTCGCTCGCGAGCTGTGTTGACACTTGTACATGAACACATACGCGCGACAAAACGCGTGCAACGAGATAGAAAGCGCGGCTACGCAAACACGTAGGTATCATTTGAGGGGACATTCGATGTGCCGCATAATATATGGACTGCGGCATGAACCTACGCCATCGTAATTGATTGTAGCGTTCTGTGGTTTGGCGTCCGATGCTCGGAAGTGTTAGCAATTACTACGATGGAACGCGCAAAGTTAATGGTAAAATATTCATTTACGGAATAGTAATTTGGCCGCGTGCGCAACACCGCTCCGCGCCAAATAATACCCTTGTAAAGCCTACAATTCGATGCTTGTACCTCAAAACGTGCAGCCCGGAGATACGCAATGCATCTGGCTTATTCGTATTCTTGTTTCGTAGCTCCTGGTTCAGGCTAATGACACATATGTACCAATAAATTCCGTCCGGGTTTACAACTCATAATCCTATCTTGGAGGCACGTGTTTTTTATTTATACGACAGACTTGCTCGCTCGAGGCTGCACCTCATTTTAGTAACTGATCAATTTTCAAATCATCCTACATTAACTAGAACAAGACGTCAATTTTGTGCCTCTTATTTTTGGTTCAATATTCTTAGTCAGACGGAAAAAGTACGACATTTTTTTTTTCTTTAACAGTTCAAAGATTCAAAGTTGACCTGTCGTGTGGTATAACTTTAATTTTCGTACAGCAAGTCTATTTGGATTTACTTCAATTACTTCTATGGGCTGTGACTGAACTGCGATTGAGAGTGTCGATCAGTTCGAATAAATAAATATCAGTAGTAAATAAATATGTGAATGGAGTGTTTTTCAATGACATTTGTAAATTCTCGAAATGCAAACTCAACCGTTGCCAAATTTAGTCGCTTCCTATTCAGAACGATGCACACGAAGTATGCACGTGAGTATGGCGGGTACAGAACATAGAGTTGAACTATTCCTTCGACTAGCAGAGTTCAAGAGGAACGTTTAAACTTATGTCTGATTCTCTCCGACGTTAGTCCGTTAATGCATAAATCACGTAAACTTTACTTCAAATTATTTCCTTCCATTGTCATAATTTTGCAAATAAGTTTACCAAAGCATATAGATTAGCCGATGAAGTTGGTTCAGAAATTTGTCGGTGTTTGTTTGCGGAGAAAAAAAAAATATTTTGCACTTCCAACGTTTCAAAAGTTGACTATAATCGATGGAGGCTTCGTGATATCTATATAATAAATTGGTAGGATGTATATATGTAATCAGATTACACGATGGATCAATAAATTTGAGCCGGCCAGTGATGATGGAAGGACTGAATCGTTTCGTTTGAATCCCTTATGTTCTTTGGTCAGCACACAGTAAGCTTTAGTTTGATGTTCCGGGTATGACACTGAATTCAAGTTGGAGTAATTAAAGGTTGTCAACTTCCGATGGGCAATCGTCCAAACCGTAATCAGTTTTCCAACATCATCTCTTTGTTACTCTCCTCGATTCAGTTCAGTCACTGTGTATACCAGTTTCTGCATTCATCATTGTTTACATTCATTATAAATTTACCACGCCCGATATAATTGAAAATATAATATACAGGGTGGTTGCTTTAACTTCAGACATTTTTTTTATCGGATGCATATATAATAGGAGATATTTCGTTGTCTCGAGTTAAAACGACCACCCGATATATTGTTGAATATAAAACTACATATAAACTAACTTAAAATGTAGCTTTGTCCAAGTGCTATGAAAATTTTTGGAAGCGTATAAAATTGTTGTTGCATTTTATGCGTTTTCGTAATAAATTAAATTTAATAGTTAAGCAATATGACATTGGTAAAATATGCAGTAGGAGTTAGTTTATACTGTTGTGAAATTTCTCACAGTGGAATGTTTGCTACCCAATGAAAAAAAATGTGAAAAAATATTTGTTCAAGATAAAATGAAAACAATATTCATTAAATTTCCAGTAAACACGTACAAATATGTGTTAATGTTCATATTTTGGAGAAATATTAGAACATGATTTTTGTTAGTCAGAAAATTGCATTTGAAAAAATATGAACAAACATATTTTGTTTCAGTTTTCGCATTAAAATAACAAAATGAAATATCGTATTTTTATGTAGCTTATGTTATTTCTGAGATTATAAGGGATCGCCTTTCGCTGCTGGAAATTTATTGCTTACTTTTAACGAGATATTTACACAAATCAAACAAACAAATAAATAAATAAACAAACAAACAAACAAAATTGCTTTTCATTTTTATTTCATTAGTAAGATATTCAGCGTGTAAAATTTTATTGTTCGGATAGATTTTTAATATAATATTTATTTAACCGTTATATTTGTTTCGATCTCACGATATAATAAAACGCAAACAGCTGCACAATTTACCCACGTCGTTATTTTGTTTGTGAAAATAAAAAAAAATTGAAATTAAAGTGGTATTAAATTTTACGTACGTGAGAGTGCAGGACGGAGGGAATACTCGCTGATTGTTTCCCACTTAGTCATTTCAACGTACGAAATAATCCGAGCTATATCGAACACATTTTTCTGCAAAACTGAGCTTTTTGTAAAATATATAATGTAACGAAGAATGTATTTCCTCTCGCATTGTAAAACTGTTGTTACTTTTGGATGTTCTCTACGGGAATTTATATTTTTTTCTATTCGTATTGCTCTTTGTCCTAAATATGATTAAACTGAATGACACATTACGCACGACGAATTACAAACAATGAGATTTTAAATCCAGATTCACAGTCACTGTAGAATATTGAGCTGACTAGAGCCATTGGAAGTATTTCATGCAGATTTTTCGCACATGACTTAACTGGATTCAAGTTTTGGTTTATCGGAATGAAGACATTATTAATTCCATTTATTTAAATAAAAATTATCGCTCAGTTTAATTGCCGATTTTAATTTTTTTTTTTTTTTTCGTTTACACAATTTTTTTTTTTCATTTCGATATTATGAAAACTTTCAAATTGGATGAGAGGACGAAGAAATGAAAGAAAAAGTAGAACAAAATAGAGATTAGGCAGGGTAAAAAATGGAACCATTTGGTTAGTCTAAGCCTTACCTTGGATGCGGGTCGAGTGGTGACGCAGGTGTGTGCTGCCTCGAGTGGATGCAAATCGAATCGAGTCAGTCATTGACTATACGCCAGATGTGGTCCTACGGTCAAGGACTATAGCCAGAGCTTAAGAATCTATTAGTTGCACTGCTTGCTTATAAATTACTTATAATTGCAACATTCACGAATCTTTTCAAAATTTTAATCTTTTGAAATTTTGATTATAAAAAAAAGGAAGAAAAATGTATAAAATATATTAAAATGAACAGTATAATATTTTTTTTTTCTATTGCATACGATTTTTAAAACCGACACTGTCCCCGCTGTTGGAAATTCGATAATTATTGTTCGCATCGATGGTTTCGATCTCAATTTTGATGGAATCCTTTTCAAAGTTATTGATTCAGTGTTTTGAACGAAAAATAAGCAAAATATGTGTGTACAAAATTTTGATCGTCTTTTCAGCGAACGAATCTTTCAGAACGTTGATATACGTACCGTATGTGCGTAAGATTTATAGCCATTAAAGTGTAAGCTGTTCTAAAACTACTGAAATGCTAAACGAATATTTTTTTACGTCAGTGAATCGAGCATAAAAAAGTAAGCTCACAACGTTCTTTGAGCCAATTAATAGAACGGAAAAAATAAAGAACAAAAAATGTTTCATCTTCACACAGTTTGAATGAAACGAAAAATATGGAGAGAGATCTGTTATTATGAATTGCAACGACTTACACACTTTTTATTCCCAGACTACAAAGACGTCGGCATCTTTAATAATTTACTTTGTATCTTGCCTTTATCATGGTAATAATACAAATAATAACAATTATTATAATAACGAATGTACAATTTTTCCAAAGCGAACGTCATTAAAAATGATGTCAGAAGAAAAAGTATCTATAACTATTTATCGATCCATCTTCGAGAAAAATATAAAGTTGCCCGGTTCTTCAAGAATATGAAAGATGATGGATCGTTACGAACGCCTTAAGTAACCGATAAAGATGTTCTATCAAGTACAACGCGTTATTCATAACTTGTATCAAAGTAATGTAGCGCACAGTTTTTATATTGTAATAAATCCGCGTCCCGTAGTTTTCAAAGCGATAGATGCATTTATTTTCTGCTACTTTGGGCACTTTTATGTCATACATTAACTGGAAAATTTTCTTCGCGGAATTATACGATCGAAAGAGATAACGAAAGAGAGAGGGCAAAAAACAATCTCTTCAATTCTCGAAAAATATGTTCATCATAGAGCCCCCCCCCCCTCCCCCCCGGTGAAACCCAATTTAAAAATCGATATCAGCCACCGATCCTTCTTACGAACCAAATTTACATTTTTTTTTATTGAACATTTGATTCTCGTTGATCCAAAAGTATCCTTAATTAAGAAACCTTTTGCAGTGACGCCGTAAGTTTAATTTTGATTTGTTTTTCTCAAAATGTTGAGAATAACTGAAGGCAAATCAAATGGGCCATCAAATTGTTGCAGATCGGATAAGGTTGTTTATCTTTTGAGTTTCGAATTGACGTTTTTGCATCGTCCTATTCGATTGCGGCCAATAAAAGCATCGTATATTACGGTTGAGCTTAAGCCGAGTGCGATTCGGTTTGAGGATGCGGAACGTCGAGTGGCACAAAATGCGTCGCACGCTACGGTTTTGTTACGGATCTTTTTTAAATCGCACAGCAAGTGATCCTTTGGCCTCCCGTCGCGGGGTAAATCCATAATTCTTAGCAGCAAAGATTTGGCCCGATTCCATGTGTGGTAACATTTCCTGCTTCTGTGTGTTTTATATAGGACATTTTGCGAGATGATGTCCCCGTGATGTACGGCATCCGTTTAGGTCATATTGCAACTTGTAGACCCCGCTTTTACAGCTCAGACTGGACGTGCCTCGCAAAATAGTACCGCCCACGGAGCCTTCGCTGCCATGTAAATTCACTTTCTGTTCTACAGATAGTACACATTTATGCAGAAAATCTTTAACGTTGCCAACAATACTGTTTTGTATATTTTTCTTATACCTTTGTACGTTCAAAAGTGCATACAAATTGCAACCAAAGGCACATTGATCCCGGAGACATAAAAAATTATTTTCATGTCGTTTTTCATGTCAAAAGTTATTCTTTCCATCGAAAAACAACGATCTGAGCGCAACGCGACGGTTTATTTGCTTTTCGTTTTATGTCTCAACGATATGACAAAGATTAAGGTAAACTAAAAATAATATAAACAACGAGAGAAGGGTATAAAAAATGGCGGAAAATCTGTTTCAATCGATTACAAGTCGAGAGCGAACAAATTCAGCCCGCATGTGTTCCAGCAAGAACCGCGTATGATAAATACTGACCGAATTTTCAAACGAGTATATTTTTCTTAGAAACCGCGCTCAGCAATGTATACATTCATCTTACACGCCCTGTCGGTTTCAGACTCCGAGTTTCGAATTTCTCAGCGCGGAATCTCACATGCGGAAATCTCTCATGTGTGGCAAGCCTGTGTACGAATCTGTAATTTTTTACACCCAAGGTGTCTGTAGGACACTTGAATATTTGACAGGAATTTCTGCAAAAGAGGATCACGTTATTAATCATACTTGCACGCTCTTTTATTTATCTCACAGATCATTTCCTCCTCATATTCAAACGGAAAATTTGCGCCGCAACATTCATCTTTTTATTATTATTTTTCAAACTCTTCCCTTTCCCTCTCCCTCTCTCTTTCTCTCGCTCACTCTCTCGTTCTTTTTTTTCCCCCAATTGATTGAAATAGTTTTTGTCGATCAACTATTGGGGACTGATCGGGAAACAAATGTTATAAAGAAGCATTAGTTAACGTCGCGTTGATGAAAAATCATATAGTTTCTCGTCGGACCTTTTATTCATGAAGAATGGACGATTTAGCAGCTCGCCAAACGGACACCCTGACGCTCGAAACAGTCGGGCGTACTCGGTGGTGTCCGTCACTCCGGCAGAAAAGCGGAACCAGTAGTAAAAGCATTCCTCGGTCAGACCGAGTAGTGTGCAGCTTATATTTCAGACGTTAGTTACACAAAGCTGTATGTGATATTACATTATTCTTTGTTACGTTCGTTACTGCTTATTTGAGAGTGGTGTATCGTATCTGTTTGCAAGGCATTCCTCCGAATATCCCGAGCATATTCGTGAAATTTCTTTTGACGTACGCGTACGGGCTTCGAAACTGATACCTTATTTCTTTTCACTTTCCGTCTTTTGGCGCTTTCACTATTCAATGCAGCGGAATATCAAAAGCCGCGGGCACCGGCTATATTAATTTATTGCTCCTGGCATTTTTGCATTTTCCACTTTATTTATAGCCAGTTTCACTTCATTCCTTCCTCGTACACGTGAACGCATTATCGAAATTAAGAGCCGTCTTTGTGCTGATATTTCGATTGATCCAGATATACAGTTGTGCATCTTCATATTTTAATTAGAAATTTTTTTTTTCAACGTTGAAAAATAAATAATAATGACAGCGCATTACTTTTACGATCGCAATGTTGTACAATAAATTTCTGAATCTTATCAATCCCCTTCTCTTTTAGTCGCTAATAAATAGGCTCTTTCTCGATGAGAAATATTTGTAATTTACATGCCCGTAGTCACGCTTTTTGTAACATTTATCACGAACTCGTCGATAATTTGCTGGGAGCTGTTTATGCTTGTATAAATTAATGATCTCTGCGACGCGGCGCGGCTGAAATAAATCGATGTCATTTTTCACTCAATACTCTTCATCTCCCAACTTCTGGTACAATTTTTTTAATAAACATAGTGAAAATGAAAAAGAAGGACGTTGCTCTGTACAGAAAGTAAAAAAAATTGCCTTTAGCAGATAGCTCGAGTGAAGATAATGAGATGATAGCACTCTTAATTTGATTATCTCACTGTGAGAATCTACTTTTAATTAAAATCTATTTTTGGGAGAGAATTGCGCGATTCCAAGACGCTAGTTGGTGTGTAATTTATAAGTTGCGTCGATTTCATCACCGGAATTGAGTCAAAAATCTCCATGTAAAGCGTAACGAACGTAAGATCCGGAATGTTATACTGGTGAAAGACTAGCAAATTAATTTTGTTATATATAAAAAAAAAAAAAAAAAAAAAAAAAAAAAAAAAAAAAAAAGAGAAAAAAAGAGAGAGACAAGCAGCCAGGTTGGGTTTGCGGAAAAGAAAGGACTTTTTTGAGAGCGCACAAAAATCGCTGTGTCATGTTGAAATTGCATGCGCTTAGTTTTCGCGGACCGCTGAGATGGCGCGGAGGTTAACGAGGGATCAAAAAGGTGGAGGCTGCCATAAAAAGAAACATGTCAGCCGAGAGTGTCGCTCGCGCTGGATGTCCCCCTTAACGTCACTCCCGTTGTGTCTTAGAATTTCGAGCAAGCCTCTCTCCGCGAACAAATAACGTGTTCGCCGCACCGGGAGTTCGGGCTCACGGCACGCTTGAGTGGCTTACGAACTTTGCAAAGAGACTTACTCCGGGTTGACATATTTTATCGCTGAAAAATATACGCCACGGCTAACTTGTATCTTACACTTGCCTTGAATTATTTCTTATTTCGGTAGCTCGGCTGCGCACTGGTCTCGCGTACACTTTCGTCATAATTTTTCGATCCATCAGACCAAATTGCCCGGACTACACGTCGCGCGAAGGCTTACGGCTAATTTTCAAGTTTGACAGTTAATTAACCTGAAAAATATCTCGTTAAACACTTATTAGCCGCGACCATTAATTTGCGTCTATATATTTTAGATCTTGATTTACCACTCTCGGCGAACTATTTTCGTTCACGTTCAAGTTTGGCGCTTTGATTTAATTATTTGCATTAAGTGTGTTAACGAAGAGATAGAAACAGACACGTACGCTGCAAGTTTCAACCGGAAATGTTTTCTCGGTTTGGTTTTGAACCAACGTGGTCGAAGCCAAAAGAAACGTACGTTTTCAATGATCAATTATTTCGAAATACATAAATAGTCGCATCCTTCTTTATTTCATCGACCTGAAATATTTCTTTCAATTCAATCAAATGAATTTGAATTTAATGAAACCGGTCCACAATGTTTTAAATATTTAACAGGAACTTTAGGATTATTTTCATTGCGTACAATTCATTCTTTGAGTTCGTAATGTGTAGTAATTAATTTGACGCTTTTGAATTACAATGAAACGGAATATTTGATTCAATTGAAAACGAGCAAATGTTATCGAAAATAATCAAAAATGGAGCTTATATTATAAATGTTCGTCGTTGGCTCATTTATACATCTTCATCAGTTGTCGGTGTCAATCACATTAATGTTTCAATTAACACATTGGACCACATTGGTTGGAACAGCAAGTAAATATGTGACATAAGCGCGCAATAAGTTACACAGTTAATCACATAATCGAATAACGGTAAAGTCACATTAGACTTGCGTTCATGAACATGCACTCCATATGAAAATGACTGAAACCGTATTGAACCTACATTAATGAATGCGGTTTCGATAAGGAATTTGTCATTTTCATATTAGATGTGTAGTAATGAATGTGGCTTTAGTGCGATTTCAATTACATTGTACTTTCGAAATAGTTGTCATGCACACAATCACAGAGGACTTTGTGTCGCGACTATTACGCATCAGAGTGTTTCGAGCCAAGTACAAAGGGATTCAATATCTTGTTGCTGCTTCCACAGCGATGTGTCTACTTTCTTAATCATCATTCAATTTGAACACACGCCATTCTGACAAATTGAATCCATCGATAAATTAAATTTCTGTAAGTGAGCGCGCATTTTGGCGAGAGAAATTTCGTAAAGTGTGTATGTGTGTGTGTGTGTGTGTGTGTGTGTGTGTGTGTGTGTGTGTGTGTGTGTGTGTGTGTGTGCACTTTTTTTATATTTTTTTCTTTATCAAAACATTTTCGTAAAAGCGACTGCATTTGAAAGCTCCCATACATGGGGCGCAGAATTTTGTCGTAGGGTGAATTCGGTTTTACTTTTCTTCGCATCGGTATGTGTCAATTTCGTAACTTGCCTTGGCACGTTCAATTTATACATCTCGATAAAAAAAAGAACGCCAAAAAAATGAAAATATTATTTCTGCTCAGTTCAACACCGGAGGGATTATAATAGTGTTTGACAAGTCAAGAGCGTTAGAGCCGGAGTCATGCGGTTTTAAGTTTCATTAGATTCGATGGAGTGACAAAAGAATAAGATGCAAAACAAAAGGATCGAACGGTTGATAACGTCTATGATATATTGTACACAATCTAATGTATCAAAAGGACTGGCGAAATGACGGCATGCGAAACTGTCTGAAGGTTCCGCAACAGTTCTAACTCGCGTATTTGACAGTTAGGGAAATTATATTTCTCAACTGTCATTTAAGTTGGAGCATCGCGTCGTTCATCAGTTTCAGCAGGCGTTATTCCAAGCTATCCCCGTGACTCAAAACCCTCCCTCACTATTGCCGATCCTTTCAGTAACGTCATTTCAGTTCTGTAACGCACCGCCGTGCTCCCTCCCCCTGCTATCGTACTTCGATTCCATTTCAAAAGTAATCCCTTCCTTACGACTCTCAGACTTTCGTTTCGATTATCAACATAGAACTTGTAATGATACTGAACCACGTGATTCTGACATCCTTCAGATTAACTTGGGGAATGCTATATAAAACTTCGTCATGCCATGGGATCTCGAGTTTAACGGGCAGGCTAAAATAGCGATGAGAAAAAAAAACGACGGAAATAGGAAAAAATACGTTAACTACATAATAATACCTGGGTATTAACTGGGTGACATTGCACATACGTCAAAAAGCCGGGTTCAATTTCTGTCCCGCAGGATAACTATATTGCGACGTTTGTCAGTTTGAGAGTGAATTTCGGTTTTGTTTGGGCAACGAATTTTATTTTGTCCGAGGTATTTTTATTTAGCAAGACGTTAATAAATAAGTACAATTGCAGTATGTGTGTGCTTTCTTTGAAGTTCGAATTCACGTCGTTTGTGGGAAGTGAAAAAAACATTGGTTGTCGTTTTCGTTTTTTTTTTATTTTTTGTTTATTTTTTTTATGCTTCGTTGGACAAGAAAGAGAGTCTCCTCAGAATGAATTGCAAAAAAACAGGATAAGTGTGAATAGAGTTATATAAAAAGTCATTCGTTAAAAAAGCTTGATTAATACAGCTTTGTTCATATAAATAGAAGTGAATCTTAATTAAATCTTGATTAAGTCAGTCAAAATTATGACGTCTTTTTGCTTGGGGGGGTTTAAAAAAAATATATTCATATCTAATTTAAACAAGACAGCAAAGCAAATTATGTGAGCTTCAAGTCACAAAACATGTTATGTTAATTTTTCTTTCCTTTTTTCTCCTCTTGCGTTTTTTTCTCTGAAGCCGCTTTTATTCGCTCTTTAGTAAGATTTTCATATGCGATATGTCATCCGCAAGAAAACCGCAGGCAGTCTGTACTTTTTATAAACCATCTTCGATGAAAATTTTGCTCTGTATGCATGCATCGGTTCTATATGTGCAGATCTGGGAAGAACAAGAGAAATGAATGGGACATTAGAAACTCTTAAACCTCTAAGGGATCTGTCGGTTTGGTAAAACTTGAAGGAACATCCGTAAAGTTGATCCCTGTGGATTATTTTTGTCATAATACAATGATATATTAATGTGTTGATTTATGATGGACGTCGTTAATTTGAGGGTCAAACACTTCATCCAAGAATAAAAAGGATAGTTATGTTTAAATAAGTCGTACTAATTTTTTACTCGAGAGAAAAAACCTCGAAAGTTTCGGCAAATAGCACCACTTTTTCATGATCTCGGTGCGACGAGGGGTTACAAAAAGAGAAATTCAAATAAAGGGTTTTCTTTAGCAACGAACCTTTTCAACATTTTCTTCTTTTTTTTTTTTTTTTTTTTTTTTTTTTTGATCTCATAGCAATTTTCTCAGGTATATTTATTTAAAACAAAAATTTTTTTAAACGTCAATCCATAATTTGCCAGCATAGCTGTCGATATAACTTTGTTATTTTGAGAACTGACATATAAGCGATATATTTAGTTCAATCGGAAATGTCACGCTGGGGTGAAAAAAGAATTGATGTTCATTGTTATCAACTAAGCTTAAATAATGACCTGCAAATCTCATTGAGATTTTCATTCTATTCACGTGAGCATACGAACTTTAATGGTTAAGGCAGGATAATATTAAGCCCGTATTTTCCGCGACCATTATGGCGATGTGACATACTTAAGAACCCCATACCGAAACGCAGATCGGTCTGCTTGTTAGGAAGCGAAATGAGCTTGCAACGAGCAAAGCTAGCCGGAATGCAGGTGCGGCTTTTGGCCATTTTCTTATACTCCTTTGTTTTTGGCTTCGTTGATTATTTTTCGTCCCCGGAATCGCTCTATTTTTCCTTTTTATCTAATTATCTTTGTACGACTATGTGTATGCATATGCGAGCTACATTTCACAAGATACTCGCTTTCTTTCTCTACGTTTATAAACCGGAACAACCTGTTATAAACGACAAAACCCGCAAACATTTAGCATTGCTAACAGCGCCAACTTTGAATGTCCGAGTCCAAACTTAAATGGCCTCGATTTTCAACCTGCTTTTTAAGAATATTACAAAATTAAACTTTCCTCTTCTTATTTTCTGTGTATCGCTTTGAACAAGTTTTACAATTTTTTCGGGAACAAATTTTCGTGCTCCACCCCGAGCGTTTCGTTTAAGCGTTTCATTTAAAGAGGTAACATTAATTTCACCTCTTTATTTTCCTTGTCATTGTTCTCGAATCGTAGTGCTATCGTTTCATTTGCCACTTTGCTTCGCCGTTCCTTCCTCTCTGAAAGATAATTTGAAGAATGGAGAAGATGATTTGTAAAGATTTTAACTAAATTTCTGTGTTTCTAATTGGCTCGCCGGCACGGTCGCCTAAAATCGATCGCCTTTAAAATGATATTCTCATAAAGTTGCGAGACAATTTTTCAATCTAATTTCTCAGCAACAAAATCTCGGAACAGTGCGGTAATCTATTTTTCATCTTCGTGGATATTTCAGTCAGGTCGATATTAGATTGCAACTATTAGTTTACTTTTTTTTTCTCGACTCGAACCAAATTAATACTTGTAGACGTAGTCATAAACGAACACAAACACGTGCTCGGGGTGTACACGTGATGTAAGCGTGTTGTACAGTTCAATACATGTGTTACTTGTAGATTTGCCGCTGTTACACGAATAAAACCCTGTGTTTCGGTTTTTTTTTTTATATACATTCAACTTAAAACTATTTTAGATACTTCATGAATTTATAACGATTTTATTTCGATAACGAAGATTCACCGCTTTATGAATAAATGAAGACATCATTTTTATCAACGACACAATATTCTGTTCTTCTTTATTTATATCCGTATATACATTCAAAAGCATGAATTTTTTTTTTCGTTCGATCGTATAGATTGCATAAATATTTTACGCACTTAACAAGCAATTGAATATTTTAGTATTTTTTCATCTCGATTCACATACCAATTGATGTGGGCTATGTATGTCACAAACGCAGCTCTTTATCTATTCTATTTTTCGCTTCACTATCCATTTCCATCTGTTTACTTATCAGTCGTGCAAATTTTCGTTTATTTCGCGAAAGTATCTGCTGTCAAACAAGACAAGAGTCATGTGCTGTAAAAATGATGTATTAGATATCACGCAACAGCACACGAAAGATTCAAGGAATTTAATCGAAACATGATAGATGAAATTAATGTTGAGCTTCGAAAAGTGCTGAGGTCACATATCAATCTTTATATAAGAGTCTAATGGATTGATATGATAAATTATTTATCGCGAATAATGCGAAAATGATAAATGGCAATAAGAAACACAATTGTTTCGGAAAGTGTGAAATGGTTTGAACTTTGCGAACAACTTTGGTGATCGCAAAAATGTTATTGAAAAGCCCGAACGGACAGGGATCACTCGGCTCGGTCATTCTTTAACGATAAATCTTTTATAATTAAAATTTATCGTTGCAGTTATTTCGAAAGAATTTTGTATTTATTTATATATATATAAAATAGCAGTTGCAATGAAAACTTTTCATATTATTTTTTCACTTTTATAATTAAAATAAATAAATGAACGTTTTGGTTCTGATGAATGACGATTTGTTATACAGTTACCGATTAAGTTTAATTAAAAAAGTTCGACTGCTAGGATTACTTTAGTTACTTCATTGTCTCATCGCCACTTAAAAAAGCAACGATGTGATCAACAGTTCGTTGCCCAAAATCTACCTCTCAACATTTTTTTGTTCGTTTCGATCAAATTTGTTTTTTGACGGTTTATTCATAGTTTTTATTCCATACATTTATTAAAACAAGGATCATTCAATACAACAAATATCTCTTCACAGAAAATGTTAACGTTTGTGCAATTGTTGTTTTCATTTAATTTAAAACTGCTGTTCATACTTTTCTCGTAAAAGTTGTTGAGCATTAATGGATGAAAACAATTCAATCCAAATATTTGATGTCTTTGAATAACAATTAAGCAATATTTACAAAGTTGCTAACACTAATCGACGAAAACTGATTAAAAAAGAAATGAAATTTCATATTTTCATATTAATAAAAAATTACCTTGTGTTGAAAAAATTGGTTTAGAACTTTTATGTTTGAACTTTTGCAAATACTGCTCTGAATGCTGAAACGTTTATACAAATGTTAAATTATATTCAATTCTTTTGACTCGTGAAGTAAGTGCTACTAAAATGTTCAAGTGAAAAATATTAAACCAAATTACATTTTACACACAAAGGGCGAGGAATAGTTTTGAACTTTGAAAAATGAATTTGGTTTGAAGTTTCTTTAGGCAAAGGGCTCTAATTTGATATATTATTATTATATTCGGCGAACTCTCTGGACTTTGCTGTGACAAGTGATGAAGATGATCGAAGTTTGTGGTAGATGTAACAGGTGGCTTTCTTCCTCGTTATCACACAATGGCAGTAACTTTGTCATTGCTATAATCGGTGCTGAAAATATATTCACAAATCTATTGCTTTTTGATGTAACAAATTTCGTCTGTTACACTTGAGATGATTTTAAAGATATCCATTTCGTTAAGTTCGCAAAAGCTTTTTTTCCCTCAAATTTCTTCTATACTGACACAAACGAGGCTCTCAATAACATTATCTATGTGTTTATATTTCATACCATTCGCGGATCTTTATTCATCCGAACGCAAAATATGAAAATGCATAATAATCTTGTAGATTATCATGATAATCCTCTATACAAGCAGGTTTGACACAATTTTGTTTGCATAAAAGTAGGAATATTATGGTCCTAGTTTGTGATAATATTTTAAAAAAAACACCTGGCAAGATATTTGAATGAAAAAAAAAAAGGATTCATCGTTTAGAGTGAAATCTCAAACCCAGCGCGCGATTTTTGTATAAAAAGTTAATTCAACAACGTATGATTTATTTTTCATGCAAATTTGAAAGCACGACTGGAATATATGTCTATCTCTCGTGTGTGATATCTAGAAATGTCGAAAAAAAGAGAGAGAGAGAGAGAGAAAGAGAGAGGGCAAATTGAATTAATGGGTTGACCGTGTATTATATTTTCTAATTCCAGCCGTCATTGGGTTTGACAAAGAAATGCAATGAATCAAGAGCAGTTGATTAACGGCGACAAATATTTGACTCAATATGAAATGTTGAAGAAAGCAGTGCGACGCTGAAAGCCAAAATGCATATTGCGGCGAGTTCGTTTGTTCATTCGAGTCAATTAGTATTCCGCGCTTTGCCATCCCCTCTCAACCCTGATCCGAAAACGAGCAGCGAGGAGCGCCGGCTAGGATACCTCAGGAATATAATTCTGCAGCGGGCTATTTATTACCAACACTAGTCGCTGAAATATTCATGGAATAAACTCGCCCCCACACCCGCTCGACGTTCAGCCTTTCGATGGACTCCATTGTCTAGCCTTGTGTGTTGCATGCTTCAGTTGTGTACTCGATATAGTGCCCAAGTGCACGTATTAATGTCATCTACGCAATATGCAAACCCAAAGCGTATTATGCCTTATAATAAAGCATCGATAATCTGAAATTTGTCATTCAATAAAATATGCAACAATGTAACGTTGGCACACATCGAGCGAGTTTGGTTGGGACCATTAATCAAATACAATTTTGCTCTCTTTTCTGATACAATCATCAACATTTGTTCAGGCATTTTTGAATGAACAAACGAAATCTAACAGTTGTGCTAACTTTGCCTCAAAATCCTGATCAATCTTTCAGTTGCGTCAGACCTGATAATTTATTCAGCGGAGGGATGAAATTCGAAATCCTTCATCAGTGTGATGAAGAGCAAACGGCCATTTTTATGCTGAAACATTTGCCTTGTATTATATGTGCTCACCTCTGAAAGTTCCACTTTGTAGACAATGAATTTGTTTATAGTAAGTCAACATCCCATGGAGCATACAGTTCTGCACCGCATGCTATTTCCTAACTGAGGGTTAAGCTTTGTAATTTTGTGAACTGTGCGGAGCAGGACACAGAAGGGTCATGCATATGGAAGATTAAGGTTTTAATTGATAATGTAGTGTAATTCTTAATATACAGAGGTGGGACGCGAGGACAATTTTCGTGTTATTAAATTATTTCAACGTCAGTAAATTACAATCCAGTTGAACTATTTTGTAAAATGAAAATCATACTAGTGTGTTGGGTGTTTTTTTTTTTTTTTTTTTTCTTTTTTTTCATATACGACGGTGTTATCATGGATGCGTCTTTTAATTGGTCCAAGCTGTGATAATGTGTGCTGTGCTTGTGACGTTCTCTCGTTCGATAAAATAATTTTTC
Source organism: Trissolcus brochymenae (assembly GCA_030523145.1). NCBI lineage: Eukaryota > Metazoa > Arthropoda > Insecta > Hymenoptera > Scelionidae > Trissolcus > Trissolcus brochymenae. The sequence continues at coordinate 104,455 of JAQQRF010000131.1, forward strand.
GAATAATTTCAGTTTCATTTTCAAACTTATTTTAATTGCAGAATTCTCTATTAACACGAACCGAAATACGGTAGTTGCATGTTTTTGCACCATTCGCTGAGTAAAAACGCGACACATATAATCATCGTTTGTTTGAATTCAAAATCCAGACTGGCAAAATTCTCGATATTATTTCTCATGATTTGAATAAACGTTCCATAAGAATGCGATTATTTTATTTGTTTTACGTTCGAAATTCTCCGCCGCTGTTGGTTATAAAAATGGAATATCCATCGCATGGAATTTACACATTAGAACGGTCTATTACTAGTATAATTTCCACAGAAATGAAACTACCGTGCTCTATATTATCAAAGTTTGTAAGGAAATTGTGTGCGCTGAAAAAAAAAAGGTACAGAAATTGTTATTGGTATACTGCCGATAATTTACAACTGCTGCGCGAATATGTATATACACATAACCGTGAGAAAAGTTGATACAAAAATTAAAATGGAGAATAACTCTGATGAATATATAACTGTATCTGCGGGATGTTGAATAATGAAAACTTATGACTTTTTTTAAATGATATTTTATTAGGCCATTTTCGACTTTTTCGGATACAAATCCATTTATCAATTTTTCAATTCACCACGCTGCGTAGCTGAAGACTGAACAAACTCAGAATCATGGTATACATCACTCATCGCTGACGGATATTAAGAATAAAAAAATGCAAACTTTACTTCTATAAATTTGAAAAATGTTTTTCGTTAATAACTCACGTTTTGATTACATAATGTACAAAAGTAAAAAATAGTTTGCCTTTTATTTTGAATGGTGACATTTCAATATCTCAACTCTGAAATTGAACTGAAATATATATATATGAAATATACATACAAAAAAGTTCTCAAAAAGTAAATGTTTAATACATTCAAAACCTCCGGAAGAATACATTCATAAATTGAAAAATTTACAATGAAGTTGTTACTCATTTTTATCTCGTGACATATCCAAAAGTCTGAAGAAATGGCGCGCGCCATTTTTAAGTCCGATGCAATTTTTCGTAAATCTACCTTTTACATTGTCGACAACAAGACGATCACCAGTACATTCTTTACGATTACAACTATTTATTGTGATTATGCTAATCCTTACAGAATATGATTATGACAATGATTAATAATTATTATTATTTTTCCGTGTGGCTCACGTTTCAAATCGTCGGCTTCAGAGTTGCTTAACGCAAAAACGAGCCCGGATTTTACTATACAATTATATACATTCATAAATTCGTCGTTTTTTTCCTTAAAAAAATATGACGATAATGACGAGCTGGCAGGGCGTGTACACTTCCAGAGACAAATTTTTTAAGCTGGCATGATTATGAGGTGTTTTTTGTGTTCCTATACACGTTCCCTAGTAAAAAATGTATTATCTCGTTGCAAAAGCGGAACGATTTGAGTCATTTTCTAATTGTTGTTTTATTTTGTTTATTCAATACATAAAATAAAAACTCAAGATTTCTTTATAGCATCTGTATTAATGGATAATTAAGAAGACAATAAAAAAAAAACAAGTGTTCCAGAAGCGCTTGCCTAGAGGTGTTTTTGGATCAGCTAATACATATTTTTTAACCCGCTGTGAAGAACTTTTCAAAGAGCAAGGTAGAAAAAAAACCAAGTACGCCACTAAAGGGCGGTGATTCAATTTTTGCTAGGGTCGTGACAAAAAAGAACTCTCCGTGATAATGTTACAGCATAGGCGAAAAACACAATGCACGAAAAACTTTATTCCTGCGAGAGGTGTATACATGATGTACAAAGCTAATGCATGCATTTTCTTTTTTATTAAAATAACTACCTCGAATTATCCAAGAATCCCGGGTCATCATGCAAAACCGCGTCAAAAAACGCGCGGCCCCTTAATCTCCTGAATTCTAACTACAAAATTTTCCCCGGCTACCTTATTGTTTGTGTCGTCAAAGTGTCGCATCGGAACAAAAGAGGCTCGTAAATACAAAGTCACATCACCTCACCTCGCAAAGTTCACCGTTCAAATATATATATCGCAATTTTTCATTATTTTGTTGTTTTATTCTTTTTACAAAAATAACAGGCACGCCTGTGTTGCTCGTTGTAGCGACAAATCGAAGGGAATGCGATGAGAAAAAGTGGCCAAGGGTCGTGTGTGTGTGTGTGTGTCCGTTCGAGCCCATTTTTCTCGGCGCATAAAATGGCGCGCGCACGCAATCGGCCCAAAAAAGGCTAGCGCGATCCTCGACGCTCATTACGTAGCAGTCGTCGCGACTTCTTAAACACGCGTTCAGACGGAAAAAGCGCGAACGATCGATAATTCACCGAAAATGCAGTAGCACGTGCGTAATTAAAAATTTCCGCCGCTGAGCCCCGGCTTTTCGATAACGTGCAAAATAAAACATTGCCGTCCCAGTGAAAACTCGCAAACGCGCCCTCTAAAATTATCAGATTAAAGTGATATTCCAAACTTTTATATTTTTTTTCTTCGCTAGGCTTGATTGGAGAGAAGAGAATGTTTAAAATGGGCTGTGTATGGCAGGAGATAATAATTGGAGTGTGCGTTCATGGTACAATGCATGGAACAAATTGCCTATCTATCATTCGATAATTAACAGGCAGATCGTTAGTTCGTTTCGTTAATTCACCGAATGCGCAGCGTATGTATAAAGTATTAATTAGTAGCTTCGAAACTTTTGCTGTCTCTCTTTTCGATTTTTTTTTGTTCCTTTTTCCAAGCGACATTGCAACTCTTGCATGTAAGACTTCAAATTTTCGCCGCCTGGATGCGCGCGCGAACCCGAATCCATCTGAGGCGCGCCAATCGATGTCCCGGTGTTGACGTACCTTGGGCAAACATCCCTCGCAAGCACCAACGTGATTTAAGATAATCCTCTTGGAACTACATGCAACGCCTGTCAGCGAGGGCCAATGATATCATATCGCTAATTATTTCTCGCTCCGTCTAGAGCCGGGGAGCGAAAGAGAGAGGGAGCTAAGTCAGTTCGCAAGAATTCCGCGCTTTAATTCAACTTGGAGGCAAATTCTATCCAAACAGGCAAATCCAGTCACACGTCATCCCGTGTTGTTTTACCGAATAACCTCTCGGTTAGATTTTGACTCGAATTCTCTAACAGCGGCTTTAATGCTAAGCTATAAAAACTTACTCGAACAATTTGGAAAATAATTCAAATCCAATTAACTCCGCGGAAATGTTATAACATCATTGAGATCTGAAAATGAACTTCTCATTGAGGGTATAGTTTTGTAACCCGATTTACTTGCGTCGTATTGCGAAATCACCTAAACTTCACGTGTAATTCCAAGAGTTAGGAGAGAGAGAGTTTATTAGCTAAGTTTTACAAATTTGGTATTCCAGTTTTTGTTGTTGTTCTTCTCGCAAGCATACAGTTCGGGAACCAAATTAAGATACAAAAGCATTTTCAATTAACACGTCAATTAATTCGAATGCTAACTATATTGGCCGATCAATACTCCATCTTGTAAACATGTAAATGTGCTTATGATTAATTATCCATAAAATAGTTTATATTTGTCAATTTTGTGTACTAAATGAATTGATTTCTGATGGCATTGTCCTCCGCATCACTCCAGAAAGACAATAGGGAACGGTAGCTAGGTTGATAAATTCTGAAACATACAAACAAAACAAGAAATCATTTAGTCTGAATGTTTTTTAACGAACGTTCAAAGTGATCTATAGCAGATTTCTTTTTTTATTTCATTTGACAAACGAAATGCAATATATGTGAGACAAGTTTTTCAGTCAAAAACTCAGAACCATTGTTCGTTGCGAGAAAAGGGGTGAAAAAAAAAATGTGCCCGCTAATTTCACTTGACAATGTCTACTAACGAATCACCAACTCCGATTCGACGTTTTCGAAAGACGGAAACGTCGTTTCCCGTTGGTCCTGGCGCGTTTGTTCTAAATGCAATTCCATTTATTAGTCCGCGTTCCGAAAGAACGAGTATCGTCGGAAAACAAGGTGCTCCGACAAATTGAGCAATTAGGATTTAAGTTCAAATGCAGATGAGAAAGCACTCTCCTGTGTCATTTTTAAACGTCGCGCAGTTGATGTGGCGTTAATATTGAAAAAAAATGGATTCGCATGAAAATGTTTGCGTCGGTCCGCCGTAACGGAAGAAACTCGATTAAGCGTAATTAAAACTTGCTTGTTCTAATTACGCTTAAAGAAAACTATAGACATTAATAATTTCCTGTGTTTTATCTTAATTGGGTAAAATGAAGATTGGAAGCGAGAGCTTTTGTCTCACGATTTTAGTCGGCAAAGAAGTTGTGTAAGTAGTTCTTTCGAAGGGCGCCAGGTCATTAGAGCCGCGATTTTGCATGACAACACGTGCGAAATTTCTCGGCGACTCATTTTTTTTTCCTTTTTTTTTTCCGGTTATGAAAAAGTGATTCCCTCGCTCCACGCATATTAGAAGATTGGGCAAGTTGGCATAATAACGAATGAAGAGTGCAAACTAACAACCTGATAAATTGAGTTATCCGTTATACTCGGAAGCTAGTAGTTTCACGAAAACTTAAAAGTTAAATCGAGTTTAAGTGTAAAGTTAACCAATCGCGAGACTCGAGTGCAAGCTCGGATGAATTTTTAATCCACTTCCTCAGTCGACTGATGCTTAAAATGTCAACGCCGACTACGTTCTCTTTTAGTGTATTTCTCTATGTATACGCTGATTAAAATAACTCGTTCAACACAGTGCGCGCTATTGTCTTTCAATTTTTATTCGCGCCACTTTACTTTTATTGTCGCAGTTAACTGAAAGGGAGACAATGTTTCTTAATTAATAAACTAGACACATATTTAATTGACAATGAATACATATTGAAAGAATAATGTGGACTGATGAAACGTCCGTCAGTCAAACAAAGTAATACTCACGTCCTGAAAATTATGAAACAGTAAGGGAAACTGACCAGCAGTCAGACATGCAATGTACGCTATGTAATAGGCTAAACCGAAAATAATGAAACAATTCAAGCAATTTGCATGACCGTTATTTACTAATTAATTACGTTTTAATTGAATCAACATTGGTCTTTCTTATTTGTCTGTTAAATTCAAATTCAAATTCAAATTCAAATTTAAAAATTCACGAGAATAATTTGAAATTAAAAAACGTTATAATTGTTGCGACAAATTGATAATGTTGGCAACATTTATGTTACGAGGTTTATTGATCCTGTACAAAAATTGTCGTTGCCAATGATATCGCTAGACGAAAACATATATAAATTTCGTTACTAAAACCAAACTCTGAAGCACTATTAATACCAGTCTTTTTTCTCTTATAAGACAATTTAAACTTGGCTTTAGTGACTGTAAAAGAAAAAAAGGTAGTTATTACGTTAAGTTTTCTTTCGAGTTACAGTATTGAGGTACGACGAAGAACACAAATTTTTATTAGACTCACTCCTCCTAAAGGAACTTGAGCAAAAGATGATTTGAATTACATGAACAGATTTCTCATTTCGAACGTGGTGATGAAAATTTAAAATTTTTCGTCGTCGAAATGTGGAATTGCAAAATATAACGTATCTGAAAACACGCCCCTGGATGTCGGGTATAGAAGCAAAGAGAAGATAAAAAGAAATATAATTTCGTGCTCGGTTTAAAGAGGCGTTATTATTTTCGTCTTTGTTTGCACATTAACGCTGACTGTAAGAGTAGATTCTATTCAAAAGGTTACGGTTTATTCACTCTGAAAAACCGCTGTCATCATCACATGTGAAAGTTCATCACTTTTAATCTGGAATAGAAATCAGAAAAGCTTGCTAAACCCAAGCACGGTGACGTATCTTCTTGTAATCAGGACATAGGTACAATAAAGATGATCGATAACATTGTCACCGTGCAAAAAGGTAGGACCTCATCGATAATGGGATCTGCAGTGACTCGATTATCTTTATCACGTCAACGTAAAGATCGTCATCCTGATTTCCCGTTCCGCTGATAACGTGCAAGATTTATTAAAGCTACGCTTCCACTGCTAACGCCAAATCAGACTCATCGAGTTTTAATGCAGATTGTACTTATGTAATCAGTTTCTAATTGAACAGTGATTAAAGGAGACCCGACCCTCTTTGATATTACACACCCTCGTGCTTTCCCGCAGTGACAATTTCATTGAACAATTTTGTTTTCACAGCTTCTTTAATTACGATTCTCGCACGTACTATCATGCAATAATTAATTACAATATCGACCAAATCTGTTAGATTTAATTGATTGTTCCGTCAAAATTGGACATCTTTTTTTGATCTAATGGATCCAAAATGCAGTGCACAATTTTAAAAAAAAGTTTAAAAACATTTTTCAACCTTGACAAAGTCAAATGTATTATTTTTTCTTGAGTTATAAAAATGCATGAACATTTTGCGTGAAAGTTCATTGAACGCAAAATAAATTAAAAAAGTTTGTTTTACTTGTGGTTAGTCATCGAATATTTTTTAATTTTTTATCCGCGAGAAATTTTGCGCATGAATTGTTTCTGTTTTTGTACATAAATACGCTTTGTTAACTTGAATTTTGTTCAACATAATGGCTTTACATGTTTTTTTTTTTCCTCCGACCAGTCCACCATAAACTTTTCGTTTATATGCGGGTCACAAAGGAGTTATTATAGCAAAAGTTTTTTTCCCCGCAGATACACCACACGCGCGGAGGCAAAAATAATTTTACTCTACCTGTTATTAGCAGTGGCCCGTTTAATCAAATTAATTAAACAGCATCATTGTTGAAGTCTTGGCATAAATTACGAGTACAAATATTAATTTTAAGCTCATCAAGCGCGAAAACTTTTTACGGCCGTTTTTTATCAATTTGCACTGTTTTGTTCAAATAGTTCCATGCACCAAAATAATTAACATTGTGTTATGTATAAAGATGGACCGTATTTCATAAATAACAATTGTAATTTTTTTATATTTTCAATAGATTGTTCAAACTTTTGTTGATGAATATTTTACATGTGCTTATTCAATGTTGGAATTTTTAACTCAAATTGAATTACTTCTGACCGTTTACAGTATCTGCCATTTTGAGCTTTGAACAAATACGCGTCATCCGGTACTCCCAAGTTCATAAATGTCGCACGCACATAATTTACATGGAAGCAAAGTGCCGGATATCCGCAACGCTTTTTGATAGCTCTAATAATAGCACCATTTAGTGATTACTGTTTCAAGAAATCATTAGCGAAAATGCTGGTAGCATCACACTCGCATTTTTTTTCATCTCTTCCCTCGCTTCCCTCGCTAATCACAATTTTACAGCCAAAAGTTGAACGGTTGAGGACACGGCACGGCAGTGTCTCCGACAAATTAGGAAAAAAATGAACCGAGACACAACAATGTCTCTTTATTCTGTGACAACAAACGTCACTTTTTGACCTATAAAAACAACTAAAATAACAAATAATTAATATACCTTTATAGGTGCGCATTGTGTGGAGCCCGTGGAGTAGAGTAAAATGAAAAAACAAAAAAAAAATCGAAAACTGACTGAACCTTTTGAAACTTTTTCCAAATATTTCAAAAATAATGATACACGGCTGTCGGGAAGCACTTTGAGCAGTGACAAGGGCCTATTAAATTGAAAAAAGTTATCTATTTTGATATTTACATTTGATAAATAATATCCTGTAATTGAATAAGTTTCCCTCACAAATGGCATACTTTTGATATATTATCCTTAATTTCTTTTTCGCCTAAATAATATCATTAAATCTCGGCGCAGCATCCTGAGAAAGCATAAAGTTTGATCCTCGCATCCCCTCTTTTTTTTTTTTAATATTTCAATCAGAATTCGCTAAAAGCAGACATTCGCACGTTTTTTTTATAAATCTTTCAACAACGCGAAAACACGAAACGAGGGGTGCGCTTTTTTGTGCCCAAGTCGAGGACCTTTTAATACCTATTCTGTTGCGGTACGCTGAATGAGTGCTCGCATGAAAAGCCCAACACGCACTTTGAAGCGGCATAATAAAATAATCTGCGCGTTCAGATTGTCTTGAATTATCCACAAGGAAAGAGCGAGTTTCATTAGCGGTATTCTTTATTTTTATGCACACGCCGTGTCAAAGAGAAAAGAAAGAAAATAAAAAACGAAAGTCTGTATATCTTTGCATCCTCTCATGTGTACTCAGATCATAAAAGATATTGCATAATGTATAGGTGCTGATGAAATGATAAATAAGCACAGAGTCGCAGTTAGTGTCGAGCTATTTAGATGGTAGAAAGGCCTCGACTCGTGCGATAACTTTCATTGCAGGATTTTGTAAGCGCAGTTGGCGGGCTGAACCGCGACTGCCACCTCATTCCATCTCGCTGGAACGAGAGGCTCGTAAAACTAATTGCGGTAGATGGGTTTGCCAACCCCACGTTAACGTCCAGCTGTAATAACATGATTATTAAAGAACGCTCTAACGTGAGGTTCAAACTATGTGTCCCTTTGAATTCGACAGAATGCTTCAGCCAACCGTCGTCATGCTCCCCGACGTTTTCATTGAACACTTGCCGAGTGCGCTCGTGCTTCCCATCAACGCGTGAACCCCCATTTTTTTCCACCCAAACCCCACTTTATACGTTAATCACGTTTCGCGATGAAAGCATCGAAATCTGTTTCAATCCTGAGACTCGCGCGTTCTCACTCAATTAAAATAAAAGAAAAAAAGAAAAAAAAAAAAGAAAAACAAAATCTACAAAATAAGAAAAATAAAGTGCCGAGTTATTGCTTGGCTTTTGATACACAAGTGGCAATCTTTCATCCGAAATTACAAAGGCAACAACAATTTTTTCTTCCATCCATCATGAACACTCTGAGCGGAACTGCGCGATGTCAAGCGACTGTTTGAAAAATTTAGTAGATTTCGTTAGCAAACTAGAAAGTTTCATTTAGTAAAGCTGTAATTGCACTTTCGCATAATGTGGGACAAAAGTTTGCCTTGTTTGCTCGCAGCGCCAGTATATTTTAGTGGAACATTGCTGAACTGAGATTACTGTGACACCTCTTTGATTTCATAAAATTACACATACCCGCGCTTGACATAATATATCACATAAAACTTTCGAATATATATTTTTCTAATTTTTTTTTGTCACGTATTCTCGCTCTCCCTCCCTGGCCAGTTGAAGCGTGGCTAATGTGACGTTTAATGTACAGTCAAATGATCAACGACGTGGTTGGTTTATTATCAAAACTTATGGTTCATTAGCCTCGTCGATATCACGTGGCCCTTTACTTCAGTCCCGCTGATGAATACATCTTCCTTTTTATCGGACTCGCTTTGATGGCGGTATTTAGTTATTCATCATAAATAATCACTTAATTCCTCCGTGCGCGTTTCTCTCTGCACACCGCAGTTTAATACTACGTTAAACGGCAACGATTTCTCTTTTGAGACACCCGACGACGTGCACGCTCAAATTGTTATTCTAGCGTGTCAGAAGCAGCTTGACTTTCGCGCTGAAGACAAACACGTGTGACCCTTTTTGTTTCATTCGGCCACGCATAACTCGCGGCAAAATGAAATTGTAGTATACTACAATATGCTTCTGACTAACAAGGTTTCGTGAGCTTGATACCATGCTTCCTGTTTAGTTTCTGTGTTATGCTTGTGCTTCAAGTGCCAGCGAACACTTGAAGCATACACAGAGACACTTGCTTCAACGTCGATACAAACTATCAGATAACGCGTGCGTGTGTGTAAGCATTTAATTGCGTAAATTGATATCTCATCATATAATGAAGCAATACATTATACAATGTACTTATACGCAGGTACGCCTTATCTTTGACGTGTATATTAATTGCATCATAACTTGAATCAAAAATATATCACTTGGGTGTAATTCAATTGGCAAGCTAATTAATTACGTTACTGGTGTTATCTCCAGTTAGACACGCTCAAAGGGGTTCAACTATGAATATAGTCAGACGGCCAATTCAAAGATTTCATTTGAGATGCATTCATCGCGAGCGAAAGAGGAGTCGTACAAAAAATGGAGCACGATAAAAGAGAAACAGATTTTCTTTTTTGCTCGCGTCGGCGCAGTTTTAGTTAACAAATCGTGTATGAATTGAATTCAAGAATGCCGGATCTGTCAATTGGCTGTAATGTGTTAAAAGCACATTCATCCATTTGAAGATAGTGCATTTAACGATTTAACAATTTTCTGACACAGCAGGGAGACCGGTTGCCACTGAGTAGTCTTCGTTCACTTTTGAAAGCGTTAAATAGGGGGCAAGCGCTTTGTCCAACGCGCGCGCAGTTTAGTTCGGAGTTTAAAATGTAACTTCACCACCGAAAACGTTGAATGTGTTTCCATTTGGCCTGTACACGTATTTTTGGCTAGATTCGCTGACCGCATCGCATTCACTGCAAACGCATCCACACACGGTCCTCATATACAACATAAAAGGTAATCGACAGTGAAGTCTGGCCAGATATAAAAGTTTGAATGAAGGGCGTAGTAGCTTTCGAAAGTGCCCTGTTTTCGAGGTGGTTGAGTGTCGGTAAATCTATCGTGCCGGAAAATCTTTTATTTGTTACAGCATAACGCTAAATTGAATCAACGTTAAAGTTGAGCGAATGAAAAGAATTATCACGCGCGCACACACACACACACACACACACACGTAAGGGGAAGTAAAAAAAAATTTCTTATATTCGCGAGGGAAGAGAGAGAAAGAAAAACTGTTCATGAAATTCAGTCACAGGAGAAATACATGTTTTTGACGAAATTCGTCGCAGTGAATGTCTTTGTATAGATTTCTATGAGCAGTTTTTTATGAGATATGATCATTGGCGTGCACATGAGATAGAGCCTTGCACAAACGAGTTTCGTATAACAGAGGGAGGACAGTGGCGAAAGATAAGCAGGTTGTGTCGGAGCATGGTGTACTTATGCAGAATACTGCACTCAACCTCCGGTATGCCTCGAGCTTGCAACTTAGTTCGGCAGCTATTCGACCACGTGTCTGGCATTTACAAAATATCCGACGCCAACATAAGTGCTGTACTGACACAGAAAAAAACATTACCGTCAGCAATATTCCGTCATCGAATCAATAACAAAGTTTCAGCCATGCTCCACGAATCGAAATATTATTTGATTTCATACAAATTTGAATTTGAATTTGATTACCTACAAATATATATTTTGCTTGCAATTCAGAAGAGAACTTTCGGACAAACATTTCGATCGGAGGGATGTGAAAAAAAGGAGACAACAAATTTTTTGAGAGAGACATTTTTTTGTGAACAAGAGGCCGCACCATTTTTATTCAATTTGGTCTTGACTTAAAATTTTAGTATGTTTTCCCTCTCAGATTCCTGATTATCTCCACAGGCACAATGCTCGAAAATGCATACTTTCTTGAGTTTGATCTTTTTTCGCATCATGTTTCGGATATGACTTTTTATACATGCTCTTGGTTGCTAATCATTAATCTACCAAGTTTTTTTTTCCGGCCGATAGTTTTTGTGATTGAATTGTTTTGGCATTTAATTTGAAACGCGTTCCCTCATAAATTGTGACATCAATGAATGCAAATGTGCTGATGAACAAAGTGCGTGTTTAGATGCTGAAGAATGTGATCCAATTAAAATAAACATCATTTGCACAGCCATTAAGAAAGTGCTCTCCGTAATACTTGGGGCTTGCAAGACGCTACACGTGTCGCAAAACAAATTTCTTGATAACAGTAGTCAAACACCACAGAAAAATCGTGTATACATGTTGCGAAAATTAATTTCATGCATTATTCAAATATGCAGGGAACAAAGGCAGCGTGCAAAAAAATTGCACGCTACGCTTCGCTCCATCTATTGGCGCCATGTCAATTTTTCTTCCACTTTCTTTTTTGGTCTTAGACAATTCTGGTTACTAACGGTCGATAGTTGATTTCCAATTGCAATTCGGTGCATTTGAAATTTACATGTCCGCCTGTGACGAATTTCCGCTGCAAATGTTATTTGGGCAACGAGTGAAAGGTCGGTGAAACAATTTAGGGGGAAAAGTGTAAAATTAACGAAGGCACTGCGCTAAAAATTGTCATTGAGGGAATCCCTCACGGCGTTACAATATTCTCACCAAGTTTATAACCCGTGTGACCGTTCGTCATTCTCTTTTCCAATTTTGTCTGCTTCTTTTTTTTTGCTCTTTTTAACATTATCTTTGTTTTTCACGTCACTGATCGTAGATCAACTTTTAATTGGAAAAGATTTCAAACCACTGATAATAAAAGAAAAAAATCAATGAAATGTCATTTTTTCAATTATTCGATCGGAGCCATCTTTTGGAACAAAGTTCGAACGCCATCTGGTGAATACATTTTTGGAGATGTTTTGATGGACGAGTTGATTTGTGAACGGCCAATAATGTATAAATGGTTTGTTATATGTAAAAATTGATTACGGATTTCGTTGAGCAAATTGAACACGAATGATTAAGCTGAGCTTTTGAGTTGTTGCATTACAAGCCCTCTACCATTATTTCGAGTTGGTTGAAGACTTTATATGAATAAGCTCTCATTTTCGACTATTTATGCATGTCAAATCTATAAAATTATTATTGACAATTTAATGCTAATATAATAATCATAAATATTCAAATCGACTAATTATATGTTTTTATTATTAATATTGAGTTGTGCCCGACTAGAAAAATACAATCGTAACTACGTCGATACAACGTTGGCAAAGTCGTATCGACATTGTTTGACAACGTCGTGCCAACATTGGGTAAACGTTGGGATGTGAAACAACGCCATTGTTATTTTTTTAACCCATTGATTAAATCAAATCATTTTTAAGACATATTGATTTTTTAATTGATAATTTAACGTTTAACTTCATTTTTATATTAAAATTAATAGTTAACATATTCTGGTCTTGTATTGTTCTTTGACGTTGGTAAAAACCGTTGAGTTGATAAACAACCGATCTAACGTTAATCAAGTATGGATTGTTTCATACGCAATCTACTAAAGTTGGTTTCATGTTGGATCATCATTGGCTGCCAACGTTAACTGACGTTATTTCAACGTAGCCTATTGATGTTATCCGGTGGCTTTCACCTAACATTAGAACGATTGTAAAGTCGGTCAAATGTTAGCTGATTCTGCCTCGGTGTTTTTTACCTAAAATTCAACGTTTTTACCAATACGTGATGTCTATTATATTATTTAAGAAATTCCAATATTTGATATTTTGTGAAAACACGGTTAATATTCTAACAGTAAACGTTTCAGCTATCGAATAAGTTTTACAATTGTTTAAACAAACGTTGTGTTCATTTTTGATCCTACAAATTCTATCGATAGTATTTCAAATAAAACGCTGCGTTTAACGACTATTAGAAATCACAAAATGACGGGACATACCGGAGAATCGATATACAGTTGTACAAAAGAGGCGCAGTTACTTCTCAACAAAACGACGAATTTAACTTCATAAAGCTAGACTTAAATAAACGTCACGGTTTTTTGTTTGAACTGATAAAAAAAAGTTCATTTACTGTCATCAGTCACATTTCAGCGAACTGCACGTTAATATGATGAACATTCGAGATGCGGAATTATAAATGTATTCATTATTACAACTTCACATTTTACAATAAATGTTCCATCCTGACCAAAACTAGAGTAAATTTAGGTTTTAATATTAACATCGTTATAAAGAACCATTTTGCGTGCTGAATATAAATTCTCAATGGAGTTTGCAACTTGTCCATGTGCACGTTCTTCACATGTCATGCGGATCTTTTATAATTTAATCATTTTTCATAAATGCGTTGTGGCAGTCTCGCTGGGTCAAACTTTATATCCAATTGGACAAACATAAACATTTCATTAACTGTGCAATTATTTTCATGAAGAGGATACAAAAGATACAAACATATACATATTTTGAACGATAAAATAATTGCTCTGTTTCGTTACAAATGGCATAAAACAAACCCATTTTTCTCTGATCAGTAACTAAGAATAAAAGTGGTCATTGAAGTTTAATGACAAGTTTCGGTACTTTTAACATTTTGGTTCGATTTACACAACAGGAAGCTATACAGAAGATAAAGAATACATAAGAAACTGTATCGTCCGACAAATATGCCCATACATTTGCAAGTTAAAGTGAGATGTAACCAAATGTAGCTCATAATTTAAAAGTTAAGAACTGAAAAACAAAAAATGGTTTGTTTAGTTGAATAAAATATGTATGTGTGTGCTCATGTGGTAGCAGAATTAAGAAGAAGAAAAAAGAAGCAAACATGCAAACGTACGTTGGAGCTGAATAAATGAGTACGATATTTATGATTGTTTGCAATGAAACTAGTAAATAACGTTTAGTTACCCAAATCCAACGAATTATTGAATTTGCGTCTGCACCGAAACTAATATAATTTAACAGAAGCTATTTGAAACGCGGGCCAAAAGCAATTCGTAACACAGGCTAGAAACAGGTACGTGTATAAAGTAGATCTGCGGAGTTCGTCAGAACGAAAACGTTACCACTCTGCTCTACCATTCATCCGCTGCAGAGACTATGCCAGTGTGATGAATAGATGAGTCAGTCTGTATGAGAAATTGCGTTGCTATTTGACAAGTAGCATTCGAATAATACCGAATAGTATTTCGTACAGTTACCACGCCAGTAATCCACGAAATTAATCAATTTTAGCCATGTTGTGTACTGTAAAAGGGTGCTATCAAATGGTGTATGTATTTCGCTACTAGTGTATTCAGTTAAAAACGCCGATTCGCGCGATAAAGGTTGTGCTTTACAGGCGGATTGATGCTTTTCACATCGAAGCCGAAACCTGGCATCAGGTATAAATATATGAAACAATTTTGGATTACAATATTATTTGTCGAGGGAAAAAAATTGCAAATAACATCCGAGGCCCATGATTAATGCCAAATAACGCCATACATTTTGTCGCACTTTTACGCGGAAACAAATTGGGTGAATATTCTCGCTACAATCGTGGCAAAATTAATTTAACGGAACATATTTCGCGCCTTGATTAATTATTTTCGGGCTTGCTTATCGAATGTTCTTATATGTATATAGAACGAACATTGTTTACAGAAATCCATGTTGAATTTTAATTGCAGGATATTGTCAGGATACAACACCAAAAATAGAGATTTAATGAAATGGTATATTGTTTTTATTTTATCTGTACTATACAAAAATACATCAAATTTTATATAAAAAATTCTTTTTTTAGTTTTTATTATTTTACAAGCAATATTTCATTGAGATATCAATGAATGCTAGCCAAACATGTTGTTGTAATTCAGAAAAAATATTTTAGAAAAATGGTTCAACAGAAAAATGTAGAAAAACAATTTTTGTTGTTTACGAGGTTTTTCATGTTGTTACAGCTTTTTGAAATGTGACAACCTCAAAGTGTTCTCCATACATCATGTTGGAATTTAAAGATTGTTTTTTTTATTGTGACAGATGCAGTTGGCCTTGTAATTTTGCGTTCTTCTAAAATGTCGCGGTAGTCGAAAAAAAAAAAAAAATTGTTCTTTCATTCCACTCGCCCCATACGACTACTTGAAGTGAAAAGAAACAATTGAAGCAGTAGGGAAGGCGGAAGTTAGGAAATACTTTTTCCCTTGTCATCCGCGGTATTTCGTTTGTGGTTATTCTCGTATTGAATTTTACTGCGTAAAAAATTTAACAGCACTAACCGTTGTGAAAAATGTAACTCGAGATACCATCTCTTTTGCGCTATTTGCACAACGTCTTTATAATTATTATTTTGCAATATAAACGATACAGATGAAAAATAAATGAATTCGACTTTCTATCGACGGATTTACATTCATAAAATTATATCTTGTTTCAAGAATAATGGAGCCATTGACATTTTCGAGGGAACCTTTTTATATCGGTTAATTGCTTTCACGCTTTAACTACGTAAAAGATCATTTACTATTCAGAAAACAGAACGAATCTCGAGATGAAGAAATGCTTCGCAACACAGTTCAAGTATTACAGCGCTCGATAGAAAATAATGTTCCCATTGACGATCGCAATGTTTGCTGTGCGATAAATTTAAATGATCCTTGGAATGAAGCTTATAAATTATACAATATTTCGTGTTATTTGTCAAATATAAGTAATTTAATATCATGAAAACACGTTATCGATTTCCTTGTCAGTATTTTCGTTATTATGGAATGTATATTTCTTGACTTTAGCAAATTGATTTAATAATAAATTGAATTTTATTTTTATTACTAACTTTCATTTCTAAATTAGATTATTGTCAACACAATTTTAACAGGGTAACATTGATTCTAATAAGATTTACACGACATTTTTATAATTGAATTTAAATGATACAATATTGTTCGTTTATGGTGAACCCTTACAGAAAGTTAATTGACAAATAATCGAATATTGAACAAAAAGGAAAGAACTCGTGTAAAAGTCAAACTTGAAATAAAATTCAACGTTAACCTTTTGTACATTTATTTACGGTGAGGCAATAATAGAACATTGATGTTACACCGATTTTAGTAAATATAAATATTATTGAAAATTGTTTATCGGGATGCTAATTTTCTCATTAAAATACAGCACTTGATTTGAGCTGCATCGATGCTAAAGATGCCGGTGGCATTCATTTCGAGATACGCGCTTGTTTTTTTTCATTTCCGTCGTTTCCTATTCAAATGCTTGACATTTCCCATTTAGCTATATACGTCATCAAATTGAGTCTGAGTAAACCGGTATTGCTTTCAAATTACACTATATTTGCCTCCCAGTATTGTGAAAATAATTACTTTTCACGGCTTTGAATAACTATCAAATAATGAATGACGTGACAGCGTTTTTGTCCCGGTCATTGTGCTTCGAGTTAATTTTCGCCAAGGGATTAATTGGCAGTCTGTGTAAAGGTGTCAAACCAATGATGAGTATATACTCCGGTTGGATATTATCTCATTCGCCGTAGGGCCAGAATAGAATTGCACCATCAGATTTCCACTGTTTCTAGCTGATAAAAAAGTTTGCTGTCAGCGAGTTTGCCATTGTTGTTGATAATCACATCTAAATTTTCCGCTTCCGTGTTTTAAATTTCTATCTATATATACAATTGTGATATAGCGTATTTTATTATATTATATGTATATTATTATATTTTTTATGATTTTTAATATACTTTATGGTATCTTTTATTTTAATCTCAAAATAGAAATGCAAGAAGTTCATTAAAATTAGTTTTGTATAATGATCATGAAAAATAGAACAAGTATATAAATATTTCAATAGATGATTCGTGACATGACTTTTGAAATCAAATTTATGAACAAAAATTACGAGATCGAATTCGTATACTTATGTTTGGAGATGATTTATTGATTACTTATCCTGAGTTATATTCGTAATTGCGACGTTATTTCCAATAAAATCGTCTGCATGTCACAACCTACTTCAATTATAGTTTTTTTTTTTAAATGTAGTTCGAAATGACCCATTTGAATGTGAAAATTTGAATTAATTCCATTAGACTTTGCATAATTTGATGCGTTCAATTTGTATCAACTTCGTAAACGTTGATACAAACCAAATTTAAATTCAATATAGACGGGTCAAAATACAAAAAAAAAAAAAAACAATAAGAATTTTATTGAAATATTCCATATTTTAATAATTTTCTCAATTTCATAAAGAATGTCGATTCCAAAATGAACTTTCAAAATAATTCAATTGTTGAATAGATTTCGGAATTAATAAATGAATTGGTTTCGTTTCACTTTAAATTTCATTAAATTGAATTCGTCAAAAATAGAATAATGGTTTTTGACATAATGAATATTTTTTGGAAGATGAATGAATAAATCTAATTAGTGAGATATTTTTCATCAGCATTTACTTTGGTCACGAATTCTTAATAATCATTCGTGTTATTAGTAATTCAAACGTGTAAAATTGATACTAAACAATTTACACAACGTTAAAACAAAGGAGCTTTCAACCCTGTCATGATTCGTGAAACATAATGTAGTCTGTGTACATGGTCACCGTATCCTTTGCTCGTGATGTTCTTGCTAATCCTTCAGTAACGACGACAAAGCTCATGCAAACATTGAACTGTATCGAAAAGTTAGTAAATTTATTTGCATTATAACGTTTAAAACAACTTTATTTAGACTTTTAATCGATACCAAAAATTAAACTGAAACAATAATTCAACTAAAATTATTCGATTTGAGTCAAGATTTAATTTAATTTAAACAAACATCCTTTTTAACTTGCAATTAATAATAATGATGATTAATAATTAATCAGGCTTTGTTGTTATTAATTAATAATAACGACTAATTATTTATGTCATGATTTACAGAAAGCGATGTTGTATGGAAAACATACTCTAAATGATAAAATATTTAATATCCAAAACCGTGTGCCTCGTTTCATCCAAGTTTCGCTGCTGTATGTATACATCAAATTATGAATGTATTTGCATTCTCTCTGAAACGTAACAAAGTAATGTCACGCGTCGCGATGTCGCAGCTGTAGTTGAAGTGACAGCTGATGTTGAATTCGACAGCCTTATTATCCTAACAAAATTGTTCGTTCCCTGCTGCAGCTTTATTTCGTGATATGCTCGGTATCAGCGAGATCGTCGGTAATCAGTTCGCTCGCAAAACGCAACTAACAAAAAATTGGACCCAAGTTCTATGTGTTTATAAGGGACATCTGCTACCAACACGCCAGAATGAATTCAAATTAATTATTGCAAGCGCATTCGAGCTGTAAACAAATTGTACACGTTTGCTTATACGAAACAAAAGTGAATTCAGTGATTACACAATTTATTCAACATTATACTTTTTATTGTTTACAAAGTGTTGCGTTTCTTTTATTTCGTGCATAAATAATGATACAAAACTATATCGCGCATCATATTTTGTTACAAACTTTATGCCCGTTATGAGATTTACTGGTGTAAACGTGCAATTCGCTTAGTTTTCTATGCAGTATATTGTGCAATTTAACATCTTTTCTTCAGCTTCCGGAAAGAGCGTATTTTTCAAGCTATCTCTCGACGCGAACGAAGCTCACTGGCAAAAAAGGCTAATTAACGGAATGTTTTACAAAACTTTGATCTTCGTGCTTTTCTTATGACTAAACTCATTACATGAAATGAGAATATCATCGTGTGATACTTATCGGGTGTTCACATCTTTCAATCGAACAAAGCAGTCGCAAATTTTATTTTTTAACTCGACCTTCTGTGCAAACGATGCCACTTTATCATCTCATGCATGATTTTTATTTAGTTAATTATCTACAACGCCAATTCCCTTCAACACTCAATGATGTACATTTGGTTCTACAAACATTTTCGTTTGTTGGTCGTTGTTTCATTATTACTGTGAAATATAAATCGCAAAATAAATGGAAAATAAATGGAAAATAAATGAGAGGGTTTGCTTCAAACATGAAATAAATCTCTCGAAAATATGTAAAATTTCAATTCTGTGAAGAAATTTGTTTTTTCAACTGTTACTGTGAAAATTGTTGTCCATAAATATATACAAAAATAAATTCCCGATGAAAATAATTGAATATCGGAAACACCAAGTTTGGACAAAAAATAGTCATGAAGGATTTCCTGAAACGCTGTTATTAATTAACGATTACAGAAATTCGAGCGTAATTTTATCTTGTTAGAATTGAATAGTGATTTTGAAATTTGAATATGAGTGTAACTTCATCACGAAGTTTGACACATAGTCCAACTCAATACAATAGACCATTCATTGTATGAAATCATGCATATACCAAACACTCGATATCTGATAAGTTTTTGATCAAATATTAAGGCAATTCAAATATTTCACAGTAAAAACTATATTAACTGATAATCGTCCAACAGAAACTTCTCAATATCCATGAATGCTTCGAAAACAGATGTTTATTATAGAATGACAGTATCAAGTTCTTTTTGCCATTGACCGAATTTTCATTCTGATTGAAATTGGAAACTAGCTATCAAAGGCTGGACGGCATTTTTCATCAATATTCCGTTTTTATTTATAGCAAGCATGTATAATTCACGCCTCTTCGGGCAAAAATAAAAATAGAAAACTCTACTATAATGAACATTGAGTACCTGCCATTCTTCTAATTTGCCTTATCTTGGATCCGGAAAAAAGTGGAATCGAGATTTCAATTTACAAAACAGGACGAAACTGTATACAGTCGGAGTAAACAAACCGTGGAGACCATCTGGTTGAACTCGTTGCGGTGCTCCTGATGCACAATCGATCGACCACGACACAATGTCTCTTGAATTTACAACAAATCTTAACATTTTCTTCCGTTCCAGTTCATATGCACAGTGCGCTTGCAGTTTGTATATTATGCGGGCCAAGTATTCATCGGCACTTGTGCTTCCGACTCGATGAATTATCGCGTGAATCGCATGGAATAGTAAAAGTTAAATACTAGCAACAAAAAATGGACAAAAAAACATCCCGGCATTGAGGCAACTCGAAAATGTGTAATTTATTTACATCCGGGAACTAAATTCAGTCTACAAATAAATAACCCAAAATTCCCATATGAAAAGTGGTTGCATAACTGTGGCACAAAATTTAACATTTTTTTCAACAAACCGATTTGCGTGCAATGGCATTGTTAGATCGAATGTTTTTTTCTTTTTTTTTTTTTATTGCAGTTTAAAATGCATAAAGTGCCTTATCAAGGCAACGTTAATAATTAAGATCACCTTTTGAAACTCATTCTACTCAGATATTTTACAATTTTTGCTGATAACGATGGTAAGGGCTTTGTGATTTAACGACCCATTAATGTCTTACTATTACTTATTCATCACCTGTCCATCCCATTAGTAAACTGTATCAAATGTTATCTGTTCGCCTATATGCCCATCTATTACGAACTTCATTTGTCCTACGGACCATATGCCCACAGGATTAATTGTGTCTCGGTAATGTGTGCGTTTCTTATAACAATAAATTGTCTCCGATTTGGTACTGACAACGAATTAAATATCAGCTGCGGGCATTCATGTAAGGATGAAACTACCAACTGGACATATCATCATAAGGACGTTTACACATATATATATATAATCATATATATGATTATATATATATGTATATATATATTCACGATAATGTGGTTAGTTAGGTGGGTTAAATGTATCAGACGTGTCAAGAGTATGATCCCGAAAGGCTTACACTCCTGACACCGGTCATGTTAATGCCGCAAATGTTATGTAATTAATTAATGCCCCGAGTCTGAATGTCAAGACTCGTGCTCCGGAAAATGATGTCAAAGCAAAGCACGCGGAAACTGTTAATGCCATTTGGTTCAACCAGCACACGCCAGATAAGAACATATTTGTTCCTGGCGTTGCTATGACAACTTTTTTTTATACTAACATTGTACATCCTTCTCGGATGTACATCCTCAATCCGATGACACTGATGCGTCAGCTGAACAGAGTTACATTTTTGTTAGATCTACACATCAATTTGGTCCGTATCTCCATATCTCAAGAAGTTAATGATAAATTTAAATGGACGTTTCATTGTCGTTAAACTTACACGTTTTAAAGCCCTCACGAATTAGGTAACTGAATACATTTTTAATTACTTGTTTTAAAGACCTTTTTTTATAATAATTAATTACTTCGCTAAAGCCTTATTAATTTAAGTTTCAAAGAATACCTGGAACAAATAGCAAGAGATTTCAGTAATTTCAACCATTTATTATGCTCTCTTAATTAAGAAACAAGAGTAAATTAATAAGACCTTCCATGTCTTGAAAGTAAGGAAACGTCGGCTGTCTTCTTATAATTCGATTTAATGCCTGTCATATGAAACCGTAAAAGTAATTTGTCTTGTTGCGATTTATTAACAAAAAACCTCAGTTTGAAGTGAGATCTAATTTGGCTTCATAGCCTCTTTTCTTCTAACTTGCCATCGAGTGAGGTTGATTTGTTTTGAAATTTGCATAAACCTCGTGGAAATAAAATTGCAACTGTCAGCGCAGGGGGGAAATAATTAATTGGCCCTATACTGTGTATATTATAAGATAAACTTTCATTTACTGAACTTGTAAGCGCTAGTATAATAGACGCCTTTGTAAACTTGTTTCAAAGTTTCTGGTTGATCGCATACACTCTTGTTCCAGTCGATGTTCGATCGCAAAATGAACCGTTACTTCAGAAAACTCCGCCGCAAGATCAATTTCGGTTGCACATCGTTGTATTGTTATTATTTTCTCTCCCTTATATATTCACCGCACCGATAAAAAACTAAAATTCATGGACAAATTTTTCAATTTTCATATTATTTTGATACAATTTTCATTGTGTATACTTTTTACTTTGAAATAAACAACTGTTTCTAAAACCCGTTGTGGAATAAATTCTACAGTTTCTTAGATAATGGATCCATGGTAAACATTTGCTGCTGTACTTATTGGAGCTTTATGAAGTAAAAGCTGCAAAATCCATAGTTAAGTTCGCAAGTAATCCAAAGAGTGCACAAAATTGAACGAAATCATAAATTATAAGGTAAAAAATTAAACAAAAAAATGCAAAATAACATTTACAGAATGATGATGTAACGTACAAATATTTACAAATTAAAAAAATGTATATGACATTGTCACAGAGAGGCCGTATCGTGTAACGCTTAATTAATTGTATCAATGTTATTGGATTTGTACGCGTTGTGTCTACGAATCATTATTCAAAACATGTCGAAGCAAATGACATCAATTGTTCCTATTTTTTATTTCATGAATTTCATGTCATGTCCAGTTTTGACCGTAATACTAATTAATTAATTGTTCGACAGATCGCCCGATAGTTGAATATTTCATACGAATATATCTAAAAACAAATGAATTGTAAATTTCAGTGACAGTTGAAATTACTACACGGCAAGAAAATATAAACTATTTTTACCAACCAGTTTCATAACTAGAGGACAGAGAATCCATTTTTGATCAAAATTATTCAAACTGTTTAATTAAAAGTACTTGAACATTGGATAAATTGTATTGAATGTTTGATAATAATTTATTTTCAAAAATGACTTCTGTCTCTCATTCATAAAACAGTTTGGTAAAAATTTAACCAATTTTGATGAAAAATTATTGCAATTTTTTTTCCGCTTGATATAATTATCAATGTAATGGAGCCAATGTATACCAGATTACCATTATTGAACATTTTTCATTTAATTACAGATACAGAACAAAAGCACGAATGCAGCAGATAATAAAATCAAGACATTACTGCTTATTACACAGCGTCAATCCATTTTGCCCACGATACTGGTTTTTTGTTAGTTTTTTCAATTTAATAAAATTATTCCGATTCAAACATGATTTTATATGAAATAAAATAGAGAAAATAAAAAAAAAGTAGAAGAGAAGAATTCTCAGAGGTATTTCTGTTGAATTAATTAAACATCTTTGTTGCATTTATAAACAGAATCGATTAAATTGCAATTTCTGACCGGAGTTTAATGATTCGTCTGACACGTTGATGTCGCTGTAATATTTCATTGCAACATGACTTACAGGTCATTTTGATGAGAAACAAGGCCACGGACTTCGATCTCCGGTGTCTGTTGCACATCCACACTTTGCAATGAAAACGTAACGTGGACGTATTACACGTTAGCGACATAAATTTTGCTCAGGCTATACCTTCTATGTGACATGTATGTATCGCACTAGGTAAAGAGTGTCCAACGCCAAGTTGGATTCGACATTCGTGATTCCGCTCGTTTTGGTAACGACCGACAAACGCGTCCGATTTTAAGCGCGAATACACGTACGTCCGAGGACGACATTTTTGTTCTCTGCGATTATTACACGGACGTGTTTTGGGTATTATAAAAATTCATGATACAACGCGCGTTTCATTTATATGCACGACAGAAAATTGATGAGTTAAAAGCTATTCGCGAAATTGTTATTCCAAAGGAAATTTCAGTTTAGCTGCACCTTGTAACTCTAATTTGGGTCCCGATAAAAAAAAAAAAAATAAATAAATAAAAAATTTAGTTCCACATGCCGAATTGTTTAGACGATAGATTTTATGCGATCAATTTTATTGACGTGATTTTTGCTTTGAGATTTAATTTTAATCACCTACGAATGAAAAATGTAATTATAAAATCAAATTTAACTATATAAACCATGCACGTACAACGATGAACCTTTCATTTGAAACTTGGTTTTAGTTATTGAAACTAAATTGTTGATAGCCCAAAACGTATCTGTATGGAAGAGAATGTACGAAAATTTATCATTTTTGTGAGAGAACTCGACATTGGCGTATATCTAAAAATGTTTTCTCTTCACAAAACTCATGATTTCGCACTGGAGAAAATCAAATTTCTTTTATTTATCCATTTTTTCAGTTTGGAATACTGCTGGCCAGTTCTGTGAGCTCGTAATAATATTTCATGTGTTAGAACAATGTAAAAAATATAATCGACAAAATTCGAAGCTCAAAGGTATTTTTCAATTCTGTTAAAAACTATTTTTTATTTCGCACATTAACACAAAATTTTTCCTTGTTTGATAAATATTTACAGTCACGTGTTTATATTTTTTATCACGTGTAAACATAATTAACTTTTTTTTTTTTTTTGAAGCCGTTTCATTATTTCTTTGTTAAAAATGTATTCGTTTGACGAGGCATCACAAATCTTTTTCATACAATTTATAATGAGCACAAAAGTGCTCGAAAGTGTTTTGTTCAGTTCCATTGGGCCAATTGTAGAAACGAGACTGCTAATCGTGACGTGCTGTGATATTTTCCGTGTCGCTAACTTTTACATTTTCAAATACAATCTTTTCCATTCTAACTTACACTCTGTCAAACTGTGAACGCGTTGCCAACTATCGTAAAAGCAGAAACTTGTGAATAAATTTGTGTAAAGTTTTTTTTTTTGCTTCTCTAAAACACACAGCCTTAAAACTTTGAAAATAAAACCGTTTTGGCTATAGACTTGAAGAATTGCCTTAAATCCTGTGCATTGAGTTTACTCAATACTCAATATCATGGAAATAAAAAAAAACGAAGCGTAAAATAACAAAGGAAAAATGCTAAAGAAATAAGAAAAGCGACAAATGCGGACATGAGCCTTTCGAATCGCGATTTTGTCCTTCGCCGTAGACCCCTTTTTTCCGCCGTCAATTTTATTGCTACTCTTTTATGCGAGGTCATAAAAGTTAGGCAATATTGTGATACGATATGCAGCTATAATTTAGTTTTAAGGTCTCATTTTTTATCAACCGTGAATGAAAAACTGTTGTGGAAATTGCGACGATGACGGCGTGATTTTTCGTTGCGAAGTTAGACCAAAATGTATATTATTCTTTTTGTTATTTAGCAATAATCAACTTGTTAAGACTGGGATAGCTGCACGGTAGCGTGTTTGCAGTACAATTCAAAATAAGCTATCGTGATCGATCGAAGGCTTTTCTTGCACGCTAAAGACTCTGTCTAGGACCAAGCTGCTTCTTACCCGTCTCCGTTGTGTATGCCTTATCGAAGCGGCATGGCTGGTGGCGATAGACGTGCGGTGTCCCAAGAGGCTAATAACCCTTCTTATGTAACGTAAGCGATCTCAGCTGTGTCAGATTGTCATTAGATAGCAACTTTAGTTCCGAAATTGGTTCCGGAGTTTCATTTACTCTAACTTCAATTTCATGTCAAATTGCTGCTAAGTAAACACACTTCCAATCAAAACAGTACTTCACATTTTACGGCTAATATACTCGACGTTCAATGTGGTGTGCCATCGTGTAACGATTCATTTTGCTATATGCTGCGACGGAACAAATAATTAAACGTACAAACACAAAGTTATGAACAGAAAATTTTCCTTTGATGCCGGGATTGCGTACAAAATACTAGTGTGATGTTACAAAAAAAAAAAAAAATGTTAAATAATTTGCACGAGGTGAAAAAAGAAGGTGGAAGAAACTTTGGAAAAGAAAATCGTTGATAAAGAATGGATAAATTGTGTTGGAACAAAAAGTACAAGATGCGAGAAGATGTGTAAAAAGCAAAAAGGAGGCGGAAGGAAAGAAAATCGGGTGAAGTGATGGCAGAAGATCTATCTTTTCAGGAAACGACTAGACGTGGTAGTTGAAATAATCGTAGGGTTTCGAAAGTTTCCCTTTTTTTATTCCGAAAACTGATAAAAATTGATGAAATACAATGGTATCTGTTTGCAGATAAAAAACTGAAAGGCGAATGGAAAGTCCTTGTAATTTATAGATAGTGCAAACAATTGTGAAAAAGCCGGGAAAAAGAACTGAGTGTTGTAAAAAGTGAAGTGTGCAATGTTTATGTTTGGATGAAGAAGAAATAAATAATGCAGAATGAGGTATAATTTAGTATTGTAATTGGATGTTAAATGCTGATTAGTTTTGGCAACAGTTTAATGTTTGTTTGGCGCGAGTCGTATATAAAAACTTTAATTGCCGATTGAACAAAATCGCAAAAATTTGTCGTGATCTCTGTAGAAGCGAGTTGTAAAATCAGAACAAATGTCACGTCCAACCATTGGTAATCAGTCGCCGTGTAATGACTTAACTTTATTTAGGGAGAATAGTTGAGCTGGAAAAAAAAATTAGTTCGGCCCAATTTGTGTGAAAGCGATATCTCCTAGAGTACAAAATTACGTTAGGGCAATAATAATTATTTGTTAAATAAATTCACATATGATGTCAGAGTGAAGTGGCCGCGTAATTGAATTGGATGCTTTTTCGTTTTTATGTAGTCCGTACGGCGAACAATAAAATTACATAAACAGGAGTAAATAAACCGTGCCGAGTCACACGATACTATAAAATTCAAGACCGCTCTACCCTTTAATTCTCACTTTTTGTTGGATTCAAGTTTTGTTTCTTCAAGCACAGTTTTTATTATTGACAAAATATAGAACTTTTAAAATGAACTGACAAAAATGAAAATTCAGAATTGCTTAAGAAATAGATTAATAAATATAAGACCGAAAGCAAGTGAACGAAACTTTATTGGTTTCGGTTTTATGTTAAAAAAAATTCACATTATTGAAAATTTCTTATGTACACAAAATGTTATGCAGATATTTATGAATGGATTCTTGATATTTTTGCCAGCAGAATAATTTTTCGAAGATATGGAAATATGTCGGACTAAACGCTGATATTGTTTACTGCCGAACTAAAGATATATAAATAAATTCAGAAATATAAGATAAACTTCATACGATAGTTCGGAACTGATTTTTGATTAAAAATATCGATTCTGAAACGAAAGCCAATATGTAAAAATATAAATATTAGTGAGGTATGATTTAATTGTGTTTATATACATATATAAGTATATATATAAAACGCAACTGTTAAAGTATAAACGTTTCATTCATATTGTATTTGACTTTTAATTTATTTCTATTAAATTCTTGAATATGCATAACTCTCTCAAGAGTTAATGAAAACTTCAATGAAAGAGTTCTTAATCTTGAAAGTAAAAAGAAAAGGTATAACTCGAACTTTTCTTTTTTACAACTTCGTCGTGGTAGATATTTTGTTGAAAAGCAATTTTGCAATCACTGGGTGAACATATTTTCACTCCACGTTTCATTCTATGAATTAAATTTATCTGATTGCGCGTCGCAAAAATAATGCTTTGTGTTTTAACAATCCATTTGGCGAAATGAAGGCTTAAAACTCTTCCAGTTATAGAACTTGCGCAATTACGTTCGCTATAATCTGCATGTAAGTCCAATATCTTACTATTCAATTCGCTTATTACAGAAAGCTATTTTTCCGTGTAAAATTTCCCTCGGGAACCAAACTTATTACTCGCGCACTTTTGTAAGGATTTGTTTTAAATTTCACAAGACCATCTGGGATTACTTTTTAATTTATTTACAAGCAACTGTTTTATAAACAAAAATTCTTACAGATTCAATCAAATCAAATGATAATAATAAATGATAAAACATTTTCTGCGAGGTTTCTCGGCGCAATCACGTTTTACGTAACGTTTAAATCGAATTTCGAAGAAAAAAAAAAAGAAATAATAACGAGCTAATCTCAACTATGCATCGCATCGGCAAATTTATTTTGTACATATTCAAGTAGCATAAAATGAATTTTATGTAAATTATCTTCTCTCGTATAATATCCATTTTTTTGCCGTTTAGTTGAAACACGAGAGAATTTAGGATTATATTTTTTTTGTCCGAACACCAAAAAAAAGGTACACGAGATAAAAACTAAGATTATTGAATAATGTTTCTTGAATACCCAAGTGTTACAGGAGTCGGTGTGTAAGTCTTTTAGTAACACACAACATGTTTTGTTGCGGTTAAACTTTTGTTCTTTTTGCCCTATGTGGCGTATTGATGTTCAAGAGCACTCAACTATGGTCGAGAACGTACATGGTTACTGCTGTTGAGATATCAGCCCGTCAAGATACGTCTCAAAGGAGATAGATACATAGTAGGTGCTTTAACTTAAATAACTACCGTATGTTCCAAAACGTACGAATTTTGTCAAACTAATAAACGCAGATTTATCATTCAGATAAACGATGAATCTTATCCGAATTTCAACCACGTCTTTTATGATTGCGTATTTTGTTATTACAGTTTAACGACACTCTGGAAAATAAACGTCAAGAACATTTGAATTTCCCCTATAAACGAACAAGGTTCTGACTTCTTTTTTCTATTTTATGACAAGAATCACGAGTCGTCAAAGATGCCATCTTCGCACACTTTTGTACAAATCTGACCGCATTTTTTAATACTTGTAACATAAAGACAGTTGACAATTTCAGAATTGCCCAACTGTCTCTATTCATGAATGTTATTCAGTTTCGAAAGGTACCAACTGTTTGTTTGAAAAAAAAGAAAAAAAAGAACTTACAATATCTTCGATCCGCGAGCAGCCTTTCCTCGCAGTGCATATGACGGCGACGATGACGCCACCACTGAACATGAGACAAAGAAAGATGAAGAGCTTCCATCCGTGATCCCTCCGCGTGACGAAGTTCTTGGCGGTGGGCAGCTTGGCGACCTCCGCTGTTGAGACACCGAAACGCGATGCCTTAAGGAGGATCGCTTTGAAACGGCGCGTTGCTTTTTCGCAAGCTACTTTTGACGGATTAGCTTTCAACGACCTCGTCTTCGCTTGCGCATGGTTTGTCCGAGTATCCGTGTCGTGCATTGATAACGTGTACGTCTGTGTGTACAAACACATACAACTGTGTACAAAAACACAAGCGCACTGCAACATGCACGCACACGCTCACACTAAATTGCACCGTAAATCCGTCGCAGGGTCATCGTCGTTCGGATTCGCGCTCGCGGTTCCCGTCCTTCGCTATACCGCATCTTCGATAGCCAATAATCTAATCCACATGGCTGAGATCTACTTATCCCCTGCCTCCGGGGAGATTATGCTCATCGTTTCTGCGTTTCGATAACATCCGTCTTCTATAATAGCTCGTGAAATCCCTAGTCGTTATATTTTTATACCCCGCACAGGATGATGTTCCGTGAAAGCGGCATGAAATGCATCCTAACAGTGTCCGCAGTATACTTTCCGGATTACGACCGTCGCTGATGCTTATCCCACGCGAAATCAGTGGGTCTCGGGAGAAAAATGCTCGCGCACGCAATACCAACGTGTGGATTTTATTCTGATCATCCTTCGACGACGGTTCGCGCAAATGTTATCGTTCGGCCGGCACCGGTGTGTATCGGTTGAGAATTTCCGTTCAACTGGACGTCATCGGGTTTCATTCATCTCAGCTTCTCTGTAACAAACAACGTTACATATACAGTTTATATATTATTATTACTGTCAATATAAATTATTTATATATCTTTATTTTAACATTATTCTAATGAAGAATGTATTG
The DNA here is from genome assembly GCA_030523145.1 of Trissolcus brochymenae. Classification (NCBI taxonomy): domain Eukaryota; kingdom Metazoa; phylum Arthropoda; class Insecta; order Hymenoptera; family Scelionidae; genus Trissolcus; species Trissolcus brochymenae. The sequence continues at coordinate 134,479 of JAQQRF010000131.1, forward strand.
ATTTAAGTGTTATAATTGTGTGGACTATTTATAATTCGATTGAATTATTTTGAAGTATATTGTTTTTACTGTTTATTAAAGATAAGATATTTTTAAAATGATATATATCATGGGGGAATGAGAAAATGCTTGACCGTTGCTGTCATAGAATGTATAGTGTAAATCGATTGAAGTTGATTTGTTCAAAAATGTATACTTGCAACAGAAATGTACAGCTTCAGCATCTAATATTTGTCGTTGATACATCGTAAAATATTTTGACCAGTCAAACAAGTCAAAAGTAATCCGTGAACTCCTTCGATTCGTGTAAGTATAAGATGAACTTCTGGCGCTGAAGGGAACAGCGAAATTTGCTTTTTGAATTAGAAATAAAGCTGTATTGATTATCTATACTGGTCTTGTATGAATTAAATAAACAATCAATTTCGCTTACAGAAACGACAAACTTAGAAAATCAAGTTTTTTGTGATCAATCGTGGTATGACGACGAAAGAAGTCATACGAAACTGAAATTTTGATGATGTTTTTAGAAACTCAAGGGATGGATTTCAACTGGTGATCAAATTTAAATCGCTTCAAAGAAAAAGTTTTTTCGACTCTTCAGTACGGTATATACGTGGTATATATTGGTTCATCAACTAGATGGATAAAAATGTTTCAACTTTTTGTCCGTACCGTGGCTATTTTTCAATATTTAAGCCTTATAATGCACATTTAAAAAGTCGTATCGAGTCCAAGCTGAGTCATCTATATCTTTCCCTCGGAATCGCACGAAGAAACGCCGTTTTATCGTCCGGTTTTATGATGTCCCGAGGTAGAAAAAGGTCACATAAGGTTATTGTTCTTACTGAATTTTGTGTAATGAAATGTCTGCTACATCAATTTGTAGCCCTTCGAGTAGCTTCGTTACCAAATGCTTCTATCGATCAATAAGGCTATTAAAAAGTCACTGAAAGGTAAGCACCAAGGAAACTGCTGCTAAGTACTTCGTATTATTCAAGTCAAAGTAGTAAGTAAATCGGTTAAAGTGGATTTGAACGGAAAAGTAAATGTCTGATGAGAAAAGTCTAGGGATTTCATTTCAAACAATTATCAATCACTGCACTATTGATAGTTATCTTTGATGTGTTTGTGTAATGCGACTGGATTGTATAAAGTGTGTGATTTTGAAAATTTGAAATAAAATTCACAATTGGAGGTGTTTTTGTTTGATGTTCATTAAATTTTTTGAAATATATTGAGCAAATAACAAAGGTTTATATATGTAGGGTTAGAGGATACTCCGTACTAATTGGAACATCAGCATCACTTTACAAGGATTTCTATTTAAATGGAAGGGGCTACCAATTAGACCACTCTGCTTTTAGATCAAATTGTCTGTACATATTCCATTAGCTACAGATTCGTTCTTAGATTGAATTAAGAGACCTTGTTAGACCTTTAATCCACAACCTAGTTTAGCCAAGACGCATTTGCAAATAGAAGAGAGAGGCACGAGCAAAAAGTATTTGTTTGCCGCACTTGGGACTCGTGTTATGTCTAACGAAGTGCTACACCACCAGTCCTGACAATTACGAATGAATTCAATTTTCAAAATTTATTGGACCACGTTTTCAGAAAATATTACTCACGAATTTGCGCGTGAAAACAATATTTCAAGCGTGCGCAACTGCTTTGACGGCTCAATTTTCTCTCGTATCCCGACACATCCATGTTGAATTAATATTTCTAATTAGCATCAGTGATCAAAGAAGCGACAGTTCCCTCTTTCTCTTTCTCTTCGCGTGTACAATTTGCCAAGTCGACTTACGAGTAGCTTATATGACTGTATCGTAACTGTCTTAAACGAGAGCACTTGAGTTATTAATGCATTTAAGTCTGAAGCATGTTTATTATGGTTTTGCACATCTTGATCTATGACGGTGTCGTTAATTTAATTAAAACTGAATCAATTTCACGTATTAATCAATTTTATCATTGTAAAACTTGATTGAATTTCATATTTATTGCAACTACATTTCTATAATTAGAATTCTGTAATTTTGTTTTCAAATTGTTTGAAACTGTTTAAAAGTTTTGAATTAAATTCATCAATTTAAAAAAAAAAATCGTTAGCATGGCTGATTGGTTAACAGTCCGAGCTTGAATAACGCGATAATGAGATAACGTTATAATTAAATGATTGCGATTATATTAATTACAGCATAGGGTAATAAAATGAATGCTGTATGAAAAGTGTGTGGTACTCGAGTGATGATATTAACTTGGTCCTGATATTTCAACTGCAAAATAAATCCTCACGTACCAAAACAAACGTACAATTCGTTTCTGAGACGTAAAATCAGTCTGACGCAATTCGTCTTTGCCGAATTTGTTCGCGTGAAACGGCGAGAACTTTGCCTGGAGAATGTAAAGCGATTTAACGTGATCACGGTATTGAAAGAGGAAGATTAAGTAAACAAGTCACGAGCTACTTGACTGTGTTGTTCGCACTGGCCCGGCACGACGAGATCCCTCGCCTTCTTGGCGCTCGTTTCGTTATATTTACTCTCCCGACTGTACACCCTCATTGAATAAAACAAGTTCAGAGTCGAAACGTAAAACCCTCAGAAAGACACAGACGTTTCGAAACTTCGACTTTTCGCTATACAAGCCGGCACAAAAGTCACGAAAAACGTGTTCGCCTGTTTCATTCTAATACATAAGCGCACTTTCGATTTCTTTTTTCTCACAGCGCTTACGAATTCAAAAGCCCTTGAGACCGGTTTTAAGATTCATACACTTTTAAAAAGACATTCGTGAAAATTGATGAAACCCAGAGGAGAAGTGTTGCACTCGTTCATTTTGTATAGCTGAAAGCGACAAGCGTACTGAAACGCACACCAAAAGTGCGAAAAACATTTGAGATAATATCCGAAGGAGCGAATAAATTGAGAAAAAATGTCTGCATACTCAAACCCGTGTTCGATGAAAACAGAAAAAGGAAAGAGAGAGAGAAAGAAAGAGAAGAAAGAACTAGAAAAGATCTAGGAAATTATATTAGAAGCGTATGAAATACATTAACGTCTACAAATATCAGATCTATGTCCAGGATGAAGACAGCATTATAGTCTATCGATTATCCGAAGCTCCGGAGGACGTCGTGGCATAAAAAGAAAAGAAACGCGCGCTCAGAAAAAGTTCTATTTTATGCGACACTGAAGCGTTGGATTTGAGATCGCGAACGACTGGAACCGCATCTTCCGCTAAAACTCATCTCGTATTTCCAAAGTGACAAGGCCGGAGCCATTACATCGTGATCGGATCGAATCCTGACTTAGGATTTTTAGCTGCAAGGTCGTGTCTCTTGGATGCTGCGATCAAAATGAAATACGAATGGATGAAAAAAATGAACAATCAACGTCCCAGCGATTACTAGAAGAACCAACTGGAAAGAGAAATTACAAACGAATTTTATTTATAACTTGCCAAGTTTTCTTAATCCCCAAAGACGGTGTTTCGTAAATACAGCTCTACAACGCGTTGGCAAACTTGTATTCTCAAATTTATATTCACGCAGACCATAATTTCAAACTAGTTGGCGTTTCGTTTTCTTTCTTTCAATTGCAGCGATATTCGTTCTCATTTGTTTCAACAAGATTTCCTATTGTTTGTATTACCATCTGAAAGTGTTATTTGCGAGGATCAAGATGTAAATTAACCTGAGTAGGTGCTACGAAAAATAAACGTTCAAATGTTCCATTCTTTGTCTCACGCAAAACAAAAGGAATCCAGAAAAAGCAACTTATCCGAAGCAGTTAAAATTGCACTTTTCGGTGCATAATGAAAAATGTGTTCGTCCGATATTAAACATTCTGGACGACTCGAAATCGAACCAAGTTTTGCATTCTGTGTTTATTTCGTTGGAATATCGTTTCGCTGGGGTTTATTTTACTTTTTTATTCTTCTAATATTAAGTTCTTTAGTATAGTGAAACAAAATCGATACATCGAACGAAATACTTGATAGCATACATTTTTCGTCTCTCGACAATATTTTATGTTAAACACCATCGAAAAAATCTCCTCTGACAGACGTATGAAATTGAGAAACTTTTTCATCTAAAAACGGGGTTTTTTCTGAATTTTCATGAATACTTAAGGAAACAATCTGATTCTAAAAATTCATCATATTTTTAATTCAGATTAACTCATTAGACTTAATTGGAAGTGTTAAAATTTCATTTTAGGTCATTGCTGCAAATAAACCATACATATTTACACGGATTGACAAAAATTGACAATGGCTCTAGTTAGAAACAATTAAAATATTTGAATGTTGAAACTGTGAAAAAAAACTTTAAAAAATGTTCAAAACAATTTCAAACATTTTTTTATTTATAACTTGACAACATTTTCTGCAACTTTGATAGTATTCAATATATGTGATTGGTGGGAGTCAAGCTGGAATTTAACTGTGCATGCAATTTTTTCAACTACTGAACCACAAAAATCGTTTCTTGATTTGGCCGGTTGCATATAAGGATGAGAATGAAGAAATAACCCGAGCAGAACAGCCGACGCGTGAAGAAAGTAACCTGCCGCATCTCCAAGTATTTCCAACACCTACGCGCCATATGTTTTTGACACATGCCAGGTCAAACGATGCGAGTTTTCTACTTTGCGTTGACATTCGAAGCCGGTTGGGGTGATGGAAAAAAAAGGGCTAGAGATATTAAATTTTTGAAACGTCTTTGAGGAAAGATAAAATGTTCCGACGTGAAATAAGAAGAGATATTACTTGTCTCTGCGGAAGATTTTGAAAGATCCGGAGTTATAAGGGAATTTTTCTTTCATTAATAACAAATGAGAAACAAATTTGATTGCTGGTAAAAAATTGTTTCCGTTATAACAGTATAACAGTTTTTGAATTCGTTCAGAGTTCACTACATATTGCAAGACTTGCAATTTTCACAATTATTTTGAAGCAAAAACTCAATTCAGAATAATGGAAAAATTTGCACTTATTTCAGTTGAGAATGTACAGATATAAGTAGCTCGGTCATGTTTTACGTAAACCGGTTTTCTATTTAAAATACCCATTATGTTGTGAAAATTAGAAATTCAAGATGAAATTTGCATGCAAATAAATTTGTCAACATTTACATTTACATGTATATATACACACGCTTTCACAAGTACAATAAACTTTTAACTTAAATTAAACGATGTTCTTCGGTTTATTTTCAGATTAGCCAGGTTTAGCTTGAAGAAGTCTCTGATACGTAGTTCGGGATTGGACCAGGATTACACCTTTCGTCTTCCTAAAATGAGTGGATGAAATGACCAAAGTAAACCCGACGAAATCCGAGTAAGATGTAACTTTTATCGAGATTTGTTTAAACTGAAAGGCAAAAGTACGTAATGGATTGTAGTAATTTAATGCTGATGCCCGCCGGTTCGGAAATGTTTTTCACGTCGTTGAAAGAGGATATATTCAGTTGCTGCCTTTCAGTCCCTGCCAATTTTAATTTAAGTTCTTAATTTCATTGCACCGGCACGGTCGGTTCGCGATTCGTGCAATTTCGCATATATTGTTAAACAAAATTTTCATTTTCAACTGTCCTATCTGTCGATTTCTGGATACGTGTGCACAACGAGGAATTCGCAATATATACAAACATCAGAGAGTCGTGATTAAATACTGAAATTCCGGCGCATTGTACTTCAGTTATAAACTTTGCTTTTACGCATCTAATGGAAGTTTGTGATTAGTTTCCCTATCAATTAGTATGGTCAAAGAAGCTTCATATCAAGTATTACATATATATACCACACCACTAAGTTTAACTACAAATTTATTGAAAAGACCGAAGAGATATTCGAATAACTCCCTCCAGTGGACTTTTGCCCTTCATTTCCTGACGACTGTGTGTATAGTACTGGTTAATCGTTAAACTAGGTCTGGCGCCGACTGATTACAAAAAGGAAATGGATGACATCCGTTGAGATACTGACTCTCGCAAATTTAACGGCTATTGCGTAGATAAAATACATCCCTGCAGGGATGCATGACCATTCTCGTCTTTATATGCTCGCACTGATACGCTTACATCATTTTGCGTTATTTATGCCTTTTTGCTTCCTTTTGTGTGTTTTTGAAAAATAGTCGGTTTATCAGTCTGGTTTATACAAAACCGTCAGTTGAATCCTTTGTACAAGGAGTGCGAAATTGTTTTTATTTACCGAAGATAAAATAAAGTCTGTGAGAAAGAGAAAGAGCAGAGGCAAGAGTTATGCTTAAACAAATGAAATTGTACGTAAGCATGTTCTTAGCGTAGTATGTTGGCCCGAGAGGTTTGGCATTCTCAACCTGCCATAAATATTTCTTAGCTCGCAACAATTCTTCGTGGTTCAGTTGGATAAGAGAGATCATCCAGAAATTACTAACTTTTCTCGCGGTATAAGAGTAGTATTTCTTCGACGACCTTAATACCTTTGGCTCGAAAAAATTGTCAACGTTAGTTTGTCCTAGGTAAAAATAATTCTCAATGAAACCCACGCGGGGATAATAAATTTTGTCAGTTTTCATAATAAATGTATGATGCATGTACCGTTATAACACATCGCCTACGGTGAAACGAAGGAGTGAAGGAAATCAAATTAGATCTTTGTGAGACTAATGACAAATTGACAGCCAAGGGATTTTGTTCGTAAATTATAAATTATCATTTACTTCAAGCTTCTCGCGCGCTTTTTCCGGACTCGGGAATGTCAAAACCAATATCACGATTGACAAATCGTGTCCACCAGCAAACTGCTTTTATTTAACTTCAAATCGACAGCTACTTTAAACAACGCCGGGGAGAAAAAAAACTGCTCCAATTATTTCTGCGACCGACTTTAAAATTATGCTATGCAAGTGAATTAATGCCCTTTTCTCTGATCCTTCGGTATATGAATGTAATCGAATGAGAGAGTGCATATCAACTTACGAACTAGCTGATTTTAAAATTATGCTAATATTTGAACGGAATAATATTATTTCCGATATCACCATTTCCCGCATTTCATTATAAATTTGATCGGTTCAATTTTGATCGAATGATAATCGAGGAGACAGTCGTGAAGCGTAAATAAAAATAATTCGCCGTGCCCTCTGCAATCGTACATCAAAAGGTTTAGATAGGTTCTTCGCGGTGTGAGAAAATAAAAAGAAAAGAAGTTTGAGCGTAAAGTAAATCAGAGACGCCGATAACGCGACAGAAGAACGTTCCTCGCGGTTAGAAATGAACGCGATAAGGGAAACACGTGTTGAGCACGTTTGCCCGCTTTCCCCTCTCCGTTTGCTTTGTGCCACGTTCTTTCAGTTTTTATTCTCATATTTCCCGGATACTTTACGTTCCCGCATCTTTTTTTCTTACATTCTATATTGTTCCGGTCCTCTGATGTCCTTATTCACTGACGTTTCTGCAAAAATTCTCTCAAAGCGCCAATTATAGCTCCAATAAACGAGGTGCCAATAACATGATACTAATTGCGACGAGAATATACAAACGCGAGGGATCGATTACAAATGAAAAAGCAAACTCAATTGCAGTCTCACTTCGAATGAGTTAAACAAAAAATTGATTTACCAACTTTTTGTTGTACGCCGATTTACATATCAACGTTTTTCTTGATACCATTATCAGGTTCAAGTCTAGCAAAATCGTCGTTTATCACAGTTTTTGCCTATCAGCATAATTTTTCAAGTTGCATGTGCAGAAATGTTCGTGAAAACTGTGTTCAATTGAATCCAGAGATTACCTGGCTTTATAATTTAATAAATCAAAAGCAGTGAATAGAAACGATAAACATAATTTTGATCTTTTCTCAGAAATAAGCGCAACTTTCTGCAACACTTGTTGCATATATATTCATATTGCGAAATTCCATGAATAAAAATAATAGGAAAATATCAATAGAAAGGGTAGCGACCGTATATAGATATAAACTATGTAAGCTGCAGGTGCTTTTCACGAGACATCATTTTCATTACAATAGAGAAGGTTTGAGAATTTACACTTTCTGAATACATGTGCAAATAAAAATCATGAGAACAGTTTCATAAATTTCCAAACTAACTACTTTATTATGAAACACATATTGAACCAATGTACAAAAAATATCGATGAATCTTATTTTATTTTTATACAGAAACCATGAATAAAAGAAAATTTTATCAACTATAAATGAATTCAATACACATTCTAGTTGATCAAATGAAAAACTTTAAGGAAAAAACAGGATGTTTTCACAAACCTGAATAAAAATAGTTGAATTTTACATTTCTCAATGAAATTCAATGTAAGTGTCATTTTCTTGCTGCGCAAGCGCTTGTTAATAAATTAGAAAATAATGGAACTTTTTTTTCAGTCATGAATATAGCTTTAACATAATTAGTTGTTGAATTGATTCTTCTTCATATAATATATTATGCAAACAAATGTTATTCATATTCAGAAGCGGATTATGAGAACTCACAATATGACGAGCTTATAGGATTTTCTCTTATACAGTACAATATCAGTTAATAACGTTTATCCGTTTAAAAAGTTTGACTGATATCATAAAATTTTGAAAAAATAAATAATGGTACAAGAATGAGTACATTCGTTCAATGAATATTAATTTAAGTTGACAATATATTGGCAAATTAAATTTTTCGCTTTCGAAATATTCTGAAAAATTGTAATATTATATTACTAATTTTTGTTCTGAATTTTGATATGTTGGCTTTTTAGCAGTCGTTAAAAGGATTCTTAAATGAAATGCTGCGCTAAGGGTAGGAAACAATGGTGTCTAATTGAATATAATTGCTAGTTTCAAAATGAGAAGCAGTGTGGTAATTTGACGATTAGAGCAATTCATTTGTAGCATTGGTTCGATGAATTTGCACATTTCTGCGCGCGAGAATTTCTGGGTCAAACACTAATGCGGTCAGGTCGAGTTGAATTGAATGGTACCTTTTCATCCTACTTAACTGATGTATCGTGAAATTCGTTCCGTCTTCTTCTTATCATCACACGAATAATTGACAGCGTGATTTAATACAAAACGTACATGTGCGAAATTCGTTGGTGTTAATGAAGAAACGCTCAACTAAGTTTCTAGTTGAGGCTTAACTTTCGAGAAATCTCTTAACTCACGATCCGATGGCAGAGAACTTACCGAGTCTGTAAATAACTTCCGTCAATTAATGTAGTATAGTAATATTAGTTGGCAAAGTCTTTAATTATACTGCTAACTATGCTTATTGCATATGTGATACCTGAATCAGCGCGACACGAGCATTACGTTTCCGTCGTATAATTACATTCCTGTCCTGATTCAGTGAATTATCAACGAATTTATCGTGAAATTTATTTTTATTCCGCACCCGCAAATAGCGATAGTTTCACGGCAGTTGAGATATTAAGACTGCTTATCTGAGCTTTATTCCGCACTTTTTAATTACAGATACGAATTTTCACGTCGTTATGACACTTTTTTGCCCGCTGTTACCGTTTATCCCTCGGCGGTTTTAATTTTATATATACATTGTTTGTTTAAGCCCGAAATAAGTTGGCTTTTTCGTAGCAATCGTAATGACGAAAATTGTTTTAATGAGGACATTAGGTATTTCTTTTTTCGTGATGCATGCTAATTGACGTTTTATTTTTTACGATTTATAATTCGATTTAAAAACACGATACAATTAGTAAACGTTGACTACAGTATTGAAGCATAACTGCAAGTAAGCATAAAATATTTTGCTAGCTTAATTGAGTGAGGTCGTTGAAAGCATCTTTTCCAATTTAAGAAGGCAGAAAGAAGATAATTTGATTAAAGAAATTATGAGCTTTAAAAAAATGAATGAAAAATCTTGACTTCTGTTACGATAATTTGTGAAATTGTCGGTTGTTTTATTTTATTGAGCTAAACAGATGAGTTGGAATGAAAGTTATGAGCAACTGAAAAACTTATTCTAGTCAATTTGGGTTAACTATATATATATATATATATATCTCTAAAATAATGACACAGTACAGTAGAAATTTTATTTCTATTATTAAACTTTAAAACTACAACTGCAACAAGATACTACTAGTGGCTGATGCAAACCATTTAGCGAATCAAAAAAATCAATACTCAGAGTGATGTACGACTAGGCGGGAAGAAAGTTTTGACTTAAATTTAAACTTGCCCAAGTGTTATGAGCAGTACAGTGTCAATTCGCGGCAACTATTTGGAGTTTGAAATGTCATTTTGATATTTGTTATAGCAATTGTTTCGAAAAGACAATATTGGATTATATTATTTCAATTTTGAAATTCATTTGAGATGAGCCTAAGGCTAATCCTTAGAATGAAGTTTATATTTTAAATGCTATAATACAAACTTTTGAATGTTGAAAATTTCATTGAATTATCACTTGGATGAGTATAATAAGAGATGCTATTCACAAAATATATCCATAACAATATACCACGTAATATACTGGTTTTTAATTTCACGGTGTATTTTATTTGATTAAATTTATAATTACCCCCCCCCCCCCTAAACCCCTTGACAAAAAGTAACAAAAATATATATCAAAAAATTATAATTTTTATAAGGATATATTTTATCCTTATATTTTAATAATAAAATGTGCTTATCTATAAACTCCATGAAAGTAGTTCCGGTCAACGAATAGGCCATCTATACTTAGAAATGAGTCAATAAATTTTGCTTTGTAAGAAAAATCTGTTCAACTAAACCCATAACAATCAGTTAATTTTATTTAAACATAGAGAATACCTCATTTTTATATTTTTCTTTTTTTACATCAAATACTTTAAACTCCAGTTCGATTTAACTAATAATGAGTTTCATCTGATCTTGTTTGATGCTCAAAGAGTTTGAAGAAATGTTTATCAACTGAAACAAAATATATAAAGAAGAGCAAGTATTTTTTCAAATCTAATCGACTTTGAGGATCACTAACGAGGATAATGTAATTGAGTTAAGGTCAGGTTACAGCAAACCATCGGTGTTTAAAACTTGTGCAATTAAGCGATTAAGATCAAGCAATGGTCAAAGAGAAGATACGCAGAGGTGTTTGAACTGTGAAGTAAGCTAAACGACATTTCACACGACTTTCAAGTATTTTATCAAAAGACGTAAGTACTGGGGTATTTTATAAATAACCATCAAGATAAACAGTGTTTCTCAAGACAATTGATAAACATTAATCCTCGTAATTTAAAAAAAGCTTAGATCCAACAGTTTGTACTTGATAAATCTTATAACATTGAAACGTTAGCCGCAATTCTCTTCTAAGCTCGATCGAACCTTATGTTGTCTGACAATAATCTAATCGGAGTTCAATGACTTGTTCAAATTCGTAAACCAAGATGCTTTGTCTTGTCCTTAATATAACTCGGCCAACCAATACCGTCGTATATATTCGAATTCGAATCTCTATTTATTAGATTCAGTATATAAATCGAATCCTAACTTATGCATTGTCAGGACCTATTTTAAATTGCAAGATAGGGCTTAAAATGTCACACTAATTGTTGGGATCGTATTAAGCGGCTCTAACGAACACATGTATGACCCTGTTTCAAATTAGGCTGCCTACGGTCCAATGAGGATCGGATAATCTGATCGGGAATGAGGGTTGTGAACCTATCGGTTTTTTTTTTATTTTATAAATCTATTATATTTTAATCGCGACAACTGCTGAAGCTCTTAAAAAATTTATAATACAATAACAAACAAACGGAGGTTGCGAAACAAAGTACACAAAAACGTGCAAAAAAAATGAAGATTCTTTTTTATTTTTAATTGACTCAATTAATTGGTGCGCTTTTTATATTTTATTCGTGGAATATTCGATTAAGGTAGATGTTTTCACATTTGATACGACCCAAACATTTTGCCTTTTTCTCTGTTTCGCCTAGTGGTTTAAACATCATTCATTTCTACGCCGAACTCAACGAACAAGAAAGCGATTTGTGTTTAAATATCAAGTTACTGGTATTAAATAACTTTTGAATTTACATGTAATTGTTAGAGTTTGGACAATTTTAATTTATTTCTTGTTGACAGGCTCCTTTTGAATGCGGTATCTTAGTTTCAGGATTTAATTAAAAGTCTCCAATATGAAAGTGCAACAAACTGACAAGAAAGAAATTAAATTTTCTATTTTATTCGAAATGAAGATGGTTTCTTTTAATAAATAAAATAGTAGTTTTTTTTATCCCTCGGATGAGTCGCCAACTAGTCAATGTTAAATGTAGTCATCTCGGTGTGACATTTAGATGCAGTCAAATTCGTTACAGAAGTTTGTTACAAAATGTCCAAATACTGCCAGCTGAGAATCTATACGGAGTATTGTGTTGTCACTTTTGCCAATTCACTCCACGTATAAACGACTGGGACAATAAAATGTAGACTAATTGCAATAAAAGAAATTAGTCCGTCTTAAAGAGAATGGATTTTCATGATGAATAATAGAAAAGTATAAATAGATAAGCCGTTACATCTAACTAGAATCAACAGCAGCAAAATATTTGATGTAACAACGGTACGTACTGGATTTAACAATTAAATTCTATTTCGGTAAACTGAGAAAATTGAGATAGAGTTTCGGTATTTGTAAAACTGAAGGAAAAACGTATTTCAGTAGATTCAACAGAAATGGAAAACAAAAACTGCTGATACACATTGCAAGCTTTTTTTATCAAACGTTATTCTCGTCACTGTTTAACAATCTTAAAAGGTTTTTAGAATGCTATTAATCTGAAGTACATCTTGGAATGTTTTAAGAGTGATGAAAAAGAGCGATCATTTCTTTTTTTGCCGCGTTAACGACAGATATTAGAAGACAAACGGAACGGTGTAATTTGAACCAAAAACGGAGGTCGCGTATTTTGAATAGAACCCCGGAGGGACGTTGGAAACTTGGTGTGTTGGAGCTCGCGCGAAATGTATTTATATAAGTGTCAGGTCACGCTACACTGGAACACAATGTGTAAGGGACAAAACGCGAGAATGGAGAAGAGCAGCGTAAGAGTATGGAATTTGAATTGGAGTTTTGCAGTGGAGCAAAGACACGTACCATGGGTGGTGTAGCGGTTATGCCATTGCGTCAACGTTCACATCTGGCATCGGGTCCAGAGCACAATCAAGATGTAATTAGCGTTGCGAAATAATTGAAACGTTGATGATCACGAACGCGTGCTACGTTACTGCAACAGTCGGCTGGGTCTCGACGTACACCGCCCTTTGATTTCGATCAAGCGCAGAGCACCTCGTGTTTAGAGCGACGCCGTGTGGCTGCTCGACGTCGAACTTGGTATCAGGACGTCGCGCCACTTACTGCAGAGGCGCAGCAACGCATCCGCCCTTATACCATCGCGTTGCAATTTCGCTTCCCCCCTCTCTCTCTCTCAGCACCAGGAGAGCACGCAAGCGTCCTGGTGCAAACGATGCCAAGTCTACATTTCGAGCTTTTCACCAGGACATTTTGATGTCTTGTCGCGATGAGAGGCTACGGCTCGCCGACACCCTTGTAAACTGTAAAAGCGAAAAGGAATTAAAGAATGATAATGCGGCGTTTCTCTTCTTCCTGTCTGATTTAGTAGACAGGCATGGCTGATATTTTGTCGCTCGTTCTCTGTCCCTCGCACCCCTCTGTTGGAATTTGTATTGACATTATTGTTTGGTTTTCATCTTTGCTCAGCCGTACCGAAAATAATTCAATGCCAACGTGTTTTTGTTTCATTGAAATTTTTATTTACAACTTCACTCGTATCGATCGTTAAAGCAATGTTAACTATTTAAATAGTGCCGGCTTAGCTCGGACAGTGTTTGCACGTGCTTCTAATTTAGTTTCGGCCGTCCTTTATAAACATGCGTTGATCGTCGGCTCTGATGACGGGTATAACGTTTTCAACAACTTTTTGATTCAGTTGGTCTTTGTTTGTTTGTTTTTTTTTTTTTTTTTTTTTTTTTTTTTTTTTTTTTTTGATTTTCAGAAAGTGAAACTCGATCAATGAGCGTGGCAATTAATTTTCTCTTCTAATGAATTTGAGTTTCGAATGGCAGAATCCTCCTGCATGTATGATTCAATTACGAAAAAAGGCAACTCCAATTTTCATTCTCACAAATTTCCTTTCAGTTCTCGCAAGTGTTCCAACAGTGAATTATTTTGTAATTTGTACCAATTCAATTTAGTATTGCAAGAATGACTCTTCTATGATTTAGGCTTTAAGGAACTGTTATTCACGGTAATTAAATCGTTACTGATTATATAACACTGAACCCTTTGAGTGATTATCGGTTCAAAGTACAGTCGATATCATCTTGTATGCATATAGGTACAGTTTAATTCACCAGAGTTTGTTTGTCAACGGTGGCAAATTTTGTTATTCTTTAAAAAACGATTATTTTCATTTAAAAGTTATATACAACATAATATATAATATCACGTACATTCGACGAATTATTTAATTGTTTTCCAAAATACAGTCCGGAATGGAAGCACGTTGACAAATACGATATTAAGTTTAAATTTATCAACATGTGAAGAGGTAATTTTGAAATGTGACGATTTAAATTATACTTAACATATCAGTATTATTGACAAACCATACTAATTATTTATAACATTTGCTTATGATGTTATATAACTAAACATTTTGATCATTCTATACAAAATTAATTACAATTCATAAAATATTCATCTAGAAATATTGCAATGCATATGAATTAACTACAATTATGAATATATTGATTTGGTTGGGAAAAGGGGTTGGTTACTGCTGCTTGGATTATTGAACCATTTTTGATATGCCTGAAGAATGTTAAAATAGATTTTGAGATATTCTGATGAAAATTAATATTTACATGTCTAAGAAGTTTGCACCGACCTACAGTCTTCGACCATTCGTGTCTGTGATCTATAAATACGTGCTTCAGTGTATAAACCGCATTTATAGAAACATGATTGGAGAAGTTTATAGCACTGATAAGTTTTGTGAAAGCTTAGCATGATTTATAAGTATTGTTTTTACTACTAAGCAAAACTAGTATCAAGAACCGTAATGAACTATCCTCTTAACGGATCCGGACAGATAAAAACAAAAACATATCTGTGGCTGTGCGCCAGCACCAATTCAATCATAACGTAAAAACACGTGACAAATATTTGCTCTTTATTCTTTTGTTGAAATAGGCTAATGCAATATTTGTTAGGTATTTGAATAAATTGTTTTCTGCAATTGACAAAATGAAATCCACAAATAGTTTGTATTTAGCTATTTTTTAAAATCAAATATCATACTTTGAAAAATAAATCAATCCATTCATTCCGTAAATATCAAATATGCAAAATTAGTGAAATATGTAGACAATATCAGACAAAAAATTAATCCAATCTAACAAATAGTACCATTCTCGAGCGTTTCTAATTTTAAAGCTATTATTTTATTCATCTTAACGAAAAATACTACAAAGAGGTACACAAAAATTATATAGTTACTCCAACAAATTATTAGTAGTAATTATAACGTTAACTACTCCATAACTCTTGTAGTATATTGGGCAGTACAGAGCTATTCTTATTACAAACATTAGAGTTACTGAAACCTTTCACTACAGAATTTATAGTTATTGTGAAGCTCTAAGGTTTTGCGGGTACTACAGATATTCTAAGGTTATATAAAGATAAAGGAATATGTTTAGTGTCAATTAAACATTTTCATAAACATATATTTTGAAATCTGGAAGTGGAATTCAAATAACGCTGAAAAACTGGGATCAACGACCAGAAATTTGAATTTGAGTTTCCAAGTTATACCGCTTTTATAGTTAAAGTTACGCCAGCGATATTGAAAGTTACGACATCAATTTTTAAGCATACGATTTTTTCAAGCTAACGATTTTTGTAGTAATTTTCTGTAAGAGTTACTGAATACTAAAAATGGATTTGCGAATATATTTTATAACAATCAGAATCCGCTGGCCATTTAATAGAATAAATTTCGTTTATAGTAATACAGCTAAATTACTGAATAACTTTGAACTAGAATAATTCTGTTTGCATTATAATGAGCTCTGCAGCTCGTTTCATTTGACGACTGTTGTCATGAAGATGACACATGTCTTGACGTCTGACGACCCATCAGCATACGTATTAACTTTAGACAGACACATTTTCTGCTGTATGGTACAAAGCCTCGCCATCATTAATTTATCCATCACCTAGACATAGTCCTTCTAATGGAGAGATCTAGCTGTCCGTCCTCCACCGAGTTTAACAACTCGAGGCTCTGCGTTAAAAAAGCACTCGTTCCCTTGTCTAAATCTCGCTTACTCGTGTATGTGTGAAACTTACTCTCACATATAAGTTTTTCCCTTCTTTATGTTTTTGTTACTCTTGTTGACTGTCTGAAGAGTATCTATACTCACCTGTTTTCGCAAGTGCTTCTTCTTCATCAAACCGTAATGAAATCATCATCTTGTCAAATCTTTTAAATAAATGCTCAAGTTTGATTTTACGTTTTATTCTACAAATTACTGAGATTAACAAAATCAAACAATTTTTTTTAATCGAACAAATTTATCTTCTAAATGTGAACATAAAATCTAGCACAAGTGTCCGAGAGTTAGTGAAGGAGATCAGCAATATTGGCATATTAAGTTGTACTTATAATGTTCACAACTATAGGGGACTTACCGGAATTTGAAGTGTCTGAAACTGTCGGAAGCTTTTAAGAAAAGGTATTCGGATGGATTAGTTAAGATTAGTTCACAGTTGTGGTTTGAGACTTGTTCTAATCTGCGTTCGATATGTTATAGTATATACTTCCAAAACGACTTATTTTGTAAAATAAAAGTAAATGACAAAAATTGTTTGACAACTTGATTATGAATATATTGATTGATAAAGTAAATCATTTTATGATCAAGAACGAGAATAATTATTATATAAAAAGTAATTTCAGGGAATAAAAATGGAAATATTCTTAAAAATATAATTTTTATTTAATATAATCATGGATTCATTTTGTGGCAAGAGGGCAAAACCAGGTTCGCGTGTTTGTAATCCTTACACACTTACCTGGCTTTGCCTTACATCCACGGAATTACACCCCTGTTCACAATAAAACTCAAACAGACTCCGAAATATCAGGAATTATTTGTAAAAACATTAGTAAACATTTGTATAGTTTTCAACACGGACTTATTTCAAAATGTGATGTAACAACAAAATAAATGAATTATCACTATCAATGAGGCTAAAATTGCAAAAAACACAACTTTGGCAGATACAAAAATAATTAAACGTTTCGATGTAACGTACAATTTGACTAGCAAAGGTCACCATTGTTTCATAACGTGTGCAAATCTTTGCATTATGAGACGATGGTTGGAACGTCATCATAATAATCAAATTGCCATTTTATTTCGTAATTACATGAAAACCGTGTGGCACAAATTATTATTTACAAAATATTGTGATGTAAAAAGTGAAAATTTACATTTACAATTGTTCGGATTTGATCAATAATCATACTGAGCGTTCCACTCATTCTGAACCAAGGTATTGAGCATGTTAATCGTTGTTACAGTAATTCTGTACATAAAATGTTCGATCAAAATTACATCATAATGAATTTGTACAAAAAGCGTGCATTATAAATTTCATCATCCGTAATTACATCTATTATATGCATTAAACTAGACAATAACAGACTACTTTGTCTTTTAAAACTATATATACTTAAAAGGAACATGTGATTTGATCATTCCAATTAATATACAAGTTATAATTCAATTTATATCTCATATTGTTTATATTGTATCACAAACTAATAAGAAGTAAATGGATCCTATCAAAGGGTCCATGGACCGATGTAGAAATTGCCAGCGATAAGCCAAAATGAACAACTGATTTTGGGCAGCGAACGTTGTACCGATGATTATCAAGTTGAATTGCTAGTGTTGTAAAAAATTCGATAGTCAACATTGACATTCATCATTTATACAAAGGTGGCATCCAATGTTTATCCTAAATTGATTTGGAATATTGGTGACCAACATTGGGTCAATGTTGCAACAGCTCTAGTAGGTCACAATGTGAATCCAACGCTTATCCAAAATCATTTTGGTTCAATTTGTTTATTACTTTTTTTTAAACAATTAAAAATTCTATTTAATTAAAAATATTAAATGATTAATTCAATACGCAATTTAATTTGCTACACAATTCAAACGTTGGTTCAATTCTGGCAAAAAGAGTTGAACCAACGTTAGCTGGCGATGAAACTTTGGCAGCTAAAGTTGTCCCAATATTTACAACGTTGGTCCAAACGTTGGGCCAGGCGTACAATTCTACATGGGCATTTAATTGGTGAAACTAATAATTTATATTTGCAGAGTTCAGATATTAAAGTCAACAAACTTGAAAATTTCAACTGGTATTATAGATGCTTGTCGCGAATTGCACCGTGATAAAGTTAAATAATTGAGATTGGCATTTTAAAACATCGTTGAAAAATTATTCAACATTGATATAATATATAACTTTTAATTATAACTTTTACATATTTATCTACATAAAACGTTCATGCAGACAAAGTCGTTAGGCCTTTTTTTAAAATGGATATTTCATCGTAAAAAAAAAGATATAAAAAGATAAAACAAAACAAATCGCGGGAATAGGGTTGTGGAAAAATATAAAGCGAGAAACTTCTGCAAAACGCATTATTCGAACGTGGCGGAAACCGAGAAACTTGTGAGCAAAGTCAATGATCACGTTTCTATCTTCCTTTGAATTCTAGTTTTTTTCAGAAGAACACGTATTGCCTGGACTTATAAATCTAACGCTTCCCGACCAATAGCGTGATTCTTGTAAATGTCGGATTTGAGACGGATCTAACTGTCATTATTTCCCATACTCGGTTTGGTTCTCGATTAAATTGTTCTCGTGAAAATGTTTCAAATCGATTCTTGTTAAATTGTCGTATTTCAGACACATATTAATGTGAATGAAGTTTAAAAAAAAATCTTACAAATTATTAAAAAAAAAAAAAAATAATAATAATAATAATGAGAGCTCCATCAGGAATGTCTGTAAAATACAAATCATATTTTATTTAAAAGTAATGTATATCCTATTTAGATCGGCACTATAATTCAAACAGATGTTCATTACAAATCGGGAGATAAAATATTAACACCCGGCTAAAAGTAGTGTGTAAAACAAGAAATTTAAAGATCACAACGTGTAATTTATTGTTCGGTTGATCCAATATCTTATAACGGTTATTACTTCGGTTATAGGAATTACGTTCCGCAACAAAGCATGAAATGCGTGTATTGTATATAAAGTTCAGCAATAGAAACGTGATCGATGAAGTAGTTTTGATAAATGCATTTAATTTATTGCTTTTGTCTGCACGAGGAATCAATAGAAAATCATATCATTTTTTGATTTCGCATCTTACGACTGTTCAACGCTCTTTCCTATCTTACTTGTTTTTATTTCTTATCTAGTTTTCGTTTTTCCGATTTTTTTTTCTTTCCAGATGTGAAAAATGCGACTGAGATTATTGTCAATTATACAAAGTAGATTAGTTCCAAAGTTCAAATTTTTTTTCGCTCAAAATGTCTCAGATCTATAATCTGGAGCCATAACTTCCACCTCCCAAATATTTCTTGACGTATTGTCAATTGAATAAAAATCGAGTACACCATATTGTTCCCGCGACTTTGATTTAAACGACGGAATAATCTTCGAGAAGTGTTTCACCAAAATGGGTTACCACGTAGTCATGGTAATACATCATAATGCAGAGTGGTTGTCCAATAATCAGACTCGCCCAAACAACGATGTTACCCCACCTTGGACCAAAATGCTTTTCCACCATTTTACTTAATACTGACAGTGGGATCTGAAAACAAAGACAAATATTCTTATTAGGGATGACATTAAAAAAAGGTGGTAAAACGGCGTCATTAAAAAAATCCTCTTTCATTTTGCTTGCGACTATTTTATATAACTTTCAAGGCCAGTATGTTGAGGCAATAAAAGACGATGAGTCTCAAGTTGATTGCAACTTGGGGATTAGTATTAAAAAAGTTCTTTGAAAAAGTCCATGTTTTAGATTGTCTTCTAGGCAGTTGAGATTCCGTTCGAGTTCGAGGAGCATCGGTTAATTGAAACTGGTAAGGTAAAGATACCGTGGTCGTAAACGTGACAAGAGTAACATAGGTATGCCGCGTACATTCTAAATTGGAATTTCATTGATTCATCTTTTTTAACATTATTATATTGATAAAAGAATCCAATTTATCCCGCCTTTTATTTCATCCGATTGAATCACAATTATTTTACTTCTTATTGAATGACGATTTTAGTTTGTCCTCAAATTTTTGTTCCAAGATAATACAATGTCACAACAGTTGTATAATTAATTGATTTTACTTACCTGTCCGATCATTCCCATGAACGCCCAAATCTTGAAAGTTTTCAGTGGCACACTGACAAGGTACTCGTGAAAGAAAGCGCTGATGAAGAAAACTGTACTACTGGCGACAGTTTTGCTATAACCCATCTCAACGATTGGGATGTACAGGTGCCTGAAAAAAAAAAAGTAAGAAAAGAAAAAATGTTATCACACATCATTGGACATGTTTTTTTCCCCCCATTGCTAAAATCTGTAACATTTTGCGATTCATTTTTATCAAAAACTCCGAAACTACTTGAAACACGATTTGAAAAAGGAGATAGGCACGCCTAAGAGTTAATTTCCGTTTCGAGATACGTGGTAATTTTCAAGTTATCATCATCAGAGCGTCAACTCGCCCCCACCCTAATAAAATCATATTTAACATTGCAAGTTAAAAATTATCTATATCGTCGATCTTAAGTAGTTCTCAAGTTGGAGCATTCGAAGCGTCTTTCCAGATGTCTACATCAGCTGCAGTGTGATTTCGAGAATCGTGTCAAATCGTTCACCAACGCATCACGAAAGCAGTTACGAAACTTAGTTGATCAGGCCGGATAAAAACGGGTATCGCTCGCAACATGAACTTTCAAACTGTCAGAAGCACGCGCCAAGACACAAGAAGTGGATGATTAATAAAAACGAGAGCTGAAAATATCTAGGAAAGAGGGGGAGAGAGAGAGAGAAAAAGAGGAATTAGCACAACAGAGAGCGGGAGTGAAAATTGAAAATAAAAGTGAGCTATGCGTGTATCTTAATGCCAGGTCGAGTTGTTGAAGTTTGCATTAAGGTAAAGGTATAATGGGCTCTCAATCTTCGGACGGTTTGCGAAGCGCCCCGACCCCAGCGATATTATAAGAGCATTACAAAAGCTCCTGGGAATAAACAGCTTTAAGTGCGGTGGCGCGATGCGTATCGGCTTTTCCCATTACGGGAGTGAAAAGACGACGCAGTCGTAGTTGCCTGCCGCGACAGCTATGGCGGCAAAGACTTTTCCATTTTCACCTCTTCTTACGAGAGTCACATGGCCGCGTGCCAGTTGCAGCTGTAATAGCGGCTCAGAAATTCAGAACGAATAGCGACAGATAACGCGGCGCAAGCCCATGCATGGGGGGACCAAGGATGAGCGAGACCAACCAAGATTAGAAATAAATTGCAGGACAGACGAGGATCACTCGCATTTTTCGCCGCCGTCGTCGCCGCGGCCACACAATTACGACTTGCACAAATATTCCCGGCTACACTATTCGCATTTTTCATTTCCTCGCACGAACACCAGCCATACCTTCCTCTCCCTCCTGCTTAATTAAATACTGAACATTTTATTTCGGATCTTGAGATTTTTCATTTACCAGCGATCTCTTACTATGTGCTGAATAATCCTGAGGGTGTCAGCCAAATTGAAATATCAAAAGAATTCGAAATTATAACAATAAAAAAGCTTTGCTAGATGAGAACATGGTGAGAATTAATTTTTTTTTTTCACTCCTATTCTCTAAGCGTTTCAAATCAAAATATATCATGACGTTGTAATTATGACACGATGCAAAAACAAATGCGACCTACAAACTCGGGTTGCATGAACGTATTAAGATTTAATACAAATTGTACATGACTTTTCTAGTTTTTCGATAAAAATTGATCGAGCTGAGAGTCTCATATTAGAGGCAGTAAAAAAGTCGGCCGGATCGTTGACTGCGACTACTTCTACAACTTATTGAAAGAAAAAAACAAATGAGAGAAGCTAAACATTGGCACTATTAATTTTTTTTTGTATCAACTAAAGTCTCGATAGTTGGAGTGCAACCAACCGGATGGTAGTTATTTAACTATTTATTTTTCTAAGTGTACGAGGGAGCTCGAATCAGAAGCGCTCAATTAACTTACCGAACTGCCCATCGGTGCACCGGCATGTTCCAGCTCCTCCAGAACGTATCGATGTTGTTCGCGTTCCACCAATCGCAATAAAAATTTCGATCGGCGAAATGAAGCAGCTCGCCCATTAGATTCAATGAAGAGTGGAACGATAAATAAAAGAAGCACAGCCACATCAAGTGATTTGGTATCTGTGAACAAATTAATTCCAGCCGAATCAGTCGAGCTTGTTCGCAATGTTTATTAATCGCATTCGATTGACTTTGCTTTGTAGTCCTACAGTCACGTTCGCACTGACGATGAAAAGTTTTTTTTGTTCCCCTTCAATCTTTAGTCTATTTCACATCGCACGGTTCATTGGTCAGTGATAAATATATATATATATATATATAATATAATATTCCATCAGGTAAATTATCGTTTAATGACTAAACGTTGCAATGTACAGAGGACTAATACAACCGCGTTGTCACGGATATTAAGCTTGCATTAAAACTATTTCAATCTTATCCCAAAACTGGAATTATTTGATGATAAATGTAGCATGCGTAATCCGTAGGATTGTTTCCATTACGTTAATAGTTACTCGGATAGTTCTTGGATCCCAAAAGTGCCTATTACAGTTTAATAGGTGAACCCCTCCGGGGCATCTCAAAACATTACATGCACGATGGTCACGATGCAAATGTGCAAAAATCCTCGGCTCTAATTAAGCAGGGCAGCTGGCTCGAGTTTTTAATTGTTCCGTTCAAAATTAAGAAGCGAATTTTGGTAAAATCGTATCAACCCGCGTTCACAAGCGAAGCAATTTTTGATCAAACCACCGAACATTTGCAGTTAACAACCAAATTGAAAATTTCGGTTTGGAATTTCTCTCGAAAATTACAGGTTGTTATCTGGGTTATTACGTGGCAGTTCATAGGTGCATTCCAAATTCACTCCGCCGGTGTAATCGAAATGCAGCGCAACAACAGCGCTCAAGGTTCTTCCATCGTCCACAACCGTAATAATATGACGGCTTCTTTTTTTTTTCATGTTTCTGCTTTGATACAATCAAAGGGGGCTTCCTTTATTTTCACTGCAGGATTCGGAAGCCGAACGAGTATGCTTCATTCGCCTTGGCAAATACTTGTCCTCATTTCGCGAATCTTTTTGTGCCTCTGTCTTAGCAAAGGGCTTAATAACGTTACTCACAAAGCTGCGATTAAGCAGTTTTCACTCGCAGAGGCATCCTGACAAAAAACAACAAAATGCCCTAAAGATGGAGTTGTCATGATGCGACGAAAAAAAATTGCTCCACGTCGGGGAAATGAAAAATTTCTACGCAAAGAAAAAAAAGAAAAAAAGAATTAAGCAAAAAAGGAGAAACAGAAAATGAAAATAAGAAGAGGAAAGAAAGATGGAGAGACGGGAAAGACAAAAAACGCCCTCGTTTCTTGGGGCGAAGTTAGCTGCACGTTTTAATGTCGTTTTCTTTTTTCTGCGACCTTTCTTCGACACGCAAAGGCCGAACGAAAAAGAACAACAAGCAAAGCGCGTAGAAAAGTCTGCGAAAAGAGGGGAGCGGCTGGGGATGTCCGGCAAAGTTTTGAGCTGCCTTCGGTCACGAAAAGCGAACGTGCCATGAACTCGCAAACAGAGAAGACACCGTGAATGAAATGCAGTCACTTTCCGTGCTTCTATCTTATGCTTCCGCTCGTTGAATGACGATGGTATACTACATTCCACTTGCAGTTGTGTGCATTGGCCCCTACTAGGTGCAATATAAGATCGCAAATCAATAGTTCTCGGTACATTCGCGCGTTCTCCATTGGTTTGCAATAAGCTCTTCGTCAGCTTTTGTATTCCAGAAAGAATAAGTGCGGTCAATGCAAAGATGCAATATTTTTTCCAAGTTTCAAACTTTATCTTTATGTGACATCTCATTTTTTAAAAAGCAATATTACACCCAGAAGGGCGAAACTTGTTGTACAAATTTAAAATCTCCAATTATTTTATTGTTCGTCTTGCATATTTTGAAGGAGCCTCGAAAAAAGTAAGATCTTAAAAAAACTTGTCAACTCGAAATTGAAAAACTAATTAATACATATTAAATCGATTTTTTTTTTTCATAAATATTATTTTTCTAGATTTATAATTTATCAATGTGAGATTCTTGTCGTCTTTTAGGTTGTATTCCTCTTTTTAAGTCTTTTGAATTTCACGGCTGAGGATCTTACAGTCACATTGAAATTATTGACCTGTAAAAATGCATAAAAGAATTTGAACTCAATTCTGAAGATTAAATTTTTGTGTAAAACACGTTTCAGCGTTTTTTGGCAAATCATTATAATGAATGAGAATTGATCGTGAAACGATTAAGAATTTCAATGACGTGACTGCAGACTTTCATTCAAGCATCATGCCCTCTATACATATCACTCCAGCGCACCATTCTTGACGAGATGTCTTCACTTTGAAATCTCGCAATCTTAAAATATTCGAGTCACCATTTAATATGAATCTAATTTATCATTTGATCTGCATACATGTATACTTTCTGATGAATAAAAAAGTGGGCTTTCCGATTAAGCTTCGTTTGTTACTTTTAAAAATGTCAACCCAGTTATTTTTATCACATCACAATTTGATCTCTACTTAATTTTGTTCGCTCCAATGTTCACTTTTGTATGAACAGTCGTTATTGTTTTTGTATCTCACCGAGCTTGTGTCGTGTCAAAAATTAAAAGTCGAGATCGCGATCAAAAAAGTATCATTTGCGTGATCCAACAATGGCTGGGTTATTTGGTGAATTGTGTTAGTGAAATGAGTTTTCGCATGAATGTGCGTAAATTCAGTTACATTACTCATGCATACAGAATAACATAATAATAACTGGTGAAGTCTAACAAATATGACCTCTGCGCTTGTTCGGACAGGTGTAGTCACAATTTTGGGTAACAATGACTTCTTTATAATGAAGAGAATGAGACAAAAGTAGGTGATGTTTGTGCTTGGTTTGCTAGATAATCTTGTTAGCCGTGAAATTGGGTTGCTATTTCTAACATTGTCGTGTACCAAGTTTATTCAATATACATTCTATTTTTCCCTTAAAAATCTCTTTTTTTTTAACTTTTAACTAATTTTTGATTAATCATTTTAACTTCGATTTATATATGTCTCCAGATAACAAAATTAGTTTTAGTTAATTTCACGTTTTAATAAAGACAAAAAAAAGTAATTTCATATTAACAGAATATTACGAATTCATCAAGTGTTTTTAGCTTTTCCTGGAGAATCAATAAACTGGAATAATAATGTTAATTTGTAACAGGTAAATATTACAACCGTTCGGTTGTTGCATGCAATTAAAATAAACATGTTACGAAACAGTTTTAAGTTGATATTTACTCATCATTTTAGTACCAAGCATGGAATACAAACATAATCAAAATCAGTTCACTGAATATTGTCTTGGTCAAAACATTTGCCGTAAAACTGTAAATGCAAAACGTAATTCGAACGAAAAGCTGACACAGCATCTATAAAGTGTTACATTTTTATGTACAATGTTGAAGTTAATTTCCTTGACATACTTAAAAATCCCTGCTATCAAAACTTTATACGTTTTATTCAACAAAAACGAATTTCATGTTTTAGCAAATTGAAAAAAAAACATAATTCATCTAAGCGTCGGGACGCGTTAGTTTTGATTTATCTTCATTTTTATATTTTTGGATACTTTTTGTACTCATTGGGGAAGAATCTGTGATAGTTTTGCAATTTTATTCTTTTCACAAAAAGACAGGTCAAGGATGTACAGTCAAAGTTTCATAAGGTTCTGAGTCATGTGTGGTTTTCGTGGTACATTAAATTTTTGCTAAAATAAGTTTTCACGGTTTGCAATTCTTGTCAGGAACTTTGGAAGCATCACGTTGTATATAAAATAAATTGTATACGTTTTTAGTTTTGTGTTCCTTCTTTACGAATGAAGGTGCCACAAATGCAGTAAAAATGTCAAAAAATAATGACGTCGCCAAAAAGAATAAAATAATAATAAAAGATTGGACGAAAGTGGCTAAATGTAATTTGATAAGAAGTCATTTGTGTGTGCGATCCTGTGAAAATGTTTTCAATCTGAACGACTGTACTTTGGCATGGCTCAGTAATTGCATGCTGAATTATCAAAATTTAACTGCGATATGATTATGGTAATGAGATTTGAAAAAACCCGAAACTGTGGCTTTCCATGTTAAATGATCCGTCTAAGTCGTCAAGTTTCATTGAATCCTACTGCTCAGCAAATGTACGAAAAATGCTTGTTATCGCACCTTTTTTGTCCACATACATTTAGAGCGTTCGAGCACGAACTTCTCGCGCTAATTTCATTTCTCATCTCTAAATTTTCCGCGGCGAACGTGACTGTCAAGACGAAAGAGATAAAAAAAGAGGGACCATAAAAAAGACTTACCGCTAGTTTGAGAAGACGCTCCGAAGCTTTTGCGACATCCATGTTCTGCAAAAAACAAACAAAACATTCGAAAATATTATATTTACTCGGCATTGAGATAGACAAGATTTCATTTGCATGCACGCATAAAAGATGTAACGAAATTCAAAGAAAATTTTGCTTGATTCGTTCAAGATAAAGTGAATGTTAAATATTTCGCTTTTCAAATCCTCAATTCCTAGATGTTTATTTTGTTCCGCTCTAATTTACGATTTTACGAATTTAAACAGTTTTGTTTAAACTAGAACGGCAAAGAGAAAACAAAATATACCTGCTCTTCAAAAATATACCTTTAATTTTCTGTTTGAAACAAAGAAAATGAAAATAAAATATACAAACTTTGATGGGACAAATGTAATCGGAACAGAATTGAACAGGTGCTTTGAAATATTTTCACAATTTGACGGTCGCGGCGTGAAACGAGCACGTCAAGATTCGCAGACATGCGATATGCGACATGCAAAAACGCTATAGCTACACAGGTTTCCTGTAACGCATTATAGACATGAAATGACGTTTTTTTTCTGTACAGGAAAAAGCTCGCGAAATGACTGAATCGATGAACAAGGTGGTTTGCATCGGTCTACAAACCTGTTCACATCTGAACATCGATTTCTGCTTGAATCGCACGTTCCAATTGCTGCTGACAAAAGAATAAACAAGAGAGTCAATGGCCAAGCTGCTATATCAACGCACAGCGAGCCCCGAAAATCTACAGCTGTGACCAAATGAAACTTTGATTGAAACGAATCGTTATTCGTCAAAGAAGTTTTTGTCTGTCATTTAGTTTCAAACAGCGATCACAAAAAAAAGGAAACAAAAATTTGTCCGATGCACTCAAAGGTCAACTTTAATCTCATCAGTTTCCCTTTTATGACTCCCTGGTCAGATAAAATTACAAATACCAATAATTGTGTGAAACCTAAAAGCTGTGGACTATTTTTTAAGGCGTTTGACATTCATGCTTCTCCAGGGGTTCTTCAATCTTACTCCATGCGAACGTTTGTGTTCATGGATCATTTACGCTGTAGCGAATGATCCATTATTCAACGCTCATTGACATCTGTTTCTAAAACAGTTGGTCTTTATTGCGACCAACTACATTTTTTTAGTCAGGCAAAAAAAAACTTCTATAACAATAAAATGAATGTGAAATTGTTTTGCACAAAAAATACACTAAAAAGGTTTTCCACTAACGTTGCAAAACACATCAAAGTTTGATAAGCAAAAAAGAATCACGAATACTTTATCTCAGTTACTGAAGGAAAATTTTTTTTCTTATATTTTTTTCTACCGGCTTTCAATCATCTTTCCCTGAGTAAATTATGAGTTAATACTAATCTGACAGCGTAAAAACAATGTTGATAATACCAATTCTTGGCAACTGAAACGACTTGCAATCATTAGGTAATGTGCACGAAGCTACCATTTGTGCATACTAAATAACAAAACCAACTTGGCGAGAGTTTTACTCATAAATATGAATATGTAACAAAAAAAAATAATATATCACAAAGATTAGTTTGTTGTTCACCCAGGAGTTTTTACACCACATTTATTTTCCTCCTTTTTCAATAAATGGAAATAGTAAGTCGATGAGAAACTCAAGCACAGGACAAACAATCCGGACGGAAAAAACGTCTGCCGCTTTATTTTTGAAAACTGATCGGTCCAAAAAAGTATCTGATTTATCTTATATGCAAATAAATAGCATGGATTTGTTCGCATGATCGCTACAAATTGATTCACTTATTTGTAACATCTTTTGACTAAAGTGGGTTACGAGGAAAGCGTATATCAATCAATGCTTGGTACACGCGTAACATTCATGAATTATTTTGGCACAATGAAATCCCATTCAATGAAATACGCTCACAAATGCAATCAAAACAGGTTTGTATCATTTGTTCATTTATTATTTTTTTTTTTTTTTAGAACAATGTCAATCGTATGGTTTTAAATATAATTAAAACATATAATTTGACTTTCCTTTTTTAAAATTTCACGCCCAGTGTTAAAGTACACACGATCTTTGACGTTGAACTTTTGTTTTATCTTCCGTACATTAATGTTCTGGATTTGAGTTTTCTTTAAAAAAAGTATACCTCATAGCGCGGGTGCATTGAAATGTCGTCTCTTCTTCGAGCAACATATTCATTACTCCTATCACTTAGTCTTCAAAGAGAATACTACAAACGAGTGACTCGTTTGACCCAGACGAATCAGCCGTTTGTGTCTAAAATCCGTCTAAGATGTCACTCGGTAGTGAGTACCTTCGCGTCAAAAGCATTCATATGACATTTTACTTACACAACTTTTTCCAGCGTTAATTCCCAACAAGAAAAGAGGGGGAAAAAAGGTGTTTACCATTTGTGAGTACAAAATTGAATTATAAACAAACAATTCGCGATAATTCAATTGGACGCATTTTAAAATGTAAAATAAAAACATGGAGTCGAAACATATTTGGTCGTGCACATCCCCTCGTTAATTTTAACTTCACCAGTGTCTGTGAGGCACGTGAGCTATGCGCTTTTTCGATGGAAAATCGATGTCATACTTCATCCACTTCATAGTGAAGTGCCACAAGGCTACAGACCCATCGCTCTCATAAAATCCTTGTACCAGGATAGATATCCCCGATTCCGAGCATCATTAGAAACGACATATTTTGAGCTTCGTCTTTCATTAAGAGCACACGGGGGATATAAGAAATTGGTTGTTGCCTCTTGCTGGCAAACCGCAGTCTCTTACATTTTACATAACACTCGATGAATGAAATTGAATAGTAGCAAATTTGTAAAACTGGAAATAACAAATAAAGTTAAAAAATTGTGATGAGTTTTGGTTAAGGGGATTCGAGTTGAGATAGATAAATATATATATATATATATATATAATATAGAGTGAAGAAAATGGATTACATAGTATAGCATATGAATTCACTCCGTAAATTGCCTTGGTAAATCGCTTACTCAAGCCTTGATATAAAGCGCCTGTGGCTCTTGGATCTTTGTCTTTTATTACAATCTTAAGTATATTTTCTTTTATGGTCTCGTTATTCCTTTGTCATGCAATCATAATAAAACTAATAACCGTGCAGCCTATTCATTATGAATCGTTAGCAAAATCATTTTCATATTTAGCTAACCGAAAACTTTAGATTGTTCGGAACGATTATTTTTTATTGGCTCTTTGATTTTTCAAAAAAATAGATTCACGATCATTTGAAACTTATACTCACACTGAACGGAATCAAAGAATTTTTCACTGAAGGCACCATCCACTGCTGGAATAAAGACATTACAACTTGCCATCCAACCACGACTTCTAAGATTCTTTTCATTAGGAACCTAGATAAAAACAAGAGAAAAATCTTATGAAATCCCTGCTTTTTTCATTACAATCATTCTTTTTTTTCACAAAAATCTAGAAAAACATGATTAAGGAATTATTAAAAGTGAACAAAATCTTGTTCGAAGATTTTACATTTTTAGATGAGAATTTTGTGCGGCGTTGTTTTTTTTTTTTTTTTTTTGAAAATAAACTAAAAAAAATTAA
This sequence comes from Trissolcus brochymenae, assembly GCA_030523145.1. Classification (NCBI taxonomy): domain Eukaryota; kingdom Metazoa; phylum Arthropoda; class Insecta; order Hymenoptera; family Scelionidae; genus Trissolcus; species Trissolcus brochymenae. Next base: position 164,910 of record JAQQRF010000131.1, read on the forward strand.
AAAAAAAATTGTAAAGAACTGAAAAACTCCGCTGAATCTTTAAGTGAGCTCGCATGTCGATGGCGAAAGAGAGCGGCGATACTACTCAAACCGATAGGACGTTTACGAAATCGCATACCTTTTGCGAATCCTTTGAGTCCTGGGAAAGTTAAGTTCATAGCACAACGTCGGAGCTAGTATGTAGTAGTAAAGATCTACCAAGTTCAGATTGTCTGGATATTGAACTAAGTGCGAGGTTCCTTCCACTTCTTCATCCGAGTCGTTTGCTTTGCTGCCGTTCTGTTTGACTTTGGATGCTGAAATTGTTTACAGTCTTTCATTAATTATTCTGAATCGCATCCAAAAAACACGTTGTTTAACGTTTGTTGCTTTCTCGAAAGTAACATTGTTTTGTTGTTCATAATTTCCAAATATAATTTTACGGCATGTAGAAAAACGGTACGGGTCAAAAATTTCCGAATCGTCTGAAATTCTTCATGAAACATACATTATTACATGAAGCATTTTGAATTTCTGATAAATATTTCCTATCATTGATATTAAATTTACTTTAAGATGGTATTTTCTTGGGTATTTTTAAAAAAGCTTCTATTTTCTCTCTTCGATTCATGTGGCAGAGTCTGGATTTTTTGAATTTTACATTCTGTCCTTGTACTCGATTCTAACAGAAGCACAGAACGCATCTGTTTGACATTCCTCATTGCAATTTCTTAAGATTCATACAAGCAGCTTCAAAGGACTGGGAATAGAAATTGGCACTTAGTTGCCTTACCTGACAGAAAATGAAAAGAAAATTAGATGAGCAGAGTAGTCAATTTTTCTTTTTTTTTCTTTCAATCACACAGAGGCTCGTTGTCTGGAGTAATTTCGCCTTTGTGTAAGAGTATATCTCGTTCGAGCTACTGGTCCATATATCTCAAAATGGGTCTCGAGAACGAAGAAGAAAACACGACTCTCACAAATTAACTTGGTCGCCCAATGAGTTCTCCACGGAAATGTACGAGGCAAATATTCGCCAACCAATCGCAATGCTCATGGATCGCTACTAACTTTAAGTCGTTGGATTAGGCTTCATTCGCGAACGAAGAGCTTCTGAACCTAACAAGCTGTCTTTTTTTTTTTTATTACTAATGTCAATAGCTGTTTCTGTAATAAAAACCGACGGGCTAAAAAAGAAAAAAAAAATAGCTTAATCGAGAGACGAATGGAAAAAGATATTGTCGCACGTTTGTATGACAAAAATCGTAACAACTTCAATGGTTCTTGAAATATAACTTCGATGCTGCCCCGTTTTACGTTACGATGAATTATATTAATTTAAATAAAAAATTACCGCCCCCTCTAAAATTTTCGAGAATATAACCAATTTTTAAACAGCGATAACTTTCAGTCAAAAAACCTTTTTTTTACCACAATATTAAAATTAACACTTCAAGCTTCAATAAAAAAAAATTTTAAAAATTTTGATTGACAATTATCAGTGTTTAAAAATAGTTCATTTTTTAGAAAATTTTAAGGGGGGCACTAATTTTTGTGCAAAGTATATAACAATTGTTTCAGTGCCGCGCGTACGGATTAAATTTACCTCAATATTCATTAAATTATTTATATACATTGTCAGAAATTGCTTGACTTTTCATTTTCCTGATATGTTCATTTCAACTATTCGGTTAATTCACAGTTTCATCATACCCGCTCAATGCAGTAATTTAATTCATTTCTGTTTGTTGTATAGTTGAAAAATGCAAGATGAAATAACGCGGGATAAAAAATTACGTAAATGAAATGTAATTTAACTATAAAATATGATACAATAGTTCTTCTTGTCGGCCAAACAAATTTTATCAAAACAACATTTGGTCAGGATAGTTCGAAGATTGAAAGTTAAATGAGTCAATATTAATTACTTTTATATATATATATATAAAAATACAAAAGAGAGTTATAATGACTATGGATGGAGACAATATGTTCATGTGGAGGTTCATTGTTGTTTGTCTCTTAAATAGTTCGCACTGCGGAGGCAAATTTCGTTCTGCCGGGCTAGCAAGCATTTTGAACGCGTGTTGGAGCGCGGTTGTCTTATGCTCTGTTGTGCGCGAATGAGTGAATGCGTACCTGGGAAGTTTAGAACAGGGTTTTGCTTTTCCCTTCTCTAAAGTCTATTCCGTATAGAACCTCGTGCAATTATGAAAAGAAAAAAAAACTTTCAAGATCCATGGGTTAACTTTTATTTTATCACTACCATGCAAAACTCAAAACTAAAATAAAACAAAAACCATTTTGTGTTTTCTTGTGGTCTTCTGTTTTTTTTTTTTGCTTTCCGATTGAAACAACATCCAGGACTGAAAATGAACTTTAGTAAGTTTGCTCTCTTTAAAATTACATTTACGTTTTAATCTATAGACTCATTTCGAGCGCATCAACTCTGACGAAAGACTTTGTAATTCTCATTTTGAAGTCTCATTACAACTGCCCATTCAGGAATACAAGAGGACGAATTACCGAACAACGTGAAAATAAACACAGCGTAGTTAAAATAATGCATAAGCTTCATGTAATAGAAAAAGTAAATTGGTCGTAACTTACATTGTAGATTATTGTACGAAAGAGATTGCCTTCTCATCCTGCTTTGAGACGTATTTTTGCTTTTATTGCTATGCCGGCACCACATGTTGACCTGCACGTACGACCATAGCTTCAGGAATAGAATCGCGTACAGCATACATACGTACATGCCGCCAACTGCAATAAAAAGAATAGAAGAACCTTTTTATAATCCTTTTTTGTTTATATATGACGATGGACTTTGAATAAATATTTATGGTTTGATAGAAAATAAAAACTTGGCGAAAAAAATTTTCGTATCCTTTGAAATATGGAATAATTACTACTGAGAGTTTGGTGAGACATTCAAAATTGTAACATTGTTACGTGTCTTACGTGCACCAAACCGTATCGTTGTTGATGAAACTTTCCATTATTAAGTTAACCGCAAAGATAATTGTTAAACTGGTTATTGTCTCATACACGTTGAGAATTTTTTATAAACTGAGTATTCATTTTTATCATTTTTTTTCATCGAACATTCTAGCGTTTCAAGCTACCCCTTTGAACGGCAATCGTACGAGTAACGTTGTTACCAACACAATATCTAATGATGGTAAAAGCCAACTATAGGTATTGTTTGTTGCTTTGACAAGATTCAATTGTCAACTTTGACGTATAGGTGGTTGTGTATTTTTTTTGTAAAATGCATGCAGCATGCATGACGTCATTTTTTATGCGAAGGTTCGGATGAAAAATTTGTAATGGAAAATCGATGAATGGAGAGGTTTGCGTTCTTTCTATTCTATTGTACTTTTTGATAAATTTATCATACGTTAATGGAAAAATGAAAAAGTTAATTCAATTAGGGAAATTAAAGCCCATGCGATGAAAGCGGTGGGCATATTATAAAAGTTTCAATAGTTTTGAAGCAAAGTAAACGGATCTGCTCAATAAAAATTTTACATCTCGGTTAAGTTTCGAGTACACCAATTGTATGATGAAATCCGGTGTTCTACTACTTATTATATTTATATTACGCAACATTTCGTTTTATTTTAGGTGTGAGTGAAAAAGAAGAAATGGTGGATTATTTTGCGAACAATTTTAAAAAACTGATTCCGTTCTAAAATTTTCTTTGAATATTTCAGTGAACGAAATGAAAATAAATGTTTTGAACTGAACAATTTCACTTGCGAATATGATGTTTTGCATGTTTCATAAACAAACGATATCGATTCAAATATTGCTTTGATTAATGAAAAATAAACTACATTAATTGTTCAGAATGAGTTTTCTCGCCTAGTTTCGTGACTTTAGCGCGTACTTGAATTCTGGCTTGATATCTAGTTGGCACAGAAACGTAATAGCTCTGCGGCGTTATCACGCGTAAAGACAGTTCTTGGCAGACAAAATATATCTACATATTTATATTTCACATGCGAAATGTAGAATTCGCGACGAAAAGTCTTCGCGAAAAAGATAATACACGGTATAAACTATAGCTCAAGCCTTTGCTCGAAACGGTTGAAATACGTAGCAGATGTTCGTACGCGACCCGAAGATTTATTCACCACTTATTTGTACGAAAAATTTCAAATTCATGCAATTATTATTAGTCTTTTTACTGGTCCGATTGATTGATCAAAATATCACTTTTGGTATAAGAATAAATTCAATCGATTGCAACTATTTTACTTTGTATCAAAATAAAAAAGAAACAAATGCTTTGTATGAATCATAAATAAATTGCATGACAAAATTTTTATCTCCAACCGATCACGAGAAATCCAACGCAGACATTGGATTTCGTTTGCATTGTCATTAAATTTCAATACTTTTTATCAGTTGATATCGATTGTAGTTTTAAAGCAGAAGATTAAACGTATTCATATTCGCAGACGACGTCTGTCCGTTTCAACAATTTGCTATTAAAGACGGGCAATTGAAATTTCACCGTGGAGTAAAAAGTTTTGAAAAAGTAGGCTAAGAAGCGCGTTCGGGGCAGGATTATTCGTCACAAAAACGTTCAAATTTCCTCTTCAGTCTTCGATCGCGTCTGATAGCGATGCAAATTATTTCGCTTTAGAGATTTTAAGAACTTTGAATATATCATACAGTGACGCAGACAGTTTGAGAAGCTACTTGAAAAAAGTTGAGGTGACTCTGAGTGGCCGAGATAGCGAAAAACAAGAAATTTCGTTAGAACTGCAAAATTAAAAGAATGACTGTGCGGAAAAGATTCTTATGATTATAATCAAGAAACTGGATCAACTTTTATAATTAGATCTTAAAAAAACACGCGTATTTATTTTCCACAAGATTATGAACCATGACTGTTGAAATAGTTCATCAAATAAAGAAAAGAGAGAGAGAGAGAGAGAGAGAGAGAGAGAGAGAGAGAGAGAGAGAGAACGGAAAAAAACAAAATTTTACGGTTTGTAAATTGGTTCTTTTTTGTTGCTCTCAGACTTTCCTTCGACGATTCACCATTGTAATAAAAGCCGTCGAGTGTACACACTCTCGACAAGTGGTATACTGTATTTTATACTGTTGCTCAGAAGACTTATAAACTTCCTTTTTGAAATGATATACGATTAATATTTCTATCACATGTGGTTGTACGAAATGCTATATGAAAACCACCCCCGAAAAGAAAGTAACACACCTTTTATAGCACTGAAAGCGGATATCAATTTTTCATGCCATCAAAATGAAATGAAAATTCAGCGTGAGAGAGCGTACAAAATGACACTCGCAAATAACTTACTCAGGCTAAAACCAGATTCCTTCACGTGTATCACGACCATTGGCATCAAGATCATGACAATGAGATTGACAACGTGGAAAACCATTCCAGGTCCATTAGCGATGATATCCTGAAACGTCCAGATATAATTAAATGTCTATGAATGAACTTTGACAAAAAGGATGACGTGAATTTGAATTTAAATAATACAAGCCCAATAATTTATTACGTGGTGATATGGTTAGGTAGGAAATTCGAGGAATATTTGATTGTGCTTGCAGTGAATTGCTCGATCGTGTGACAGCGCAACATCAGTGCTTTCAACTCAGGAAATAATTATGAAATACTCCGGCTACGTAATATTGTGGTCATTGTAACCGCGCGATTATACGGACGAAGCGTCGGTCACTTGATTTGCTGTTCGCTGATACTGCGGATCAAATATTTACAATACGCTCCACCGAATTAAACTGCATAAAAGAATAGTACATTACTCGGAAATCGCGTTTGCTGAATTGACCGAGTCAAACATTCATGTGCACACAATGTGTGTTTTTACAGTAAAATCATTTAAGTGGTGGTTTCTCCTTTTTTTAACAATAATCGCGGTAACTATAAAATCGAGCATTTTATTCATAAATACTCGACGGATGGCCATAATTGATACAGGAAACGAATTACATTTTTAACTACGAATTTAATTTTCAATATTCAATATTCATTTTATAAATATAATAAATTGATTTTATTGTAACCTAAACAACCACTAACAACATCAACAAAATTTGTCTATTATTATTTTAATTATTACTTGATTGTAAAAATCTCAAATAAATTATATACGAATGTAAATTTCAATAATGTTTTAAAATTGGCATTATATATATATATATATATATATATATATATATATCTGGAAAAAAACTGAAGCAGTAATTTGAACTATGATACCAAGGAATCGTGTGACCGGACTGTGAAGCCCAACAAATCACTGTTCCATCAGCTTGCAAATTTTATTTTAGGCACAATTTTATAAAATTTAAATTTGTTATCGAGCTTCGTGTTGAACATTTATGAAATACCATGGTATTTTAAAATTCTGTTTTCATTTTATTTTTAGTTTGATAATTAATTTAATTCGATTGATTTGATTCGATTGATCGCTGTCAACATTTTGATTTTGAAAAACTATGAAAGTAGAACAGAGTTGGTCGAGTCTCGAACCCTGGTTCCGAACTGTTGTGCCTAATAGAGATGGACAGCTTATAGAACGCCTTCAAACGTGACACGAAAATTCAAATTTTCATGACTGAACTTTATTTTTTGACGCAATGTTTATAAAAATTGTTAACTGATTAGTAACATGTGGTGTGAACCTGACAAATGTTCATGATTGCATTCTAGTTTTTATTATTTTACTTCTGAAAATTGCTATTGCTTCATTTCTTCTCGTGTAGTTTGAAAATATAATAATAATAAACTTACCATCGCCATTCCCTTTTCTATTAAAAGACACAGTATAACTGGAACTCCGGAATCTGAAAAACGAATGAAACAATATGAAAAACAGTGTAAAAATTAATCGCGAACTTTGAATATTGCTTTTGGTGAGAATGAATTTAATTTTTCAGTGCCAATGATCTGCAAAAAATTCAACCCGGAATCGAGATCAATTTGTCCCAATATTGAAGAATATTCGAACGTCTAATTTGACATCTAATAACATTTAAATTATTTTTTTCCAAATTTTTTCATGATAAAAACCGTAGTAAAAATAACGTTTGTATTTTCACAGTGATTTTCAAAGTTGTAAATAGTTCTATTATATCCATTAAGAGAATAAAGTGTGGTTCATTTGTCTGCTTATGACATGATGCTTTTAATTTTTCTGCGAATTATAAGTATTGAAAGTTGGTCAAGTACTCATAAACACTGCATTGGATCGTAATTTCATCAGAAAATGAGGTTACTAAATGAACGGAGCAACATTGTTAACTTTTCATTGAAAATGCGTCGTATTACATTTCATTTTGTATATTTTTTTCTTTGTCTTCATGAATTTCAAATATCAATTTCAAATTGTTTTTTGTTGTCCCAAGAGCACAAAATTAAAAGTGGAAAAATACAATTGTGGTTAACAAAAATGAAGAGCTCATTTTTTTAAGTCAAGAATCCGCGAGTTTCAAGAAGGAACTGAAACTGACTGAAGTTCGTCGCGCATAAATTTTGAAACACCTTTTCACCCATGCGGGTAATATCTTTCAAGAGCTTACTAATTAGCTAGTAACGTATTGTGTGTATGCCAAATCCTCGTTAATGAGGTAATCATTGCAAATAACGAGGGATGGAGCTTTAACGTCTAAACTAAAGGACGTGGGTATCGCGAAATAGCATGCAGCAAGTCGGTAAAGTGTGCCAAGTCTAACAAAGATACTTTACACACAACATTACATTCACGGTAGAGATTGTCGCAACAACAGATTTGTATGGGGCTTTGTGAAACTTACTGTTCACAGAATTTCACTGTTGTATTTCATTCAAGTAGCAATTTTCAAGAAATCAGTTAAAAAACATCATTCGTTACAAAAAGTTTACCCCTTTCTTTTTATCTGGTTGTTATAAACAAGTAGCGCAAGAAAAATCAATAATAGCCGAAAGTGATTCCATTAAATCATTTTGTTCCATTTCATTGATTTATGTTAGATTGTATTCAAGTAAATAAATAAATAAAAAATATAAATCCACCGTTCCGTTGAAGGGTTATTGTTAGACGGATGTATGTAAAATTAAAAAGGTATAGGTATCTCCAGCCGATAACTATAGACACAGAATTATGTCACTTCTGTGAATATGTGATTACTAAAAACAAATGAAGAAACCTTACTAAACTGCAAAAATGACTTCCGGAATCGAAACACATTTGTTATTCATTGCAGTATGGAAATAAATCGTCGAAATGTTTTCTTTTATGCAGCGAAAAATTATTTTTCATTCAATTTAATTCAGATTGCACAATTTAATTACAAAAGCTTGATAAATATAAAGTTATTTTGAATATTCATGGCTGGATTTATCAAAATAAAAATAAATTGTCTGTATGTTATAAATAAAATGTATAAAAACGTGACATTATAAGATAAAAAGTAAAATTGTTTGAATCAAATTTCTAGATGAAAAAAAAGTAATCAAGCCAAGTCGATGATGAAAAATCACGCCTTCTGGTGGTATAGGATTTTATAACTCAATTATAAGAATCCGTCTGTACACAGATTAAATAATCAGACAATCATGTTCTTCGGGTATATTGACTAATAGGGTTAACGTCGACGAGAAGACAGAGAATTCAGTCATACGCGGAATTGGAAATATCGTATGAAAGCAAAATGAATGAAAGGGAACTCTCCGACGAAAATAGTTACTGAATTCCTGATTCCTCCTTGTTAATCTAATGACATGAAATCTACAACGAAATTTTAATTGAAATGCGACTGTATATTTGAGTTTATTCTTTCGCGTTGAAATGAAACAAATGAACAACGAACGTTTACTGGATCGCAATAGCACATTGTTTCATTTTTACGAATCATTTTTACATATTCACTCGTCTTGCGATTCTTCTATTTCTATTCACTATTGATATTAACCATTCATTTTCAACAAGTTCCCTTTTTTAGATATTCCGTTCAAAAAAATGAAACAGAAATAAAGAAACACGAACAAAAGCCACCACGTTGAATTAGGATTCCTGTTTGCTAATGAAAAAATAGTCGAAAATGAATTATTTTGTTAGTTTCAGAAACGAGTCGTTTAGTGCGAGGATGTCTTGCACGTTTGCCCTTAACTTGTTAAGAACCGAGTTACGCTTGAGTTCGACTTTGCTCTAACTTTCTGATCCACAACTTTGGTCGCAGGACGTGCCCTCGGTACTCTTGATGGGCAAAATATAACGGGAAAGAAAGGTCATTCCTTAGGGTGACCAATCAACAGTCAGCTCACAGAAGATCCGAAAATTCAAACGCGAACTTCCCCTGTGATGTCGAAAAACTTAGTGCAAAGTTCTTTAATCAAAGAACATAACAGAAGAGTTCGTCAATGTTTGTATCAAAATGAATGTAACGGATATTATTATGTAAAGTAAAAACAACTTTTTCTCGTCTTGACCTGAAATCAAAATTTGTATGATGAAAAAAAAAAGAAAAATATTCTCACACTATGTACATATTTCTTCATTACGTTTATCAATTTTCAATCAACCGTTGTAATGCAACTCGTGATTCTAGTGCAAAAATGTATTTCAAAATAATGTGTCACATAGTATAAATAGCGTGACGGTGTTATTGATGGTATCATTTTCGCGAACGAACGGTCAAATAATATCTAGTATAACGCATGCGGGAGATTGACTTCCAGGTAAATTTAACGAAACGCCGAGAATATTATGAGTCGACTGATATCACGTACTAACGCGATCTAAACCGAAGCGTTATCCGTAAAATAGGATCCTCTAATCGCCCTCCTGGTAACTACCGTATGAATATCAATTTATCCCTCGATAAAATGAGCTTTTTAAACTGATTTTGTCCCAGACAACCTTGCAGTTTTTTTTTCACTTCACCCTGACGGAACTGACGAAATCTGTTATTTTGATTGTAATACCTCTCTTATATCAATTCAAAGTAAAACAAAAAAAAAAAACGAAAACAAAAGAAACAGCAGCGATTCAATCAGTTGCAATATTACTTTTTTTTTGTTCCAATTCAGATATCTCGTTCTTTGAGAACCTTCGGAAAAAGAACATTATTTGAGAAGAAGTTGCTTAAAATAATAATTGATTTAATTCAACATGAAATAGAAGTATGTAAATGAGAAGGATTCATCAATGGATACACAAGAATGCCTCATTATGGCACGAACAAACCAGGATTGGCGTACAACAAGAGAGTAACTTTTTCATTGTGTATCCTCTGCGCGCTGCATCTTTCATTTTTCCTTTCTCGAAAAACGACGACACTCTCAACGCTCGACCGTTCTTAATATCCTTCATTGTTTGCTTGTCGCTCCTCGATGTATTTTCTAATTTCTCTTTTTCACTCCAAAATCATCATTCTTCGTCAGCATGACTGGTGGAAACATGCCAAATACTGCCAGGCGAATTCAAATTCTCGGGCATTATTCACCGGTACACCGAGCATCTGCCCAGATATTCCCTAAGACTACATCCATACCTTTTATAACTCGCTGTGATACAAGCGTATATATACTTTTTTTTTCAACCAAATTTGACAGATATTGATGATGAAAGTTTATGGAAAACATTTGATGGTAAACGCGGTGTTGTCAAATCAGTCTTATTAATGAAACAAGTTTACAGAAAAACTTTTCCTCAAAGCTCAGCAAGATTTATTTATTTTTATTAAGAAAACTTTTTTTTTAATCAAATTAAAATCAACATTTAAATGATTACTCACAAATTATTAAAACGATTGACGGATGTTCCTTTCCTCCTTCGTACTTCCCACTTAAAAACATGATCCATTGTCGCGGATCTACTCGGACCCCGTATCTGAAACAGGAATTATATTTATTTATATTTTAATATATCTGCAATTATAAAAATAATTAGTTTACGACAAATAAGCCCTTTAATTTCTTTTGGTTGTTGATTGAAGAATCAAATCTTTGTCGCATCAAATTCGCGCCACTGAAAAACGTTAGGTGGTATAAAATGTTAATTGCATAAAGCAATTTATTTGAAAGAGCACTTTCAAGAAATTTGATTGGAATTTGAGTGGCTGATGGAGTTCATTAATATCAGCTCAAGTAACAGCCCTAGATTGTGCGTTCTTGACGGTCGAAAGGATGATAACAGCAGAAATGCGTATTTGTGGTTGAATGTTGATCAAAGATCAAAATTCAATTGAATTTGTTTCTCTTCTGTTGCGAAGAGTCATCAACCTGTAACTAGATGGAAAGCCATCGCTTTCGAAGACTGATTCTCTCGTCTACGGAGGATCGTTCAAAGTGCATCAGTAGTAATGCGCGTGTATAGTCCGACAATGATCGAATTGAACGCTCAAGGAATTATAATTGATTTGATTCGATCTCATGCTAATGGAAATGTACCAATAGGTATTACGAAACATTTTCTTTTTATTTTCGATTTAGATGTAGATAAAACTCTGCACCCAATTGAACTTGATATTCAGCTACACTTTTATTAATAAATAATAATTATTGTCCCGAAGTTTGAGCTCCCTCTCACTTTCCAGAAATGATCATTTTTGTTTACCTTTTGTGAGATATTGAAAATGCTCGCTGTAGTTTCAAACTATACTAATTCCCCCTAGAAATTGAAGAATTAATGGAATTACTCGCCTGTCCGAGTTTTCAGGCACTCTTCATAGAACTGGTGTGTTCATTCAGAGACACGGTTCTACATTTGTGTAAACCAGTACAAACTAAAGTGCATGAATTATTACAACGCCATGAACCTCACAGAAAATCTCACAAACTTAAAAGCTTAACTTGGACAGTTCTATCCACTTTTTCTCTGAACTTTTTTTTTATCGATGTCTCAAATTCGCCTCCTTTGCTCAGATATTTTGAGTCGGATGATGTTAAACAATTTTTTTGTGTATAAAACAATGAGCAACGAAAAGTAAAGGGAAAAAAAGGAGATTATTATGTACTCATTTTTTTTTTTTTTTTTTTTTTGTAATAAATTGAACAATGTGCCGTGTATAAAGCTACAAAGCTGAAGAATAAGCAAAGTTCGAGTGAATGAATGTTCCTCGAACAAAAGTAACCGAGCTAGTTAGACAAGCAAACTGTAAAGAAAGCTATTATAATCAAGTTTGATGAAAAATTTTTTTCATCAAAAGATGCACAAGAATCTCAGGTTAAAATAATTATTTTCCAAGCATGTTCCGAGGTATAATGCCTGGCGTAAGTATTTATCCTTTACACCTTATATGCACTTACTTGCATTCGCCTCAAACACAAGTATGCCCGAGTCATGCAATTAAGGTGCGAAAGTTTTTTCTGAACTTTTTCTCGCTTAACGAGCGTCATAAATTTTTCGTACACGGTCCGTTGCAAAATCTTCTCAAGTTCCAAGTTCGAAGTTCACGTTGGTGATAAAAAATCATGCGAAGCAATCAATGAGCAGTTTTTTTAATACAGAAATCGCGAGTAAATATTTTTCCGATCGGTTGGTGCTCAATTTCATCTGAAAATGAGAATAACTTTTTTTGAATGCCCGACACACCATCAATTGGATGTAACGGGTTATATCGAACAAGATTATAATTTGTTAACAAGACGAAAAGATAATTGGAAATAGCGTTTTGTCATTGAGAGATTAAAAGTGATTTTCAATAGCTTTTGGCGGCGATGCCATAACTTTTTTTTTATATAATCAGCGAGAGCATCGGAGCACACCAGTAAAATGAACGAGTAACGGATGAGAAGAAAATTTTTGCTTAGTCGTCCTTTCGAATATTTGCAGAGCCGATCGGGCTTTCATCAAGCTGCCAATCGTTTGGGATATCGCATCAATCAAAATCAGAACGGACATCCTTCTGCCTGTTCAAATTTTAACGATGCCCATAGACTGTTACATGATAGCGTAATATATCGCCGAAGATAATACGGATAATAGTAATGGAAGTTTGGCGATATTGTCAGATATAAATAACCAATAAACGAGAAGAACGCTTTTAATTTGGTTTCCCGGTCAGTATGTTAATAAAAAATTAGATTCTAAATCTATTTCTAAGGTAATAAATACATCGCAACAAAACAAAAAGTATCACTACTTATATTTGAACGAAGTAATTTTTATTTTCGATAGAAAAAAATGTGCTTTTTATTTCAACAAAATGAGAGAAACCGTTTTAATATTTTTTTTTATTTTTTTTTATTGAAGTAAAGATCTGTATTGTGTATCAGAAATGGCATTACCGTGAATGAAAATTGATGAATAGTTAAAATATAAAATCCGAAATTGATTTCATATTTCACTTTTCAAACTGATAAAATGTCACTTCGCACCGAAAAGATCGATAAATATGTTAGCGAGTACTAAGTATAGATACACGTAATTCTATAAATATCGTGCTCCAACGAAGTTGATATGTCACATACTTACTTTATAAAGTTTTCTAATAAGAGACGGACACCTCCAATTCCCAGTAAAAGGAAGCCCCAGTTAACGAACCCTGTAAAGTCATCAAAACCGGAGCTCCAGGAAAAAAGACTATCTCTCGGCCGGTGACATCTAAAAGAAAAAAAATATGTCCGATTAAAAAATGTCCTTTGTGAAGAATAGAAAATTATGATCATCAATATAAAATAAAACGCACAAAATAATTATACCTTGGAAATACATATTTTATTGAACAAAAATTCAAAGAAGTTTCAGAGGATTGTCATTCCGCTTGGAATTGCGTTTAAACGTGTTTTCCTATATGTAAATTAGCCGGAGTTAACTGCGGAGAGCAACGTTACGCTCAAAAATGTACGTTCGATTATGATGAAAAGGCAATATGCACGTGACGAAATTTATTCGACATCAATTGTGAGATAAAACAAAGCGCGACGCAAACTAAAAACAAATTGAATTAATCAGCGTGGGATTGGTGCGTGCATGTTTAGCACAAAATTAATATGTTAAAAGTTTTTACGGTCGACCTTTGCACGTGTCTTAATTAGCCCGGAGCGCGTATACCTATATTGTTATCGTCACCAGCAGCACAACTATTATTCAAAATTTATGGTAGATCGCGGTAATTAATAGAAGCGTGAGTCTCGGCAGGGTGGCGTTTATCTCTAGCTCGTCTCGGGTATCAGTAGCAGACGTGTCATCGTGAAATTCCATATGCATGAGAGGCGGGAGCCTATCACGCATCCGAAAATCATTGCGCGATTTTAACGATTCGTTCATGCTAAGCTATTAACGTGGGATGCCTCGAATGAGGAAATGCATAACGGTATAATGATGATACTAGCGTGATAAACGCGGAGCTCTATTACGTGCGCGGGATCATGATTATTCACGCTTAAATGCCTGCTTTGTAACGCACGAGTGCAATCTGCTATTGCTGTCTTGCGAGTTTTATTTGCTTCGTTGGTCAGAGTCAGGTCCACTCTTCGATTGTTCGAGCAGCAGGCTATACGACGATCCACTGAAAAGCTTGTTGCCCTAACACGATTATTCTGTCTCTACGCATCCCAGCCTAGAATAAAAGCCGAAGTCGTGTAATTCCATGACTAAATTGTCAACATTTTTCACAATCCTAATTCGTCCGAACAAAAACGAAATCAAATTTACATTTTCATATTCGTCATTTAACTTGGACAAATTTTGTTTCAATCGACCACATTCTGTTTTATAACATTTCGAATCATCAAACATTTGGTAATGAAACAAAGGAAAAAATAGATTTTTTTTTTTTTTTTTTGGAGTTTAAAAGTGATGTGTGTAACAGTTGAAACAACACGCGATCGTGTGTCTGTTGACTTTTAGTTTGCCACCAGTCGGTTGTTAGTGGACATTTTCGGAATGTTTTGTGAATTTTCGTTCTCGCTTGAATTTCTGACGAAATATTCGGCGTTGTCGTTATACGCGCATTTCCTACCAAGTGTGAAGCGACTCTAGGACATGTCCCGCACAAGCGATAATCCCTTGTGCGCACTACACTACGAATACACGAATAAATACATTCATTCCAAGACAGTGCCCGTGAGCATTCGTACAGCAGGAGATTAAAAGTGGTTCACTGAAAAAAATGGTTGAAACTCAAACGCGGCTGGCTTAGATGAAAAACGCTGTCTACGGTGACTGTCAAACATTATTATTATTACAATTTTTTTTTTGTTCGAAAAAAATTGCCACGTTTATTGGACAACGCCTTTATAAAATCGAAAATTGAATCCCACCAGATGCGGGGTATTAAATTCATATAGCTTAGAACTGTCACTGCCATCGAAGTCCTCGAAAAAAAAAAAAAAAATTCATTCCGGCAAAATTTGCGTCGACAATAGAAACGCCGTCCGTCACTTTTATTGGAATTAGACAAACTTATGTATTTAAAATTGACAGATCTCTGTGACTTTTAATTCAAACCTTTCAATTGACTGGCAACTTTCGAGATCTCCCGCTCTTAAGCTTCATTATGCATTCTTCTGCAAATCCGCAAGAATTGTAAGACGCCTGAATCTTCGCGTGACGTGACTACATTATATTTATCGGCATAATTTATGACAAATTTTGTAACTCATAAATATGCAAAATTTACGATATCATTAGATTATAGATAATCGATTGAACAATGCAAGCATCTAAGAATATCTTGTTATATATATATATATATATATATATATATATATCTTGTTTGTCAAAATTCAATAATAAGGTATCAATCAATAAGGGTTTGATTGGTTGGATCTAAAAAAAATAAATTACATTTTCTCAAAAGCCTTTTGTACAAACTTTTTGATACGACAACAATTTTGATAATTAAAAGATAATTGAATTTCTGTTTGCAAGCTCGTAGATATTTTTGATTCCATTTAAAACTAATTTGGAAACTAATTATATCCCAACTTGTGAATATAAATTAGCCTTAAATTTTGACGAAAAATTAATTTCAAAATAATTACTAATTTCTAGTTTTACTCGACCTAAATTTAATTTATTTTTGTGTTTGTATTTTAATCTTTGATTACTCCGTCCAGCGCAAACTTGTCCATCGCAAAAGTCTAATAGTGAAGTCGAGAGTAAATAAACTGAACTAGGCAAATAGCGACCAAAGTATAAATATAAGCTTCTATCGTATGAACAGGAAAACGAAAAACAACAGATAAGAAGTATGAAGTATACTGATTATTTCACGAACAGTTGAATGATAAATCTGAAAATCACTGGAAAATGTTAAAAGTTCAACAACGATCCCGCTTGATGCGAAAAATTTAATATTCGGTTTTAAGAAAAATTATGCATTTGACAACAATAAATCGGAACAAACATCGATTAGGGACAATTTGTAATAAAAATTGCATGATCATAATGATAAACTATTATAAATGTAATAACTGAAGGTTAATCGAGTATGAAAAGTAGATTAAAGTTATCAATTGTTCGTCTTTTATTTTGTTATGGAATAAACAAATGTATGAATTGTAATTAATAGTCATCCAATCACTAAGCGCAAGTACTGCAAGATGAGCTTGAGAAAACGTATTGCTTTATTATGCGAAGCACCCATCTTAAGATGTTAAAGCATTCGAACGAAGAACGTGGATTAATGTTCATCAATTATGACTATGTAATGGTGCTTTTCAAGATTGTTTTGTGGACAAAAAATTCGTCACTGTGAAATATAATCGATCAAATTGTTTTTCGCTGTTGCTTACCACAAGAAAATTTCCACTTGTAAAAAGTTATCCTAATCTGATTATAAATTTGAAATTTATTATAAAAATATTTTTTCGTAATATAATCATAATTATTGAAGATAAAATATAACTGAATGATAATTCAATTTATCCATCTACTCTATAACTTCCATGATTCTGTTTTATCGACAGAACGTCAGTGAATGGTAAATCAATTTTTAAATTTTTTTAATTGGTTGATCAGATTGTATGTATAATTGATGAATAAAAACGAAAGCAACGGTAATTTCATTAATTGAAATTTTCACTGAAAAATGTACTGATGAAATTTAATAATTCAGAAAATTAGAATTCGTTTGTCTATTACAACCGTAACATTCAACATCAAAAAAATATTATTTTTCAATTTCAATTACAAATTTAATTATAACTCTTCACTAGTATGCTTTTTCTAAGAATATGCCACTAAAAAAAATGATGTCATCATTTTGCGAAAGTAAGACCCGTAACGACAAATAAAAGTAATACGTTTTTTTTTTATGGATTTTATATGCACATACACATCGTATACAATTATGCATTCTTAAACTTGTTACAACAGACGTTTTACGACCGTCTGTATTTCATGCAAAACAGAATTCTGTACGTTTTTAGTCCTGCATTTGCGTTTTCCGCGTTTTTCAAAAGTATAAAAAAAAACGCGGTCATTGGTTCAACTACGTATACCTAATGTCACAATGATTGCAAACACAACTTTTCGAAAGAATTTGTGTTCCAAAGTTCTTCTTCTGTACTCATTTAACTTTTATTGTCTAATAAATTACAAACTGTAATCAAACGGAACAAAATATAATATCCGAAAAAAAACTTTGCCATCTACTGAATTATAAATTTTTCATTCAACGTACATTTTAATACAAAATCGTTTGCGCCTTTTTCGTTATCTATTCAAATCAAATCATTATTTTGAAATGTTGCAGACAAGAAAAAAAAAACTGGTTTGACTTTGACCTCAATTAAAATTGATTACATGTCGCTAGTAATAATAACTTAAATTGGAACTTTTTTGTTGATTTTTTAATTGAACAAAAAGTTTTCCTTCTCTTTTTTCAGATTTTTTTTCCATTTGTATCCTCGTGCGATGAGTACTAGCGACACCTATGAACCGAGTGGAAGCAGCACGATACCGGCACATTTGTAATGCTCAGACAGTAATTCGTACAATTTCATTGGCCAACGTCGATTCCGTCCTAAACAAGACCTAGAAACTGAATGACAAATCTTGCGACCGCAAATGGTTCACTTACGGTCTGTCGGGCTGTGATCTGCGTGCCCGTTGTTCGGCCTTTTGAATTTCTTCGGCCCTAGTGACACTGCGAGCTCTTCTCAGTCGCACTTTGGTGTCATGTTCCACGTCCGCCATGTCTGATTCGGATGATTATTTTTGATTCACAAATTAATGCAAGTAACACGCGCGCGCTTCTCATTCGATTATTCGCTCACTAAACTAACTGATTTACTCACGCCGTGTCACCACACCACGACGAGACGAGGACGGACTACTCAGCTGGAACAAGGACAGACTGAACCTGCCTGCTGCAATGCTTGTAACTTAATGAACTGGCGGCAAAAACTAGCGCCTTTGAACGCAAAACGTTCACAATGCCACGACACGAGATATGGAATTGTTCATAACTATTACTTTCACATTTGCTTTGATCTTTGATACAGCCATTTAATGTCGGTTTCAATATATAACTCTAAAATAATTGGACGATTAAAAACAAAATTTTAATCAATTATTATATAAATAGCAATGTATCATCAATGATTAAAAACTTTATTTGGTTTTATTTTTTTATTCACAAGAGATGTTTATTTTCATAAAAAATAAAAATCAACATGAAAAATCGTTACATTTCATTAAAAATATGATTGATACAATTTTATCATGCATTTTTTTATCATCGGAATTCGATTAATTTCCAATTAAACTCTCGAACTTATGTCGGCAAATTTGATTCAAACTGATTAATCAAATTTTCTATGATTGTTCGCCGAGTTATTTAAATTACTCATATTTATTGACAACACCTAACTGATCGTTGAACACAGGGGTAGAATCAACGAGATAAATGCGCTATCTCTGCCACTTGCACCTATGGCGGGAGTCATAAATATAGAAAATAAAATGAAAATAAACGCACCTGTCGATGTAGTCCTGATTTATATTTATTCTCATTATTCGGATTAATCTCCAAGGGGTGTGACACTGCATCTCGCTGTAATACATTTCGGTTTTTGGGCTACGCGAGCGATAAAGTCAGGATTCTCAATTGAAACAAAATTAATGACATTTTATATTTAATCCGTCGAATTATTCGCTCACGGTGTGATAAAAAAAAAATTGAACGATACGAGGATGAAAAGTTGCCGTTACTTTCATTTCACAGCTTCGAGCTTCGGACGGAGGGCTGTAAATTTTTTGGTGACACCGAGCCCTGTTTTCGATAACGACTCGTGTGCATACACACACCTGGCTATTATCGCGGCTTGGATGCACGAAGAAAAGAATCTACGTAGGCGCAGAATTGTCGATTTCGATCGATGCTTATTCGCGGTGCAATTTTGCAGATTGTAAAATATCTCCGGGACAAATTGACTATGAAATGAAGAAAGACAAGAACCAATTGGAGATGAAAAAAATGAGGTGCATTTTGATCAAGTGTGCGGTGCGCGATGAAAGTGGAATGAAAAAAATTAGAGATATGAAGAGGGAAAAAGGTCTTCTTCATTTCGACAAAACGTATACAAACCGGTGAGGCATATCCAACCGCTAGCGCCAGCATTTTTTAAATCGATTGAAATATGGAGCCGAGGGATGCCAAGCTTAATGAAAAATGGTAACTCCTCCCCCAAGGGGTCACACGCGCGACATCCAACTATTCACGAGTCCAACGACTGAGTTTTTCACAATATACTTCCTCACAAGTGCGATTCAACACGGTCTTCTTTTCTGCGGAAACATTTTTGCGCGCAAAATAATTTTAAACTATCAACATTATGCGTAACAAAAGTATATTAAACGATGATTCAAAGTTACAAGGATCCACATGCGGCTTTCATATCGCGGAAAAAGAGTTAACATTTTTTTTACTATCTTTGGGGTTATGAAAAGTTTAATATAACTCAGCAATAAATTGAAACACTAATCCAACAATTCCCGAATAGCTGTGCGGAAATTGGTTCAACTTGCAAAGAAAGTTCGTAAACTTTCATTGTAAATAAAAGTCTTTTGTATTTTTTTTTTTGTTTTTTTACACAAAAAAAAATATTTGCCCCTGTAACTTTTTCAAACTTCTTATCTTTAGTAGCACCTCTGCTTTATATATAATTATACATTATAAAATCTAAGTGCAGGCATGACTTGACATAATATTAGAAGCTTATTTGATTTCTGATAAGGTATATTGATTTAAGTAACAAACCTAGACAGAGTCACTCGTTTAGACTTACTTATATACAGAGGTACTGCAGGACCTTCGTTATCTTTATAAAGATAATAGCCAAATTCAGCACTTGAAACAAAATCATCACATCATTCGGGTATGGATTAAAACAGATTTTATCTCTTCATATCAAATTTTTTTTCAGATGATCATTACAGATTCAAAAAGAGCTTCGACAAATGAGAAGATAATTATAACCGGCAATTCAAATATATTTTCAAAATACACCGATCGATAATGAATATTCAAAATGAAAATGTTTCAGTGCAAAAACTGTCATAAAACAACATTTTTATTTATTTTTAAAACGCTTTCACATACCAAGGTTGTCAAATCACATTTTTCATTCATATTTTAAAACAAAAAAATGTTAAATTATATGAAAAAAAAAAAAAAAAATCTACAATCGATTAATCATCTATAAAAAAAAAATCGATCGATTATTCGATTAATCGATGTGTGACTAATCGATTGGCGTTTTAATTCAAATTTAAATATGAGAATCCACATTTTTCTTCATTTTCCTTAACAAATAAACAAGACAATTATAATTTTTTACAAAATTTTTAAAAACAAAACAGTATAATTTTGCAGCTTTTTGGGTGAGTTTTTGGAAGGGTTTACAGTTTTTCTGTGGTTGTAAACATCACAAATGCACAATAATCATTTGATGACAACATTAAAAGGTACGAAGTAATCCAATCCAATCCATCCATCGTGTGGATTATGTCGCGTGCCATTGAGAACCGTTTGCGGGTCGCAATTGCACTCGTTAAAAGTTGTATGGCTCATGCCAAACGATATATGGGCTCTGATTGGTCGCGACCGCAGACGGGGATGAGTAGACCGACTAGTGTGATTTCGAACAGACTCGGCAATCACGCGCTTAGTGCTGTGTTAGGCACAGCCATTTTCACAACTTAATTTAGTGCGTTTCAATGGTTAGCTACAATAAGTTGCACGTTTTAAATTAACCCAACCGTAATTGTTGTTCGTTGTTACTTGTTTGAGTTTTACAAAAGTTTGGAGCATGCGCAGTAGCATGTACAAGTGAGATTACATTTATAGCGTGTTACCGAATTCGTCTCACAGGTAAGAAACGTTTGAGTGCTTCGTGGCGGGTTACGCAAAACTCCTCAACGGACGATGCGCGCGCGTAAATACAACAATATAATTGTTTGAAATTTGCCGCAAAACGCGAAGATGCGAAGATCAGTTGAAGCCTTATCAATTATTATGAATAGTGATAGCAATAAAAAAAAACATTTCTCATCATCGATCAAAATTTGATACGGGGAATAAATTTCAGCGGAAAATTTTTTGTCAGAAGAACAAAATCATATTTTGATGATTTATCTACCTTTGACGATCAGAGAATTAACAGAGGAAATAAATATATTCAAAATATTAGATGATTTTTTGATTTAATGAATATTTGCATTACAAATTGGTTTCCTGTTTCGTCTGAGCATGGCTAAAATATTTGTACTGAAGGCATTATATTTTTTAGGTATCTTATCTAATATAATTGACTTTTCTGGTACAGAAATTGTGACATATTCTTCAATGTATTATAAATTTATAAGCAATTATTTATTAAAGGATAAAAAGTTATCCTTACAAGTACATCGATTAATTATATTTGAATGAAATACTCTAACTAACGGATATGAAGAATTAATTAAATTTAATTTAAAAATATTGACAGCTTTATGTCAATTATTTTGTATTTATTTTTAATGATTATCTTTTAAGTCAATGTTGAAACTTTTTTAATTTCATAATTTTTATAATTTAATCTTGCCTTTCGATAATACTGAGCAGGCTGTTTTCATATGCTACTACATTCAAACAAATAATAAATTTCCGTTGTCTCAAGGCATCGTGTAATATAATTATGTTGTTTTGGTATTACAGAAAAAAACGATTATTTCATTTTAAATAATAAAATGTTATCAGATAAGCATTTCATTTAAATTATCTAACATTTCATACATGTCACAGTTCTAACAAAAAATAATGTTGTCATTTGAAAAATGTTATAAATAATTTTTTATATTTGTGACTGAAAGTATCTGATTTCAATATGTTATAAGTTTGATAAATGAAAAAAAAATTATAATTCTACCTAAACAATCATACATAAATTAAATATTCTGTTTTTATCTATTGTATAAATATATGATATATAATTTTAGATACCTTTTGTTTCATTGTTTAAACATTGTCAACAGTATTTTTCATTGCAGAAAGTAGACCATAGTTGTCAGAACATTTTGAATAAAAGTCTCACAATATTACAGTCACTTTAATCAAAAAGTATTCAAGCTTTGGTTTACTTAAATTAATTGTGCTTTTATGATTAACACTATCATTGAAAAAAAAAAAAATCCAAAGAAAATTTTGCAGTAGTTTTCCTGGTTCGTCACAATTGTCAAATACTTTTTACAAAGAAAAGAACTTTCATCAAAACTGCAAGTTAATTTACTTCAATTTAATTAGAGATAAGATGTTTTTTTAATGCTTATGTTCATTTTATCGGGTCGCTCTCGTTGTCATGCCACTAGCATTTGTATTACCGCCAATTTATCATACCAAATATATCTGACGGTATGAAAACCATTGAATATTTTATGTGGAAACAAAGACGACATACGTCAATGGATTTTCCGAAAATCAGAAAAATTATTTGCTTTGTTTTTCTGCGGCTATTTTTGCGCGATTCCTTATTGCTGCGTTCAATAACGAACTAATCACTCGGATAATCCATTTGTAACATTTTGTAGCATATTGTTCAGCTTTTTAATTCCCATTTACGATATCATGATCAAACTCGTCGCCAACACTGTTTAAAATTTATTGAGTTATTAATAACATACAAAATTTTTTATTTTTGTGAACTGGGCAAAGTAATTTGAACAAATTATATCATTAATTGTGATAATTCATTTGTAATCTATCCGAATAGTCAGCATGACATTTCAAAAACAATTCCTCGCGAGTATGTATCCTTGAAAAAAAACGTATATATTTTCCTCGCATCGCAAACATCCATCAGCTTTGATTTCATTGATAGATTTATTTGAAAAGCCAATAGCCCTCTCAATCCTTTGTTTTGTTTTCATTATTTGGTACATAAAGGGTTTGTTTTCTTCAATATTTTTTTATAACATGAATTTTACAAGACATGACAATTATTTATCTGTATAAATGTTCATTGTACTTTTTTTTATTCTTCGATCTGATGAAAAATAAAGAGTGTTGAAAGTAAATGTTGTCTTATTTTATTTACAGATTGAAATTGTACTTAGCAAAGTTTTTTCTTTGTGCGATAAAAATCGACTTAAATGACACTAATTAATGCATAAATGTTTCGCTTGATAAATGACGCCGAAAGTGTATTGAAATTTTGGAATGCAACAGTCACTGTTACATTTTATCTGAAAAATCATCATGCTTCAGCTGTTTCGCAAGTATAGACCAGAAAAAGCAGCAACATAATCACTTGTTTATCTTATAATTTTCCAAAAGCATGCCTGATGACAATCTACAACAAAAAAATTTTAATGGAATATCGATAACAACAGTTTGTCACACAAATGACTTTGCAAAATGATTGATTGGCGAGTTCAGTGAACGAAATAACAGTACGAATTTTGTATATAATATAATATTAATTGTGTTGCCTTCACTCTGTCGGTTTTCAATGCAACCATAATTAGGTTGTATTAGTGCAATTGGATACATTATTCTCGAGTCTGGCGTTCAGAAGTTCTTCGCCACTGTCCAACGCAATTATCCTACCGAAGCATAACCGAAACAAGCATCTTTCTCACGATGACTTTGTTGACAAGAAAATGTACTCAGCTAACTCGTTGACTGAAATATTTATTTACTGATAAAAATAATAGTGTGAAAAAAAATTTGTTTGTAATAAATAATCATATTTTGCATGATTCACGTTTATACCAAAAATAAATTAATCATTTGTCGATAAATATTAAAATGACATCATGCGTTTTTTTTTGTACCATTGATACCTTATTATAAAATAAAAGTAATTAAATCATTTCTCTCAGCTGATAAGCATTTTTACAGTTGCCCGACTTTTACGAAGCTTATCAAAAGAATTTCAGTAATTAATTTATTTTTATCACAGATCATCGTGATTTGACAATCTGAAGTGTTTATCACTTGTACACTTGCGAAAAATTTTTTTTCTTCATGATTTACGTTTTTCAGAATTCGTCAAGAATAAGTTTGACATCACGCTGAAAATTCTAAGACGATGACATTATGAAAACAAGTTTGCAAAGCTAACATGGAAATTTTTACTTGCAGAACAAGCAGTTTCGAGACAAAGATCCACGAATGTCAGCTGATCCACCGTTCATCGGCGAAACCATCAAGTGTAAAATAGCATTGTGTAGTTGTACATTTCTTTTCGCAAATCAATCATTCATGGTACTACAACTACCATGATTTAATGCTCAAGTAATTATTTAATTATTATTTAACGGTGGTGGCACTTGTAGTGAATTTTGTTCAAAAAATAACATTTAAATGAGTTCTTTACTTAGTATTCTGTCATTAAACAAATTATGAATCACCTTCATTGTTTTATTGCACTATTGATGCATGAATGATAAGTAACAGTAACAATAAATTAGCTACCAAGTTTGCAACAGAGATATTGAATATCATTTTAGATTGTTGAACTATACAAATCTCCATTCATTTCCGCGTTTGATTTATTATCTTTTTCCATTCAAAAAATTTATACTCGTTGATTGCAATTTCTCACGACTTCTTTTTTTAAGCTATAATTTCGAAGACAAAGAGATTTGCTGGGCAGCCACAAAATCACACATGCTCCTAAAATATGGACAATCCGAAGAAAAAGTCGAATCTCAACCCCCGGGAATCGGCCAGTACCTTATCAGTATTGATGTGGTGGTAAGTTTATGAACATTTTGTTGTTGTTCTAGTAAATGAATTTTACATTTTGAACTACGCAAATTTCAGGTGGACGATTGATTTATTCAAAAAAGGCTATAAGAAAGTTTTTGAAGTCGATGATTTATTGAATCCTCTGAAAACCGATCAATCATCTTATTTAGGAGACCGATTAGAAACGTAAGTTTTTTTGTTTTATTAAAATAACTTATAATGAAGACCGGTTTGGTCTGAGATTTTAATTGAATTCGATTTTAAATTTCAGGAGATGGAATATTGAATTAGAAAAATCGAAGAAACACAGTCAGAAGCCAAACTTATTGAAAACAATTTTTCGAACATTTTTATGGGAGTACTTTTTGTTAGGACTCATTCAAATACTCAACGAATTTATATTAAGGTAAAAATAATAAGTCTTGATGCATTTTTTGATTTAAACTTTCTATGAGTGGATAATTAACCGATTTATTTTTCATGCGCAGATTAGGCGTTCCATTACTTTTACGTGGATTATTACAATACTTCAGAAAAGATAGCAATGGTAGCGTTTCATATACGGATGCAATGCTCTTTGCTGCTGGAATATCAGTGGCAAGTGCTATAAACGCAGTAACAATAAATCAAGCAATATTTGGAGCGTTCCATATCGGAGGACGAATAAGAGTAGCTGTTTGTTCTTTAATATACAGAAAGGTGTATACTTCAAGATATAGTTCATAATTCATATAAATATAGCTTATATCTATAGTCATTTAAAATTAAACAAGTTTTATTAAAGCTAGAATAATGAATATTAATTAAAAACTAACATTGGCCTCGCCTGTGTAAGTTTTTAAACTTCTTCTAAATCGATCGTTAACTGGCTGTATGCGTCGTCAGAATAACTCACAATTAAATTTTTATTCCAGGCTTTAAAATTGAGCGTGACATCTTTAGGTGAAACAGCACCAGGCAAAATAGTCAACCTGATTGCCAATGATGTCAACAGATTTGATCTTGTTTCTATTATGATACATCATATGTGGTCAGCTCCAATAAGCGCCTTAATAATTGCATATTTTTTATACCAAGAAGCAGGGTATGCTGGCTTTATTGGAATCGGCGCAGTATTTATCGTGGTTCCAACACAAAGTGAGTGTTAATTATAAAAAAAAGTGGACATTCACGAAGATGTGCAAAATTTATGGTTCATAATTTTGTAATTAAACAAAGAAAGAATTATGAAAAAGAAAAAAGAAGAAAAACAGTGAATATAATGTAACAAATGTTGATAATAATTGAAAATCAATGATAATTGATGTTCATTATAGACGTAATTAGGAAAAGCATCAAGTTTAATCAATACTGAAATTCAACATTTATTCTGAAATATTCCGAAATCGAATGAATGACAAAACAAATGGAATGATTTGTGACAAATCATATCACAGAACGATTCGGAAGCCTCCACAGCAATTGATACAATTTTATTATTCACGGGATTGCGAACTAACAGCTACTTGTCGAGAACCGCGAGCTGCACTTTGAGTCTACTTGGCATGTGCAGGCTTAACTGTTATGAGATAACGGTTGAGAGCCAACTTGAGATATTACTATTTATCGAAAAATTTTTAAGTGGTAGAAATGTGTATCCGATATTATTATCATTATTTTTTTAGCAATACAAATTATTATCACATTTTTTCCATATGTTTAATTGATATTGGTTCAACGAGGGTTCTCAATCAAATCATGTGTTCATCATCAAAATTAATCGTTTGGCCTTCTGAACCACTTTGCGGAACGTTCCAAAAAAGTCAACTCCTTCTCTGAAGATCATCTCTCAACTAGCAATTAAAATATTGTAGTGGCTTGGTTTTTGAAATGAAAATATATCTTTTTTTCTATTTTTACAGCATACACTGGAAAATTATCTGCCAAATTTCGTTACAAGACCGCAATTAAGACTGATGAGAGAATTCGACTCATGGATGAAATAATTTCGGGGGTGCAAGTGATTAAGATGTATGCCTGGGAGAAGCCGTTCTGCGTGTTGATCCAACTAGCACGGAAACTTGAGCTAAAGGAAGTTAGGAAAAGCTCGTACATTCGTGGGATATATATGACGTTTAATCTATTCACAACTCGATTGGCACTATTTTGTACCCTCGTTACAATGCTGATGACGAACCGGACGTTAACAGTGGACAAAGTGTTTGTCTTCTCGTCTTTCTTCAGTATACTGGCACAAACGATGTCTGGAATGTTCGTACGCGGGTTCGCCGAATTGGCCGAATGTATGGTGGCTGTGAGGCGTCTGCAACATTTCTTATACTATGATGAATATGTGGACAGAAATACGGTTGAGTTGTCAAAATCAGTAGCTACTAACGGCAGCTTGAGTTTGGATTCTCACATTAATTCCTTGAAGTCATC
This sequence comes from Trissolcus brochymenae, assembly GCA_030523145.1. NCBI lineage: Eukaryota > Metazoa > Arthropoda > Insecta > Hymenoptera > Scelionidae > Trissolcus > Trissolcus brochymenae. The sequence continues at coordinate 192,483 of JAQQRF010000131.1, forward strand.
GAAGAATGATCTGCCGTTCATCGATGATGACGATGTAACACTCGAGAAATACAAAAACAATTCAATCGATGTGTCCACTGATCTTACGAAGAATTCTGTTTCTTATGTCGCAGGTTCGTTCAAATTCACTTCGTCGTCTTTCTAAAAATATTTTGTTGATTAATCAAGTTGTACATTTTCAGTTAGAAAGGACAACCCTCCGGAGCCAGGAAATTGGACAGTAAGGATTAATAATCTAACTGCAAAGTGGGAGCCAAGTCAGCCTGAAAACACATTGGAGAATCTGAACTTTGAGTTTCAAAAAGGAAA
>JAQQRF010000132.1:0-270900 GCA_030523145.1 Trissolcus brochymenae
AGAGAGAGAGAGAGAGAGAGAGAGAGAGAGAGAGAGAGAGAGAGAGAGAGAGAGAGAAAGGGGGGGGGGGCGACGAGGCAAGGCGTGCGCCGACGAGGTGGCATTTTTCCAGCTATTTTCACGATCGCGATAAATTAATTCGCTGAGTGTGGATTAATGCAACGAGCGGCATATGGTGCAACAACAGGCGTCGTCTTGCGCCTGCTAATTCGTATACGCGGTGCGCGTGCCTAGTTAATGCAATGCAATGCAATGTAAGTTAAGTAACGACCGAGGGGAAAGAGGAGGGCGCACACAGACTGTACGGGACAAATCGTTATCTGGCGTGGCCATTTATTCTTCGCCGTCCGTGCGGTCTAATTACAATAGAGCGAACCCGCGAAAGGGCATGCCTTCATCGTCACGTGAAAGGGTGCGAGATAAGCCCGAGCTCGATAAGATCGCGGCCTCCTGTCGCGCGGTGCACGCATATCGGGCGCATTGACTGTGTCTTCTCTGCATTGCAAAGCAAAGCGTTCGTAACTCTGTAATGGGTATAGCGATTTTGTGACTCACTGCGACAATGATGGTAATCTATTTGTACAAATGACAATAATTTTGTCGCTTGTTATGATAAGACGTATTTGGACAGGCGGTACTTGTACCCCAGTTAATCTGCACGGTTTCGGCATCAGCTATGCTTTAAGAGGATTTCACTGATTTGTTCGCAATCACCAAACAATGGTTCTGGCCTTTTTTTTTTCTTTTTCGAGTGTTTATCGCGTCTAATTAGATGTTCCACAAAGTAAAATATTATTCGATCAAATTGTTGTCAACATGCGTGATGTTACATCTATGTTATGCTACGAATGTTAATTTACGTGGATATTAAATCTATAATATCGGTATCTACGAATGTATGTATGAAAATGTTTGTTAAAAATGCGTCGGAACAGTTTTCGAGTCCCCCATTAATGCATATCACAAAATCAAATATCGCATTCCTCTTGTTCCAAAACGACTAATTGAACAAATTTCATTAATATCGTATCGCGCATATGTAACGTTTGTATTGTAAACATAATTACTGTTTTGCGTGCGTGCAAGCTTACAGCACCTATCAAAGTTTCATTAATAATACACGATGTTTCCGCATTGGACTGCGAGAACGTTAATATTAAAATTGGCCCAAAATAATTCAATCGATAAGAATGTTCCGTCCGAGATAACAAGGTTAATATAAACAAAGCGGTTGGAAACGCTGGAACATTCGATGGTCGCGGGATCGGTCGCAAACAATAATTTTAATTCGCGATCGCAAAAATTAACTCGCGCGCTAAATCGAGTTAAGCCATGTACAAAAGAATGATATTGTCCTTTCCGGGAGTGATTATCAACAAACGAATTGTGGTTTGCGATATACAAAACGCGATGAGAGCTTTTTCCTCTGCGCGGCCGTAGAGTTTATTTCGAATCGCATGTTTACAGAGGGATTTGCGAATTGTTCGTCAAGCCGGTCGTCTGTTGATCATGTTTAAATGAGCGTTTTATTCGTACATATGTCAATATGGACGGTACGCTGCGGATATCGGTCCTGTTTATCCCTTTGGTAAACGACGCGTACACGCGCACTGACCTCCGTCAACTATGTAATCACGCTCACGACGTGCTCTCGAGATCGCCAAAAGGTAAAAGCACTCACGTAAATTACTATGCTTTTAATCAGAATTGAGAGCGAATTATCGCTATGACACTCGAGTGCGAAAATGACGCACCGCGCCGTTGCTATTTTCAATGATCGTTTCCCGATCAATTGCTCGTCGCTCTCTTTTCACCACCATTGATTTGTCATTGCACCGAAGAGAGCGATTTTATTTTACCCATCTCAGCCTGGCTCGTGATGTTTTCCTTTCATTTGCTCTCGTCGCTTTAATTTGCCAGCGGTCCATTTGTAAAGAAAGTAACCTTTCAACCCCTCTATCCACGTGAAAGAGTTATCGAATAGAATTCATCGCGCGGAAAATGTGTGTTGCTTTTATGGTGTCTTATGCAAATGTGGAAAATCTGCAAAATCTCATTCGCCGGAGAATACAAAAAATTTGCAACCGGACATTTCATTTTGTTATGCTAATATGATCAAAATTCAAAACACGTTTTCATGTCAAATTTATGCGCAGTGAAAAAAAAAGTAAAAGGTACATCTCGCGGTGTAAAACTATGCATCAAAAAGTCCCGCGTGTAACTAGATCCAAATAAGTGCACGGGAGCCCGTAAAAATTTGTTGATGCCCCGTGGTATAACTGTTAATCCAAGTTGATACTGTTTACTTTGGAGATTAACGTCGGTGGAGGAAAGTCGAGCGAAGGACGACGCTCTTTTCATTAAAATATTAGCGCGCTTGTGATAATGGGAGCCATTTTTCTGACTTGTTGTTGAAACTTTTGCGTCCTCTTTCAGCTCTCTCGCGCGCGGATCTTCAATTTTGAAAATTGTCGGAGTCATTCGAGACGAACGTTTAATTAACACAATATACCTCGGCGACGATAACTAAGCGCGGTTCAAGTTAAATTGCGTTTGACAAACTTGCGGCAAATGTACGCCGACGGACTGGCTGGCACCGCGGCAGCAGTTACGGTGCACCAACCGCGAGAAATAAAATCTTCCGGCGACTTTGAATCGCGATATTATTCAAAGTGTTTCTCGCGATTTCGCCCCGAAAGCGCGCTTCCACCCCATGGTCTTCTTTTCACCGCACCTAGTACGTATACCTTTTTCACTTATCCCGCGCAGCGACCTCGCCGCGGCGGCGTTTCGTACGATTTCATAAGCGGAAATGCGCATGCAGGCATGTAAATGAGCCCGTTTCGTATTCCAATGCGATTACCTCAAATTTGCGCGCGACAATCGTTCTCCGTGGATCGACGCACCCAAATCCAATTGGACCGTATCCAACGTGCGGCGCTGAAACAACGTCGAACGTTGTTTTTCTTGAATTCCCGTCGGTGCTCGGAGCGTGAGCATACTTATTCATATTCCAATGTCTCTCCGTGCTGCTGGGTGGCAAAACTTATTTCTGCAACGTTGCGTCGTCTGAATTTGCCGAATATTTTCTTCACCATCTCATATTGTTTCCCACCAAAATTATATTCAGACATGAATATATAATAAGTAATTTAAAATTTCTAATTATATTATAGAATTATTATACAAGTGTAAAATCTGCGAGCTTTATTGTTACAAACAGAAACGCCCGATTTTTGGGGATATTTTATGTTCGTCGCGATGTGTGAAATAGAGTATGCAAAATATTGCGCAAACTGTAGATTTCAATTTTGATATATCCGGGAATCATAACCGGTGATTTCGTTGCGGGCTGCTAAGCGAGAGACAGCGTAGGATGTTTTACGCGTTTTAATCAGACGAGCATCCAGCAAATGCCACGGAGGGAGTTCATTTGCGCTAATGAAATCAGTGTTATCTTTGCCGGACTCACGTGCTGCGCCATACAGACACCGCATTGTTCCCCATTCACAAACATAAGCCTGCAACAATGGTCGACTTGCACAGTTGTGTCAATACAACATTTATATATGTCGTCGAATCATTGTTCCGTAACACCAACTAGCAAACGGAATTGCACAAAATTATGGCGAGGATATTAAACTTGGTTTTTTTTTGTTTGCACAGCCCATTCTAGTGCGACTAATTTATCGATGGCATTTTCTCTCTGATAACAAAACGAAATTGTTAAAAAAATAAATGAGTATAAAAAAAAGAGTCGGAGGGGCAAAAACGAGATGATCGAGTGACTCGGGCACGATCCGTGTAATTCGGAATTAACTGTGCATACTTTAACTTGGCCCTGAGTTTGCTCAAACTTGAGGGTATCACACATTCTATTCATGTAAAATCAACTTGTTCAAACTACACTTAACCAAACTTCTCTTGTCCAGACACTGTTTCATCAAAATTAATTCTGCCGAACTATTTGACGGTAAAATCAAGTTTGGTTAGCGTTTTATTGATCTCTATGAAGGATTGATGATGGTATTTGTATTACACATCATTACACACCGGTTTGAATTAGAGTCTATAGTTATGCAAGTCATAATATATCAATTATAGGATTCCGAATAATTTTCTATAAGTTTCCTTGACAGAGAGAGGAAGCTTTCAAATGTTATAAATTGAAAACAAATTCATAAATTAAAACAACAATTATTCAACTAATTCAAATTCCAAAATTATTTTCATTCCTAAAATAATTGATAATTAACATTGAGTTTTCAATGTCTAATTAGTTTTCTTTTCTAAGGAATTAAATCAACACTTTTTTTATAATTAATCACTTGATGGAATGAAAATGTCAGTGATTACTTTCGTGCAATAAGTGAGAGAAGCTATTTTCAGTCGCACAAAGTTTGGACAATAGTTAGGTGGCAAAGCTATTCAATTCGTTACTCCATGGATACACGGAATTTAGCCGAACGAGTGTAGGAAAAAATAGCAAATTGGTTGCTTTTCGTACGTAGAAGCCGTGTCCCTCTGTGCTTGAGCGATATAGCCGCCTACCAATGGGTACCTTCATCGTCCCTGCGAGTGTGCAAAGTACATAAATATTTCGACTCTGGGAAAAGTAATTGGACGAGGACGACATACGCGTCTGTTATTCTTCTACGAACGAATGTCCGGACTTTCTCATCGGGCCAGCAAATAAATCTTGGTGTTCGCTTTATGAGAAACCGCCTTCTGTTCGAACGTTGTACACCGCTGTCGAGCGTCTCCTTTCTTTTTCTCGTATAGCGCACTGCTGCCGTGCATGCATGCAATCGAATGAATTGGATTGGCAAATTTGCTAAATTCGTTTCTCTTTCGGCAGCTCCAAAATAGCGATGATTTTTCGCTGAAGTCTGTATTTTGAACGTGTGCTTCTTTCTTTATTTTATAACCCACCCAAAGTCTTTCTCTCTATCTCTCTCTCTATTTACGCCGCTAAATTGAGTTTAGAGCGAGTATATTTACAAAATGAAAACCGAAATCGCGTAATCCTTTTTTCGCAATAACAATTCTTTATAAAAGCTCAATGAAGATTTCTTCGACGGATTTTATTGTTTCGATTTCTTTTTCACTGTTTGCTCCATGTTTGCACGCACCCCTTGTTTCTAATTAGCTGGGACATTAACCTTGATTCAATTTTGAAGTTTACGGTTAATCAACTGCTAAAAGCCAGATACACATTTCGTATCATTTATCATAAATGTAACTAAATATATAGGTATGCGTCCTATAAATTCACATGTATCTCATAGTAGGCAATCAAGCGAAGTACCTCGGAGTGTTTCGCGGTTAAATTCGGCTATACGTTTTACACGATGGACACTACAACTAAAGCATCACAAGAAACTGTCCCATTCGCGGTTGCACGGCTTGGTTTCAAATTATGCACATCGTCTCAAATATTACCCCCGCGACCAAAAATTGGTATCAACCCGGATCTTTATTTATTTTTCTTTCTTTCTTTCTTTCTTTCTTTCATTCTTTCGTTCTTTCGTTTTGTTTGGTTAAAGTAAAATGTTTACAGAGAAAAGCTAACGTCTGAAAGCTCATATCTACTTTCACCCTTATATTTTTGCGAATATATAAAGTCATAAAAAAGCAAATCTTTTGCTCGGTTTTTATTTGAAAATATGTACCCACGAGCTTTCTGTGTAATAACTCTTTATGTCATGCGTGTCTTTCTCATCTGCAAGTTCTTAGGAGCTGCCTACGAGATTAGTATCGGAATTTCCCGCGAAAACGTTTCAAATTAAGCGGAACCAACGCCGCGAGCACCTGCGTTTCGCTCTTGCGATAACGTCGGCGGGTTTGCATTGCACAGACAAATAATTAACGTTGCCCACGATTTATTAGCCTGGCCATGCATATGAGTCTTGTTCTGTCAGTCTTGTGACAATTATTTTACTTATCCATTACATTCTCATACATTTTACACAATTGATCATACAGCACTTGTTCATATTTTATTTATTGTTCTTTTTTTTAATTTTTTTTTAAATTTCATAATAAAACTCATATTTACTGCATTAACCCTAATGTACATTTGAAATCTTAATTAGAAGCTGTCCAACAGATTATTAGTAACTAAGAAAAAAAACGATTGTAAAAAGGAAAAGACCGTTTATGATTGTTCATTTTCAATTAATGGAGAAAAGCCGCATTGTAAATTCGTTGCCACGCTGGATACCAAATTAATAAAGTTGATAATTTATGCAACAGCATCGGCTATAATAACATCTTGATTAGGCGACCCAATTTAATCCACGTAAACATAAAGCGCAAAGTAATTGTGTTCTAATTATGGATTTGTGCAAAGTTTCAATTACACGCTGCGATTTTCAATTTTCAATCGCGGGTGACTTTTCATGCACGATTCCAGCACGTACGATATGTTTATACGAGTTACGGTACGATTTTTGACTTGACAAAGAAATATAGTAGGATAATTCCATCCCATTTACAAAAATTCATATAATTTGTGATGTGTACCGCTTCTCTTCAAGGGGTTTTTTTTATAGCGGAAGAAATTTGCCTTATATTCTTTTATCACGAGGAGTAGTAAAAACGAAAGGTATAACGATTATGCTAAACTCGTTTGTTCACTTATATCTCTTGGTGTACAATTATTCAAATGATCGTCACTCTAGACGCTCGCCAGTAAAGATTCTTCTCTTCAGCTTTACAAATATATTCACAAAGCTTTACGGCTCGCTCGCGAATCACGATAAGTTACGGCTGTTAAGGTAGTCCCTTGGCCTCAGAAGACTTGATCTAGTCGGTACAAGCGCTCTTTTCCTTAGCACCAAGTTCCGGGACGAAATGTTCCAAGACCGCGAGGAACTGCTACCGCGAACTGGTGTCTTGAGCGATGCTTCTTCCGGATAGTCCGTTTGAAAGCCTGCCCTGTGATTAGCATGATTATTATTTAGAAATGACTCATAAAGGTCGCCAACAAAAGGCGACTTTCAAAACTTTTTAGAGTCCTTCAAGACTCCCCGTTCGGATATGGCTCCAATTAAATGCGACAATAACATTTCGCAACGTCCATTATCTCCTCGGATCATAAAGTGTTTCAATATCAAATAATCCATAATAATTTAGCATCCCCTTAATCATGGTTCCGGTTTACTTAGTTACTTCTTAAAAGGACCCATTACAAACATGCAAAATATAGTATCATTACACATCCAGGAATATTTTATAATCAAGATACAAATTATACTCCTTTACACAAAAGAGCTACAGATAGGAGTTGTCTTATGTTCTTTGAATTGCAAGCAGCTTGAAAAAGAGGTAGTGAATGTAAAAAAACATAAGAAACATAAATCTTTTTTTTATAGGATTACTTGGTATAAAAGATGTAGTTATAATAATAGACCTTCAACACTTTTTTCTGTCACTGTCTATTCAACCTGTCGTTTGTGTTTGCGGTGACCATTGTGATTTGCAGTGGTAACCTGTTATGCATCCTGTTTATTGTTAGTTTTCCCTTTCCGTTCCTTCGTTCTTCTTTTTCATTAATGAATTCGCACTCCTTTTCCATATCTTGTACATTTCTTTTTGTTTCTACTCGCGATCATTTATCCCTTTCTCTTGATTACGTTGCTCTTAAACGACGCGTATCATTACTCGAACGGTAGCACCACATATGCGCGCAATTTCAATAACTTCGTCGTACGTTTGACTATCGAATGTGAGTCAGGTATGATGCGCCGGTACACTTAAACTGTAATGGGCGCGATATCATGAATTTATCTACAGCGTTGACACTGACGCGAAGCCTGCCGGTATCGTTACGTTGGATACAAAGTTGGAATTCATGCATGGCTGGCGAACAAGTGGAAAAAAACAGTGCGAACAAAAATATCACGATTCCGTTTATTGCTGCATGAGGATTAAACCGAAAACCCTAACATTCCGCGTGATTCATTGTATGTTGTGTGCACATGCTTTTTTTGTGTACTTCTGCTACAAAATAAGATGGGTGAAAAATTATTTCGATAAGCAGCTAATGGCCGATGGTATCCATTAACTTTAATGTGGCGCGATTTTATTTTTCTGATAGTACAGATGTTAATGCGGAAAGTCCCTTTTATATAGGATGTATTTAGGTTTTTGCCTGCTTTTGTTACAAATCATAATTCAAAGATTACGATGATAATACGTTTAACTACGACCGGCCAAGAGGAAGTTTTTACCGCATTAAAATGCGCTGCGGTTAGTCCGCAGTGAATTATATTATCACAAATCAAAACCATTTTTTGACAGATTGAAATTGTGATTGATTAAGATTGTAAAAACCTTGTTTTCACTACACTGTAAAAAAAGAAAGAAGTAGGAAATTTGGTAAATTTTATTTCATGAAAATGAACATTTGAATGAATGTGTGAATTCAATCTCGGTCATGTGACCCATTTCTCCATATGTCAAAGGATAGGAAATTGGAAAGACACCGAGCGAGTGATGAGAATAACGAAGTTCGTCGGTCATAAAGCTCGAGCGAATATCAAAACATATAGGTCTATGCACGTGGTTCGGCCATTAAACGTTGCAGTCGTCGAACCTCGAAGGACAGCGTTCACGATGGCTGCGCCCCGCTGTGTGAGCAAATGGGCACTTGCGGTACTTGCAAGTACTTAGGTAACTACCCGTTCGGCGGGTCGTTCCTTCGGACAGTGAAACGTAATGGGAACGCGTGAGTGTGCGTGCAAATGCGTGTGCTATAAGTGTTTCTTTATTACACCAGGTCATGGTTATAATACCACGGTCAATCGAGCCGGGACAAATAGGGTCAAGACGACTCTGCACTTTTCTTTTTTGTCAGGGTGCTCTTTTCTTGCAAAAAGGGGTTGACACGAGATTGTTCTTTTCCAAGCCGTCCTTCTCTGTAACTGTAAATTATTCAATATTTGACGCAGATGTGTGCGCCAAGTCAAAATAAAACTCATGTTATCGCACATTTGCATATGTAACTTTTCTTCGTCTTTGCCGTTGTTTGCTTGTTTTTTTTTTTTTTTTTTTTTTTTTTTTTTTTTTTTTTTTTTTTTTTTTTTTTTTTTTTTTTTTTTTTTTTTTTTTTTTTTTTTCTTTTTTTTTTTGTTCTCAAAGATTTACGCTCTTAGGCTCCGCGTCCGAAAGTTTCATATCAAATACCCAACACAATACTTAGCTCACAAAAAAAAGAAATTAAAATAAATGGTATAACAAAAGCTGGTGCATTTCGAATAAAGCTATTAACTCTGTCGGTCTCTGTCCTCTCGGTCTCTCGCCCTTTCGGCTGCACGCCGTTACAAAATTGATGGAAATATATTTCCACCTGTCAGAAATTGAGCGTTCGATTGTACAGATATAATTCCACTTTACACATAACTCGCTGTCATACGCACGCAGGATTTCAACGTATCAAATTGCGGAAAAAGGATAGGCGTCCTATCGCTCGTGTATTAAAACTTCACCGAGCCTATGATTACGCCGGAACGGAAACAGTGACTATGCACGCGATATATATTGTTATAAAAGCTCTCGGCAAATTCTGGTGCGTCACGTTGAGATTCGTTTTGTTGTGCGACGCAAAAGACGAGTAACGTGGGGGCTATCGTGTGTGGACACATGTGCATCACAATTCCGACATATGGCCCCCAAACACGCCCTGTTTGTGCGCGATGTTAAATGACCGTGAAAGCGAAGGAGCTCGACTCGCACCTGAACCGCAACAGATAAATGACTCTCGCATTTAGGAATGCGCGTACCTTAGCACGTATACCGCCTCAATCGTACGCGAATTATTTGATCCGTGCATATATCACCGTCAGCCTCCGCCTTTTTATTTATTCCCATTGTGCTGCTCCCGGGGGCCTCGAATAGACCGCCGACCATCCCGCACGACGGATCTATCATTAACTCATATTGTCTGTAATTAGTTTGTTATTGTGATATTACCTGCGATATAGTTGGCTGGACTTGTAATCGCGCTTTGAATGTAAGGATAAGTGCTTTATTTCTAGCCGGCTAAACGTAATGGCGGGTAATTTTCTCTCATTGAGATATCACAATTAAAAGAAGGGGGGTTATTAACATTAAAGCTTTTGTCGTGGTCTAAGAATTCCCGTGTCAATGATAATTGAATCATTTCTGAATGGTAGGGTGATTAGCAGATCGAAGAGCACGCTGTCAAGTTTGACTGACAAGAGAATAATAAAAACGTCGTGTGAGAATTTAAATTGTTATGACTTTGTTTATGGTAAATATTTCAATAGATGTTTGGTCTATTTATATAGGTATCCTCTTTTTAATGACGCTAATTGTGTTTCATTAGCAGCTGATTGTTCAGCGGAGAATGCTTTGCAAGCGGAATCTTCGTTACATATTCATATTTAAATTCAATACAGTGGCTTTAACGAGATAACATCAGAACGGCTCATTACACAGTCACTAGATCTTCATTATGCACAATCTACAAGTTAAAATAATCTGCGTTTAGACTCGTACGGACAATGGTGTTCTTGATGTGCCATCTGTCAACGGCTTCCATCCATTTTCACTTGACCGTTCGTCTCTCCCGTGTCCGCTCTCTCGGTGTTTCCATTTTATTTTTGCATTCAGTACATCCGTTGAATCTTTTTTTTTTTTTTCAAACTCCGTCATGTTTCACTAATGCGTGCGAAAAAATTGTATAAATCCCGACCACTTTTTTGTTGTCTGTCTTCTTTTTCGATCTGTCAAAAAATCAGTATCGGTTTACGTCGCTTTGGTTACAACACTTGTATCAAAACGGTCGAGCGCAATCTCACGCATTAATAATATTTTCATTTTCGCATGACAGGCTTGCATTTTCGATACCTTATACACCGGTCTATTGAAAATTATACGTCTGATCCTTTCTCAATGTACGAACTTTTGTATGCAACTTGGGTTCATATCGGAAGACACCTGGCAGCATTTTCCGAAGAGAGGGCTGAATAGGTGTATTATTATGCTTATTTTTGCCGGGACGTAACTTTACCGGCCAGTAACTATTACTCCGATCTCCTAAGCCTGTAATGTTACATCAACGATTACAAGATTGTAGGTTGAAAAACACTTTATGTTGTTATTAAGACCACCACAAAACCTGGACGTGAACGGGTACGGCTTGGAAAAAATGTTACAATCTAAATGGAGGAAGGATGTCATAAATAGCGATGCAACAAAGGATGGAATAATATAGGCCAGCTGAGCACAATCGTTCAGTGTGTCCATTACGTTAACGAATCTCGGGAAATATTAGTTAAAATTTTTTGTTCAAATGTTTGGGTGATTAATTTGATTGGATTTATATCATCAGGCTGCAATTTCAGACCCGACAGTGCTTCGGGTAACGTCGATGACTCGAAGCTAGGCTGAACTTCAGAATGCAAGGGGACGTCTCTGGGGCACAACTATGCTTTGGCTTTGATGTTAACTAAGCCTGAACCGTCATGCGATCACCGGCTGCATCGGTAGCTAATAGGAGAAGATTCACACACATTTGCACGTAACGCTGAGAGTTGAGTGGCGTACAGGAAGGCTTATACGAACTATTCCAGTTCCATCTCTGCATGCATGATAATAATATGCTTCTGTGCAGAATTCGGCATAAAGGAGATTTAAGCTATAAATATAGTGATATCATATAGCTGTATAGTATTTTCTGCATTACTCAATGTTAATTTCCTGCTGAACTATTTTAATGCACGCCTCAAAGTAGGAGATAAGAATTTGCAGTTGCAATGGTAAGATCCTAGAACGATCTGTAAATTCGTGGAATGAAATATAAATTAGACAGAAACACCTGGAAGAAAAATGTTGTTCGACAAAAATAATCACGTGAGTTGATAATCATTCTTGCAAACTTACTTTCAATAGATATTTATAAAAATAAGTATTGATAACCAACTTATGCAATATAATATAATGTGCTGTTTGCTGATAAACGAAGTTGGAACATTATTTCTGTAATGTGACACGTTATGCATGACCTGAATTTGTGCAGAATTAAATGATTCAGTATTCTGTGAACAGTGCAAATTGAGTGATTGATTTACTATTCAATCAGTAGTATAATATTATAGATATCAATATATAAATAAATGTTAATACAATGTCATACATTGTTTTTGAATCAACGTAGAAACTAATATAGTTTGTTTGTTTGATAAATAATTTCAGTTTAATAATCGGTCGATGTATTAAAGATGATGGGACTTTTTAAAGGAGATTTAGTTCCTGGTAAGTGGTGCTCGAATATACCAAACTTTGAAAACTGAATAATTTAATAAATCACTTTATTCGCGTATGATTTATAGATCCACGAACAAGTGCCTGGTTGATAATTAAAGAGCCATGGATTTTGATATCGATACTTCTCGTTTATCTCTACATTGTTTTCAAAGCTGGTCCACACTTTATGAAAAATAAGAAATCGTACGACTGTCGGACATTCATAACAGCTTACAATTTATTTCAAATAATTGCAAATGGTTACATCGTGTACGAAACTCTGATGTACGCAATTGAGGAAAAATCATTTAATTTATATTGCCAAGATTTCGTTTTCTCCCCACGTCCGACTGCAATGAGGGTATAAATTGGATACATTTTTATACATTTTATGTTTTTCATTCTATATAATAATCGAACTGTTGCAGTTGCCTTATACCGTACATTTTTGCATGTGGATAAAACTGACGGATTTAACAGAAACAATTTTATTCGTTTTGAGAAAGAAAAATAACCAGATATCACTGTTACACGTGTATCACCACGTTTCCACTCCTTTGATTGCATGGTTCTGTTTAAAATATACATCAGCAGGAATGTTTTATTGGAATATGTTAGTTAATTGTTCTGTGCACGTTATAATGTACACTTACTACTTGTTGAGTGCTACAGGTCTTAAGATACGTCTCTTAAAGACCTTTAAACGCAGTATAACAATCATTCAATTGGTAAGCAAATTCTGCAATGTTTATACAAATTGAAACAAATGTCAACCACAAAGTAACATCAAATTGTTTTTTGCAGGCACAATTTTGTTTTCTGATTTGTCACTTAGGACAAGCCTTTTTTTCATCATGCGAAGTTCCAAGAACTGCGTGCCTCATTGTCATATTCAATTATGCGATTAATTTCGTGTTGTTCTTACAATTTTATAAAAAGTCGTACCAAACTGTCGATAAAACGAATTGAACTAATAAAAAGGCTACACGTCGAATGATTCACAATAGCTCCAATTGATACACTTTACATTCATGCTTTGATGTTTTTTGTTTCGCCCCGAAATAAATGTGAAAATCATATTAGTTCTTTTGCTTTCAATTCTATAACTTATATAAAAGGTCAAATAGCTGGGTTACTCCTCAAGAGCTAACTTAAAAGTTTTTGTGTTCAAATCAAAGAGAAATCCTCTTATTATAAGTGGAGTTCGGTGCGCAACAGCCAGTTTTGAGTTCACATCTGTATACTCGACCGCGTGTTGATATCGCTCGTAATTTTGTTTCTTTATTTTTATCCAGTGACCAAATGTCACTTTTTTTTTTGCCAAAATTAATCAAAGTAAAATTCTACATCTACTAGTATCAATTGTTTGAAATAAATTTTATTTATCAATTTTATAATTCTTCATAGCAAAAATCTGATTCGATTTGCTAAATGCTGGTCTCATCTTTTGTTCATTTCAAATATTATTATCTGTCGGTTTCAATTTTCCGAGTAATTTTATCCCATGAAAATTATACTGCGGCCTTTTTCGCACAGTGAACATCTTCAGTGGAGGCCTAATTCTGATTTACTGTTTCCTGTAATGGCGTTAGATTCGTGAGATGGAGGAATAGCGAAGTGGCGAGATGTCGCCATGAAACCTGGTGTCCTCCCAGTGATTTGTGGACGTCAATACTGGGGTTATGCGTGACGTATCTCACCGATCATAATTACATCCTGTTAGCAGAGATCCCTCCCGCTGTCCTTCTGGATCCTCTGTTCTCCCTTGGCAGTAACCCTAGTATACGTACTCTTGATATATAGCTGCTGACAAGCGGTTGACCATCACTATATGGCTCAATAGCTGCTGTCAATTGATCCTAAAATAACGAATATGATTGTATTTTTCATTGTTATGATTATAATGTAATCGTCGAATCAAAAAATTGTTCAATTAAATTAAATCATAATTACATCCAAAACTCTTATGTAAAAACATATCACATGTCAAGTACATAGCAATATAGTCATGTGATTTGTTGAGGGTTAATTGCAAAATTAATAACGATATTTTATATTTCGTCGCCACCCTATTTGATGTTTTTGGTTTCGAGTTTTAGTCCGGCCATCAACACGCTGCATTATTTTACTCCCAATGTTCTAAGAACGTGTCGTGTTAAATCAAAGTAAGCTGTGTTTATAGCGCTGAAGAGATCAGGCAAGGCTATTAGTATAAATATGGTTACAATACTGGAAGCAAGGGTTAGGAGGGTATAAACAGATAGTAAATCAAGACCAACATTTCAGTCCTAGGGTCGAATCTTGTCTGCCCATTCGTATGCGCATTGATGTGTATTGCATACGTTCCTATCTTGCAGGTAGTAAATGTTTCTAGCTTAAATTGTCACTAAACGTCCGTTGAGCAAACAACGGATGTGAGACGTTATACCAGATGAATAATGCACAGTTATTGACGGCTGGGCTTATCTTTGTTATGGTCTCTGTAATGTGACTTTGTTCTATGACACTACTGTGGATCAGGATCAGGATCAGTTAGCTCGATAAGACGTATCGCCAACTGACAAATTCAATATTCCCTAACTTGTCGATTTGTTTCTTTTCTTTTTTTTTTTTTTTTTTTTCTTTTTCTTTCAACTTTTGATGGCTGAATTTTCTTGTTTCAAAAATCTGCAGACAAAAAAAAGTACACGACCACGTGAATACGGAATCAAATCAAACTGAAGTGGCAGAGGTTTTATATTTCGTTCGATATATTCCGTCCGGGTATATCACCGATCATTCAATTGACTTGGAACAGGTGTTTCAAATAGTTCGCCAATAAAACAAAGAATCCTTGGTAATCTTTTTTTATCGACGAAACTTTTACGACTGATTTTTCATTGAAAGTGATAAGCCCTTGGACTCAATATTTTTTCATCTCAAGGGTTTTCATTATTTTCATTTGATAGAATTTGTTTGAAACCCTGTCGCTTACCGCTGCCATTATGTCTGTGAGACAAAAAAATAAAAGGACCCATCTCCTCTTGATTTATTTGAGTTGCGCTAAGAGATTGCGTGTGATGTTCACGTGATCGTTATTATTTTTTCCAAGTCTTCAGAACTGCTTTTATTTCTCACAAAGTGAGAATGCCATCGTTGTTCATTCAACTGTGCGGTGAAAAATGTGTATTTTTTATATTTTCGTCAATAGCTTGTGTTGAAAACTGTGATGTGAAACAACGAGTTCCAAAAGGGATGAAGGTAAATTCAAGTGACGCGAGTCTGGGTCGCGATCGTCGAATTAATCCACCATTAATATTGGCCCTTCGTATATTCGACCAACTAGAAAGGTGTCCGGGTGAGTAAACCTTCTCTAAACAAGCTCTTCGGACACTTTATAAATGACCATCTCTCATCTCTTGCGTTTAATGCGGGCCATATATGCATGTACAGTAAGGTGATTAATGCAGCAAGGGTCAAAATCTCGTCGATTTATCAAATTAAGGGTGGAATTGCAAGATAAAACGCGAGCTTGTCGAAAAGTCCGGATCCACGACCGTGCGAGCGCCAAAAGATGAGAAATGACCGGACGTGGACACGCCTTTTCTCGTACGAATAAGCGTCAACTTCGCCCAAAACTAAGGCTCCTTGAAAAATGAGCTTCATGACTTATCTGTATCGAAGCCTTGTTATATAATAACAAGAGAGGTATTCCGCTTCGTTATTCCTGCAAAAATATTGCGACGCTTGAAACGATGACGTTTTCTCTGTAATGAAAACGACGTACTGTCAATTTCATTCCTCAGCATTAAAAATATTGAATAATATGCATGTGATAATTCAAACAAAAATAAGGAACAAAAGTTTTGAAAAAGCATCAGTTATTTTACCTAATTAGCAATCGTTACTCTTCAAAAGCAAACTGAAGGCATGATGTTTTAAGTATCAAAGGACAGTTTATTGGAGTGTTTGAATGCATCGAGATTGAATCCGCTGATTTAAGCCGTCTAATTGGTAGATTTGGCGAAATATTATTTTCAGGTTGAAACCTCATTCAAAGTGTTAAATGCAACATCATTCAGGGGTTCATAATGAATATGTTTCTAATTGAAATCGTGGTGAATATTGAAGCTGTCTCTTATGAACTGCAAAAATATTCAAAAGTGCCCTTTCAAACATATATAAATTAGCTGGTTTTTACGTGTATACGGATGTTTGCCGAACCGCTAAAATAATAACTATACCGTTCATTTTGGGGCAAACAAAAAATTTTCATTTTGGTCAATCGCAATTTAAACTGAATTTAAAAGAAAACCTCTTGAAACGTGTGGGATGCATGTACGTGAAACATTATCATCGAAACATTGCAATGATGCATGTAACATGAATATTCGCAGTGAAGTACAAAATACATAATAACGCACGAATTTAATGTAATTAAAGTTTACTTTAGCCTCGTAAATTCGTCACTTGTTCGTGTTATCCTCGCATCAACACAGAATATCGCAAATTGCAATATCTGCTTTCACATACATCAGTCGCGCACAATGCTATTCATTAAATTAATGTCTAATGACGATAGGAATTTGCAAAAAATTTAACAAATAAAAGACGTTCAAAAATAGAAATCATTTTTGCATAGCTGTTGAATGCGGTAAAGGTCACTAGTTGTATGGACACAATGACCATCGAACTGAAGAACTTAGACGAGCTGACAACTGCTGATGAGATCTGTCATGCTCTCTATCCTCTATAAATAATCAAATATATTTTATATTCTATTCTCTACGAATAACAATGTATGTATATATATATTGTATATTTCACATATATGTCAACATTATTGAAATATATATAAATATATAAAAACATTTACGGTGCATATATATTTTACATGAATGCATTTATATGTGTTTCCATATATATATATATGATTTCATTTATGTCCCATAAACACGTTTTATGCCAAATCTGTCATCATTTTAAATTTGAATGATTGTTTATTATTTATCAAGTTGAATGCATTGTTGACAGTGATATTAGTAGAAATTACGAAACGAGAATCAAGGCGTGAACGAAAGCTTCCGCTCTCACGTGGATTGGCTTTTACGAAGTTAGCCGCACAATAAATGTACAACAAGTTCATATCTCGCGCATCGTTTGCTTTGAACAAAAAGAGAACGAATATATAACGTGCGAGAATTTTGTAGTAGACAGTCGGCGGCTGAGGGTCGTACTATGGGCATCGTATTCGCAAACACGCAATTTTCAAAGACACTCGACTATCTGATGTCCCGTGCGCATAATCACAAGCCCTTTGACAACGTATGCAAATATAGATTGAGCATGATAAATTGCTCGCGTCAAGACACCCGGCATTTCCAAACTCGTTTCCATAGAGCCCGGGATTCCGAATATCATTTCGGCCCCCGGATGAGCCACCCCGCGAACTTTTTCATTCACCGATTGTTTGTCATTGGCATGCGACGAATTGCATACCGATGCAGCGTCCGTTAAGATTTTGTGTGCACCTCAAACTCGACCCCTCGTATATTACGCGTCACGTAAATTCGTATTTCAGGATGATCTGCGAATAACTTCGTTATATTGAGTTATGAAAAAAAAAAAAAAAAAAAAAAAAAAAAAAAAAAAAAAAAAAAAAAAAAAAAAAAAAAAGATAGAATCGAGTTCGGAATGACGTATCCATGATTCGCATTGTCGACGGAGATCGAAATCACTCTGGGAAATTTTTTCCTGCACTTTGACTGAGTGCGTTTCGGGTGTCTATTAAATTTTAGGGTCATTGCAACGTTCCACCTTAGGGTCCGTCACATTCAAGATTATATGATATTTCGTTCGGAAGGTGACTTTTATCACTTCTTTCCGGTTTCAATTTATGAACGTTCTGAAGAGGACCGAGTCCAAGTGGTCTTTTGTAAAAAAAAACATGTCACTCAAATGAACGATCTTTTTTCTCATTTCTTCAAGCCAGACACCTTTTCCTAAGCTTAACTATTTTTAAAAAATTTTTAAATCATGTCGAAAAAATCGAGACGAAAAAAAGAAGTGTAAAAATAAATAATTGGATGATTACTCTCTGCCCGTCTTTACGGGGGGTTCTCACTTGACTGTGCCTTGTTTACGAACTTGTCTTATACCCGTTGTAATGGCAAGTCACGTTCATCGTGCCTTTCAATCTATCTTACTTCGCTTCACGTTCTTATCCTAAAACGCGTTATCTGTTCAACCGCACTGCTGCTGAATGCGCGTCTTTAGGACACAGACAGTTTCCGCACTCCATCGCGCACGCCGTACGTGAATCTTTAAGCGGCTTTCTCTTTTGGCAAACATGTCCATTATCATTATTGATTTGTTACTGCTATTATTACTTCATTACCCCGTTAGTTGTTTGTCAGTGAACTGGATGGAGCAATTTAGCCTTCTATATCTTCACGACAGTTTCCCTTTGTGTCATCAAAGCTCTTTGATTTTCTTCGTTCTGGATTATATTCTGGAATATATTATGAATAAAATTCAAATACCCATTCATGTGGAAATTAATTTTTTTCCACCCCCTCTTATCTCTTTTTCAGTACTTTTTTAGTAATTCAAATCAATATGAAATTTTGTCTGAACTATCAATTTTATAGAAAACTATAAAATACGAAAGATACTTTTGTTTGACATTCTTTTTCATTTTTTGTCTTAAATTAAAAAAGAAATTTTATCTGAATATCAGTACAGTGAAAATTACAACGGTGTGTAATTTTGGGGTGCCAGATTGCTTTAATAAAGTTCAATACAATTGTCAAATAATCCAGAAACTTTAGTTTGGAACTTGGCAGAATAATCAGACCTATTAGACAGACTAATGCACAACGTATGATAAGATTATTATTACTAATCGAGGTAGGTATTACACAGTGCTCTAAATTAATCATATTGCTCTCTCCACTCCTCTATTAATCCAATTAAATGTTATTTGATGTGTGCACATCTCCAGCTGCAACACTACAGTTGATTGTTGCTTATAAAACAAGAAAATACCAACATACTTTCAACCATACCAACAATAACATTATGCAAAATGATAAAAAAAAAAAAAACAAACAAACAAACAAACAAAAATTCAGTTGAGAGAAAGCATTTAGGATGAATGCTTTTTTGTTGTCTATATCTGTAACAGACTTTTGCATACGATTAGGTTTAGATATATGTGGGACACGAATCCCTGTGAAGCAACTTTTTGACAGCATCCATTAGAGATCTCGTTTGGGGGTAAGGCGAAAAAAAATCGAGGTCGGTGATTTGACAAATGTCGAACGTTTGCGATGAAACTTAAGGCCTTAAGACGTCGAAAGAAGCGAGCAGTTTTCGCAGACACGTCCTGTCGTCGATGCATCGTAAAAAGTCTTTAGAGAAGCCCTCGGTTGCCCCGCTCGGCGTCATTTCCTGCTAGGTACCGACGTCGAAGACCAGTTCGGAACCGAGTGTGATGCAAATGAGCCGCGACCCCCTACGAATTCTGTAATGAGACGATTTAGCTACCAAATCACCAGGAACGGTATCCGTTGCGAATAAGGGATCGACGCAGTCTCGTCAAACTCATCGTTGCGACAATTTGCATGAACGGAAACTGGGAGGAAAAGTATGAGCGTGAGAGCTCGTAAGAAGGCGTGACGAGAGAACCGAGAAGTTAGGAGTAGCTTAACAAAGGGACTGGCTAACCGCTGTCATTGTCACCGGAGGCCCTTAAACTCACGCCTCTCTCGGTTTTTCGACTCTCGAGATCTAGATTACGATACGTGCAAATGTATTAACTAAAGAACTTGTTTCACGCCGCGCCGGTTGTTACGACGCTCAGCCAAGCGTGACGCTCGCGCACAGTTTTCACGTTGCAATTTTATCAAGATGACGGCAAAATTGCAAGGTGAGATGATTCTTTTTATTTATTTATTTTTTTTTTTTTTAACAAATCATCCGATCGGCAGCGCCACTCATCTGAGCGATAACTGCTGTAAATTGAAAAATCATTGCCAATGCAGGACTGTGTTTCTTATAATTATGGTATCTTTTAATGATGACTTTAAAAAATTATACTTGCCCTTGGTTCGGCAAATCACTGCTCCCAGTGTTTCTGGCGTTATATTTCTTTTCAAATTATCATCCTGAAAAAAAGTGAGAGATGAATAAAACGAGGTGATTATGGAATAAAAATAAAATTTGAATTATTCTTTTGTGATTTGTGACCTTATTTTTCATAGTTTGACAAAATTAAATAGTTGCTCTCGGTTTTTTGTCAGTACAGGCTTTATTTTATTAATAATAACAAAAGAAAACATTTGAGCTCACCGGTTTTAGCATTAGACGACAAATCTTCATTTCTGTGCATTGCAAGAAGAAAACGAGGAAATGAGTATTCTTAAACGAAATAAAATTGTTCAAATCTTAATTTTCAAAAATTAAGTACCTCGGTGTTTTTCGCTTTTACCGTCCAGAATTTGTTAAAAACTAATTTTCTTAACTTTGCTCATATTTATTACAAAAAGTAACCCCATTTGTCATGACACATTTTAAATTACTTTCTTTTACATAAACAAAAGCGAACGTTTGTTTCCAACCTAGAAATAAAAATTTAATTTCCACACTGCGAGAAAAAAACGCGGAAATTAGTGTTCTTAAACGCAAACGCAAAAAAAGAAAGAAATTGTTCAAACAATTCTTTTTGTTCGTAACGTTATTTCTCACGGAGGCTTGAAAAATTAATTACTCTGAATCTCTTTTTTTTTCGCTTTTACTGTCCAGTAGAAGTTCGCCTGCAACCACAGCGGAGAGAAAAATACAGCGCATTAACGGACACCTTGGAATACTTTGTATTAAAACGCTAAAAGGAATCATTTCCCCTCTTCGATATCTCTCCCTTCACTTTGTTATGACTTTGTTATCACTGTCGGTGGCACTCTTTCATTCTTACGGCGCCGTTCATTATACCCCGCTGCCCATTCTTTGGTGTTTGGCGCTGAATAATGTACATTATGTGGACTCGCACATGTCGCTGCGCGAAACGGCGAAAAAAGGAAAGGTGAAATAAAAAAAAGAATGAAAATGAAAATACGAGATTGGCCGAGAGAGAACGGGAGAATAGAGAACAGAAGCTCCGTCTCGCTGAGGGAGCGAAATGCATTGAGACAGAGGAGAGAGGATTGCGCTCTCGAAAGAGCCCTCGTATCCTCGCGCTCTTTATTTTCCTTCATCCACTCTTGTTTCTTACAGGTCCAGGACGTTGACCTGACCTGGTGAAACACATATGGAGGAGTCCTTACATAGGAGAGCTTGCGCGCAGTTGTGTGCGACAAACCGTGCGACGCAATCCTGGGGAGAGGAATTTACATGGGGTGGTTTCTGAGAGCGTCAAGAGCTTTGCTCTCCATATCGTGCGGCATATATGCGCGAAGCCCTTCGTGCCGGGGAAATAAAGAAAAAGAAGGAAAAAAAAAAAAAAAAAGAGACTGACGGCATGAACAGCTAGGGGGATGTTACATCACGCGATAGCTGGAGCATCGCTCTTAATCGTTCAGCGTAACCATCTCCGCGGTAAAGAGTCTCTCGTTCGTAATTGTAAGCAACTTTGAGTCGCTGGGTGCCAGGCGAATAACGTGCATGATTTTTTATCCACCCGCGATGACTCATCACTAATTAGAAGCTCGTTTTTTTGTGATTGCTGTTCCATCGGTTTTAGGGGCTTTGACCTGATTTTTCCAAAAGCTGCTGCATTTCCTGGAAAAACATCATCTTATCGTTGCCATCCCAACTAACTCTTTTTTTAATATCCACTCTTGCAGAATCTGCAAACCACCAGAAGGAAAGTTTTTCCTGTTGGAACTTTTTTTCCACGTTTCACAAATTTTGTCTGTTTCTGTGTCTGCTATTGTCATTTAAAGTGTGCACTTTGAGGGAAGGAATATTTTGATTGAGTTAACGAAGACAAACGCTAATGAATCTTGAAAAAAACGTAAAGCAAAAAAAAACATACCATGAACCGAGAAAAAAAACTCGAAATAATTAACAGCGTCGTGATTATCGTGTGTGGATTAAGCCTGGCTTTATATCAAGGATTTAATATTTATAAAAACATATTTCTGAATGTAATTTGCGTGGAGAGCACAGTGGCATTTGCGAATACGTAGACAAAACTGTACTAAACCGTAGAGTCGTACGTTCCTTCTGAAAAGATGAAAAAAATAAAAACATTAATTTGCAGGTTCAGTTGGTCCTTGAAAATCGGCAAACACGCGACGGTATAAACAGGAAAAAGACATGTGGTAATTTAAATTACATTCATTTTGCTTTGTTGTGTTTCGCTTTGGGCACTCTGATATACGAAAAATTAAAATGTGCTCACAGGTTTTTCACGTGCCTTCATAACCTTTTTATACGTGTAGGAGGTACAATTTAAGCTTCACTAACTAAATTTATTCGTGAATTTATCATGTCCCAGGGATATGTCCTACCTATGGTATCAGCTCTGAATTATCGATGATACAAAAAATAACTTTTTCTCTCTGTCATCAATCCAAAATAATCGAATTGGTTTTTTTTCGCACAGAGCAATTGGTCGATAGTAAAATTTAATTTCATGCTAATTGAAGGATCAAAAAACCATGAGATGATAATGACGAGTATTTCTTTTTATTTTTAATTTTACATAAAGTTTTTTATTGAACTTTACAAACTTCTCTATAAAACTCATTTGATTGAAAAGGAGTAGAGGCAAAGAGAATGAAAGAAAGAAAGCTGCGCACGTGAGATCGTGGTCACTTTAATGAACGCGCCGATGCAACCGGGTTTTTCGAGTTGAAAATACGTAAACCAGCAATGAAAAGAATTTTTCATATACGAACATGATCGTATAATCCGCGGCTTACAATGGACCAGCACGGAGCACATGACGAACTTTAAACTCTCTCTCTCTCTCTCTCTCTCTCTCTCTCTCTCTCTCTCTTTCGCAACGCGATTGGAACCGCGGTGCCTATTGAAGTGCGTTGATCCGGTCAATGCGAGCGGCACAGTGAATGCACTAAGTGCAATCTTAGCCAAGTGGCAAGAGAAGATGGTGGATAGTGGTTAGGGAAGTTGCGCATAATATGACGTTCAGAGGCTACGCTATACTACCTCTGACGACTATGCATTATGAATACACAACCGCTATTCACCCTGTTCCCTTTTTTTTTCTCTTTCCTCGTCAACCTTTTCCTTCGTGAGTTCCTTCTCCACGCACAACTTTGTCCTCGGTAAAGAGCAGTCATTTTTGCGCAGAAAAACCAAGCCACCGTTTTTGCCAATTTTTCATCTTGCATCATGCAGTCATCCACGAACGTCGTTTTTTTTGCCGATTAACGTCGACGCTTGCCAATCGCAAGCAATTCTGCTGTCCATGTCCAGCAACACTTATAACTGTAAAAACTTTGACATCAAATTGGTCTTAAAATTTTAATCAAGTCTGTGGCATATATCAACCATATAAGAACTATAATAAAAAATTATTTAAATTTTTACCTGAGCGGGATTTCCAGGTTATCCAGGTTATCAAAATTTCCACTCAGAAGTTGAGAAGGATGCAGCAGCAATTAAGCAACGAAACATAATGTCGTGCAAAATGTTGAGCTTTGTAACCTGAAATGAAGTCTCCGTTTTATGTTCCACTTCGCTCTTCGTTGCAATTACGCGCTGAATTCCGAGGCGTTTAGTTTAATTAATTAACAACAAATAGATCTACGATCTGGGCTTTTCTTAGTCGCGAGTATAACGAGCGCAGGCAACACAAAAAGGGCGCGGAAAACTTTCATGTTTTCATCTCGAGCGCGTGCATTTCAAGGAAAGCCGGCCTTTGGGTGAGGTAAACTCTCGCCTGGTGCATTATTTTTTTTTCCTTTTATTTTCTTTCAACGAAATGTATTTAATGAGTCGCGCACCAACCGACGCGCTTATTTTATTGTCGCGCTCGTTTTTCCTTTCCTTTTATTTATTTATTTATTTTTTTTTTTTTTGCAACTGTGAGACATTTAATTTCAAATACATTATCATAAGATTTACTATTATGTTTAATTACCGCGGGGTGGTTTCAAATTAAAGAACAAAGGATTTGTTTTCCAGTTGCTTTGTGATACATTTATGTGCTCTCGCTCTTATTTCTGTTCCGGGCTGTAAAAATATTAAGCTCGCGTATATTTTGCGTTTGTCCGTTTTGTGACCGAGCGAGTTTGATGCACAAAATGAGTCGAACAAAAATGCGCGCACCTTGTTTAGAGAATTTAATGTATTTTTTAATTAAAAAAAAAAACAAAAACAAAATTGTGGATGTATGGAAAACAGATAAATAAACGGGAGACAAAGAGAGCCCGCGATGAAAATTTAATTAAACCCCGGACGCGCTTGGAATACTTTTTTTTCCATCCTGTAAAGACAATGCGATTGTCGAACAATTTTCTTCCAAATTTCATCAAGTTTCTGCTGAAAGTTGGATGCACTTCGATGCATTCGCGTCGAAAAAAAATTTCGCGCGCAAATTTTGCGAGCAATAAATTCGGATCAGTAATACACGCTTAAGGCAGCTTAAACAGCTTACTCGCGCTATCACTCAGCTTCGCGAACATAACCAACGTGAGTCCGCCAGGGCAGGATTAACAACCGGATAATGAAGTCAGTGTTTCATGCTCTGTGAAATTGCGTTCACTCGCTCGCTATTCGATTTTGGCTCTGATTGTACTGCAGCACGGCCAAAAGTGCAACGCTATAAACATATCCACTAAATTCTCCAGTCTCAACCGTTCGATACTTATTCCAAAAATTTATTTCAAATGGCAACCGTTTCAGAAGCGCGTCAAATTGACAGTACGAAAGTTTTTAATTAAAATTCCCCCATTAAGGTCCCTTATGTCACTGTACGACACTAAAAATCAAATTTATCACCTCTTTCTCTTCAGCTGAAAGCAAAATTACCACCGCCTTTTTTTTTCCGAAACATCTTCTACAGTTTTTTTTTTCGACGGCACTTTTTTTCTTCATCGCACAAATTTTAAAATAAAAAAACACATTCATCGAATGTCAGGGATGGGGGAAAAAGAATGATGACGACAGTGTCAATGTCTTTAAATGAAAGGACGAAAAAGAAGACAATTTCGATGACACACGCTTCGAAATTGAATAGCAGGAAAGGCGATCGATGATGACGTTGATGATGACTGTACAAGAGGAGCCGTCGACTCTGCGGCTTTGCTGGTGAGTACTATCCGCACCCTCGGATCGTGCACACAATCATCTACGTGTCGCACGCGAACCAATATGGGATGATGAACTACGCGTAGTGAAAGCGATCGCGGGCGTTAACGGTGTTACAACAGCGCTGTACCGCTATTGCCAAGTATTTTGTGCGCCACCCTCGTGTGCCCTTTCTGGCTGCCCTCTTTACGCCTCTCACGCTTGCACAATTTATGACGCGATTCCATCAGCGCCTGAGTACTCGCTTTTTTTTATTTTTGTCACACAAATCTGGACCAACAAAGTTATTCCGCCCGCGAAAAACCCATTAAACATCCACGCCGATATTTATAATGTAACGCGAGTTTGATGCGATATTAAAGGGTCGCGAATGCAAGTGATATTAAACAATCACGCATGAGTTATTGAGCTCTCCGATGCACGGAGTTCGAGTTCACTCGATACGGATCTCAGATTTCACGCGGGGATTTTATAATTGCTGTTGAAACAAGAGATAATTATTTGCGAGGTGCGTTGCACCTCGCAAATAGCAGGGAGCAATGTCGAAGTGACAGGAAGATGGAGTGTCATGAAGTTGTCAAAAATGTAGATTCAAAAAATTGAATTTTTTTTTGTTTCGACAACATGCAAACAAACAATAAATTTTCGAGTTAGGAAAATGAACACCGCATCATCCATTATCAAAACTGAATGATTTACCCTTTGCAATTTGCGCGCAAAAGGGACGTTATAAAATTTGGAGGATCAATTTCACGTTTGACAAATATTAACATATCACTTTTCTTAATACAATTTTCAAAGGCTCGCAAGATTCCGTGGAATTGAATTAACAAACATTGGCTATATCGCGTTTCCTTAATGTCTGCCTCCATGTTTGCCGACGAGAAATGAGTTTCCTTTTGCTTTCAAAAGAGAGTCGCGCTCAAACATTTTCTAAAGAGCAATAGATTGAGTCGACTTCAACTTATAAATAGAGGATCAATTCTTGTTTCCAGTCTCTCTCTCTCTCTCTCTCTCCCTTCATGCAGGATGAGCAACTGTACTGACGAACAGAGCCGAATTTCCTATGCAATAAAAACACTCTTTTCTCTCGTGTTCGCCCTAAAAAGACGCGCACAGATTTTGCTTGAATTGAAAAACTAAATTTCAAACATGCTTAAACAGAAAAAAAATACAACTATATTATCTTTCCACACAACACAAACAATTTTCGCCAAATTTTGAAATGTTCAATTCGAATTACAATAATTCGATTTCAAATTGCAATATCATGAAAATTTCAATTAAAAATATTCATTATTGAGATTGATATTTTTTTGTGTGGCAAATGGTGATAAAAATGACATACTGATATATATTAAGAACGAAAAAGAAAAAAAAAGAGTTTCGAAAAATGATACACTTTCGGAAATGACTATCCCGGTGGTGATTTCATGTTGAAATAAATGGCTTCGTACAGGCGTTTGTCCTATGAACTCTAGCGAATGGCCTCTTGTTATTGGCCAGCCGATGAATTGGTAATAAAACCAGCATCACCCGGCGTATATCATGGAATTGCATCGATTTTGAGAGATTCTTGTGCGTTAGTCCATGGCTCAGCGATGACGAACGTATTCATCATTCTGAAATATTTAACGGGCCAAAGGTTTGGCGTGCTGTACAGGTGTCAAAGTTTCATGGCATGAATTCGAATCTTTTCGTGTCTGCTCTGCTGTTTTGCCCCTACAGTCTAAATGCATGGATTTAATTCTGGACGATAATTGGAGCTCGTTAAAAGTCTTGATCTCAAATTTTCATAACGGTTCATTTGCAAATCAAGTGGATGTTGCATACGGGAGACCCATCGTTTATTTTCCATCCATCATTGTCGGATTGAACACGTTATTAGAAAGAAACGAGACAATCAAGTTAGTTGAACGGGTGATACCGGATACCCCTTAAATACGATACCATGAATCCCCAATGGAATTGTGAACAGAGTGCAGAGATGGTATATTATGAATTGATCATGCAAAGAAATATTGAAACTCAATTTATCGAAACGTAACCGGGGGAATTAACGGTGCGCAGTTAACATTTTTTTTCGGCCCCGATTGCGCGCTGCCGCGACTTTTTTATGACCTTTTAACGTCCCCGGCTATCTCTAGTTCGGCGAGAAAGACGAACCGTTAAATTTGCGAATGAAATATGATATAATATACAAACTAAATGAAACACGGGAAATCGATAATCGCGGCAAATGAAAACAGTAATTGCCACGTCGAATCAAACAACTCCATTTTGTTTCAATATATCGCGCTACGAGAATTCGCGGACGAACCTGAAATGATCGAAATTTGAGCAACAATAATCAAATTAATTCGTAACGAACTCAAATCAGCCGGGTTGGAACGAAAAAATAAAACACACACACACACATTTAATTCGCAGAAAAGTTTCGTTTTCCCCAACTTGCGCCAAAAGTTTATTAGATCAGAGCGATGAAAATATTGAAATCAGAGATGAAAAAATCATCGGATGCACATGTGCGCATCCGATGGCGGAAACGATTTATAATAGAGAAAGAACTCGATTATTCTGATTCGTAGTCCACAGTTAATGAAATCCAAATCAAATTTCAGAAACATATTTTCCGTGTTAATATTCAGGGATGAAACGTATAACTTGCTTTGGGAGTGAGCCGACCGCTGAAAATGCGTCCACGGGCAAATTCTAATATACGCCGAAATGTTCATATCCACCCTTCGTCGAATGTGTCTACACAATCATTTACATGAAAATCTTCATTTTAAACAAAAAATTTTGCGGCAGTCGAAATAATCTCGGGTACATAATTCAAGGGGGCGCATTTAGCAGGTACTTTTTTCGTACACTACCGGTCCGTCAATGCGAAGATTTCGAGCGACTCGCATTACATTTGCTCGTGGCAAATGTTTAATTTAGTCTCGAAACTCATTTTGGCCGCAACTGCGCTGTTATGGGCGCACCAACGCGTCGTTCGCAAGTTCGCTCTCGTATTTGCATATATCGCGTTCTCCCCGGCGTAGATAAGGAATTAAAAGTTAGAGGCTCACGTTTTATTACAAATTAAATACACAGTCGAGATGAAAAACAAAAGTAAAAGAAGCGCTTTCACACTGGAGATAATGTGGACAAAGCTAGCGCGGGGGCCTTCTGTGCAAAGTCGCAGTGCAAATTCTCGTTCTCGGGGCGTAATCGCCTCTGCATTCTCTCTTTGGCTGGTTTGTGCGATCCTCTATTTCGAGGCGATTGGCATACCTAAACTCAGCCGAATGTACGAGCAATAATACGGTGATACCGATGTTTAGTACGTGCATTATGCTGCACCATGTTTGACCACAGATGCTACCGCTGTTTGCCTACAATATCCAGCGGTTTGGACATGCTATTGCCAAATCACACGACGTCGAATCGATCGATCGTTAAGATACCGAAAGTAACACCGCGTTCTGATAATAATCATGATAACGATGGAGTACATTACGCTGCCTAGTTCGTATACGCTGCACCCAAATACAAATTTGTAGATAATCTGTATGTTGAGTGAATTGCGTGGATTTAGCCAGCTTCGGATTAATAATTCAACTGCTTTCTTCACGATAGATACGAATTTAATTATATATCTATTCGGGTTTCATCTCAGCTGCTCATCATGATTTTGAATATTAATTGTTCTTTACAGTTTCTTTTGTAAGCATTTCAAATTTCTTACAATTTTCTTCTTTTCTCAACTTTTTTACTATTGCACTCAGCAAATAACATTATATAGTGAATATGTGCAATTCGCCTCAAATGAAGTAATCAATTTTCAAAGATAAACATAAATGTATCCTAATAGAACATTTTCAAATCAAATTGAAGACCATTTGCTGTTCTGTTTTTCAAGTAATCTCATTTGGGTTATAAACGCCATTCTGATAATGAACAAAAACGTTCACAAACTCTGATACAAAAATCACTCACAAAGAAAATAAAGATGATGTTTTTTGTTGTCTCGTCAATATATATAAGTTCCGAATTGATACGTATATGTACATAAGAGCCAAGATACCGCCATCTCATAACAATAACACAAGTTCAATCTTTATCTTGCGGGAGAAAGAGCCATAAAATTCGCCAACAGATTATTTTATTTATTACTTTATCCGAGCACATTTGATCGCGTTATATCGTATGTCATGTCGTTGCCAGTTGAAAGCGCGCTCCCTTTATTTACGAAAACGCGACTTTTCATCGCAGTACCATTGTGCGCTTTCTTTTTCCGTCACCCTTATACCAATGGTGCCATATTGTTCTCATCTTCAAACCAGATACATAATATTTCGCTGCGAATACGAGCGTCATACGCGAGGCAAATGCGCGAGATAGGACTTCTCTTTACGAGCAATATCTAATGGATTGCATCGAGCCAACTCGACGTTAAATTTGACGTTCACGATTATTACGATTTCGACCGGGGGCATGCATGAAAGGGGTTCCGCTTTTCCATTTTGAGGTTCCGCGTTAATTTTATAATTCCCGCGAAAAAGTTACGACCGTCGTTCGGTCGCGTTTTAATCCAGATGGCCGCGAAAATTGCTGCCCCAAAAAAGGGGTGTCTCGCAAACCCCTTGGGCCATGATGATGTTCATAAATAAGACGATCCTTTACACCTCCAAGTGTAAAAGCTAACAAAGTTTAGGTTTTATACAGATCGAGCTTTATATCCGTCAGGCGGTTTTATGTGACTTGTCATTTGCTTTTGTTGCATTTATGTGTAGAGAAAGAGAGAAAGAGAAAGAGATAGAGAACAAGACGAAAACTGCCAGAGCTCGTAAAACTATTTTCCGCGACGAGACACGCGGAGTTTTCGTGATGTCGTGTATATACTCCCTCACGGTGTTTGCGTTGTTTTGTTTTACATGCATTATACCAACTATATTTGTTTTATTCGGCTCAACTTGTAACGCGTTGTTTTATTTAATATCCTTAAAACTTAGCACGGAAATTTCAGTTAATGACACGCCTGCCGGGGGTTTCACGTAAAAGGAAAGACGCCGTGAAGGCAGCGCTAAGATTAACGTAATCCATTATGGCGGCAACTTGTTAATTAGAATTTCGAGTCCGAATTTCTTATACTGATTGTGATGTCATTTTCGAGAAACAAGCTAAATTTGTATGCTTGTAACAAGCTGAAACGTTATTATAAAGTAATGAAATGAGAGGGAAATGTTTAATTCAATCGAATATACACGATTGTCAATATATTTGCTTCATTTTAACATGACATTACATTTTTTTGTTGCTACATATCAATAAGAATAAAAAAAAAAAAAAAACCATTTTCATTCAACTGCACATTGTTTCAACATTCGCCCCTCTTCCTCCATCACCCACTCACCTTCACCGAATTTTTCGAGTGCAATGCTCTCCTAACTAATATCGCCAGTATTCATTCTCAAAGTCACAATGTGGTAAATTTGTACCTATTCAGCTACAAGTCATTTTGCTACAATAAAAGCCAATTCTATGACGTACTTTTCATCTTGAAATTGGGAAACATCATACAATGTGCCACGGTGCTTGTAATCGCACACACCAACCGCGCTCACACGTACACGCACACAACCACGAAAGTCGCGCGTGTGTGTCGGTACACCCGAGTTACAGCGTGTATAAAATGCAGAAAGCGCATTCAGAGAAATAATAACTTGGGGGGTAATTATTGGCCGCGTATACGCACTGCAGCTACAAGGAAGCGCATACGCAGGATACGCGCCTCTTGTTGTCGCGATGCGCGCCGCGCGATATTATGCATGTTTTTCCCTATTTACAAGAACGGTACCGTGGTTTTAATTACGTGAGATGAAAGTGCGTGCAAGTTGATATATCGCAGCTTCGTATGTACCCTTTCCACGTGGGCCTCTGCTGATGATGTGTCTCCCCACAATCCTTTATGTCCGTAGCAATTAAAGATACATGCTAATTGCAACCTTCCCATCTGTCTGCGTTGTGATTTCCGTTCGAAATATTTTTTTTTTCCTTTGATACGGCATTCATCAGCCTTCGAGAGACGCTGAAAGAGACCACTGCCAGAGAAGAGTCCAAAACATTGTTATTGTTATCTCGAGCCAGGGGGGAGGGGGAGGGAGGTAAAAAGCGAAAGTGGGTCAGTGTACTTGTGCACACATTCCCTCGAGTTATTCAAGGGTTCAGTGACTCGATACCGCACACACCTGACAACTTACCGATGAATATTAACTCCCTTACCAAAGGTACAGGATCGACGCACCAGTAGGGTGTGTGTGTGCGCGCGCATTGTCTATTTTTTTTGTTCTCACTCTCCTTCTTATGAAGTGCAACGTAACGTTTTGCAAATTAGTGCAATGTCAATGAAAAAAGAGTGAGAGATGAAAGGACGAAGGATTTGGAAGGCGATTTCCCACGAGTGCGTGCGCGGTGTGACACTTGACTCGGCGAGGAGGGTTGCGTTTTACACAGGCCGATATGTCACCTTAGTTGCAGGATATAGCTTGTCCCTTCATCTTTAACCCAGGCCGTTGCCCCAGCATTTCACCAAGGGGTTTGGTACCACTGGCATAGATGCATAAATATGACGCATGTGTGGTACGCTCTCGTGTGCATGTTTGGAGAGATGCGTGTGCACGGTATGTACCGACATTGCACATAAATAAATATGCTACGTAGGTATGGGGTAGGTAGGCACCGGAGCTCAGGGTGCAACAATAGGCCCTCAGTGTGGTTGCCATGGCAACTCCATCAATCCCTTAGCAACAGCTTGAGGTCTTAAAGGAGAGCGGATTCGCCGACCAACTTCGCTGGGGTCATCAGATGACATCGAGAACCTGCCTATTCCCACGAGTTTAGCTTCCGAAGAAGTCAAGAGTCTTTTGGTGAACGGTTCTCCATTTGTCTGATACTGTGTGCTCACGCACTCGGGGCGCCGATCAATGCGAAAGGTCGATCCTCTTCAGCGCATTGCCATTAGAATTTCAAAGAGTTGCGAATCAAATAAGTGGTTCGAACTCTTTTTTTCTTCCTTTTTTTTCACGAGACTCTTTCAAATCTTGCACCGTCTTTGTGCCTAAGTATTTCGTACTTATCGAAGTATACACAGAGCTTGGAAAAATCACGTCTCCATTGGATTCTAAAGACCCGTGATGACCCGAGAGGTAAGAAACGTGTTGACCCAACTCGTAGCTCCAGTTACCACAATGGAATAAAGATTAACCCATCGAACGGCTGAATATATTGACTGTTGTAGAACAGGAGCTATAATGCACACATGTTCACCCGCTCGCTCGTACATTAACGCAAGGTGGTGCTGCATTGCACAATGCTCTCAGCACTTTTACAAAATATATAGATTGTTATTAATTGCACGATGCATGTTAACCCTTGACGTTATAATTTACACTAGCGTCAGTCCGGAGGCATGCATTAACGACCGGCCTTTTTTTTCGAACACACTGTTGAATCATTTCGAACTTGTGTTCGTGAAAATGCAGTAACAGAATGTATAGAAGGGAAAACATAGTTTTATTAGTTTCGTATATTGTACGTTGAAAATGTACATTTATATCACAAAATCATAAGAATTGAATGATTGCACGGATTGATTATGTACTTAATAAAATGTGCAATTTAAATTTGGTTCAACATTCATCGTTACTATTCTATTTTATTTTATGCTTACACGGTATTAATTTTAAATTGTATTAATTTGAAGTTTTGTATTGGAAGTTTCATTTTTGTTGATTAGCGCTTACATGTTGCCACATTAACTTGCTTTTATCAGCTCTCCCTATCTTGAGCTGCCTTTCTTTGACACGTAACAAGCTATTATATATTTATCACGCGAAGAAATTTCATCGCGTTGCTACCTCCGGATTTCAAACCAAGGAGATCACGCCAGACGACGAATACGTCTTCTCGTTAGATACGCGTTGACAGGACCCAGAAGGAAGGAAAATTAGAGGAAGTTAATTAGAACCTCTGCGAGTTACGCGTCGCGACGTCTTTTGCGTCGACACAAAAGTGAGATTAGTTGCAGAAAGGATATTGATCCGCTATGATTATTAATTCATGATTAAAGTTTGCCTTTGCGCCGCGTGATCATTGGATGTCACTTTCTGCGTGATGAATTTTCAACAATTTTAAGAATTAACATTTGCCTTTTCTTGCGGCCTTGATTAACATTGACATGGCCATTCGTGTCTGTGACACCTCATCAAATGCTGTTGACAAATTTCTCATAGTTCTTCGCGTAAGATTGATTAATGAAAATTTAATAGCAATGACTGTTGAGGCTCCGCCCGCGTATACTTACTGCGCATACTTGAAAATCACATTTTCTCTCAAATTCTCGCCTGCTCATGAAAATCTGATGCTGAAAGTAGAGGGTGTGACATGTGGAAGGGCAAATAGTGTACGGATTTTCTTAATAAGAACAACCTCAAAATAACAATTACACAAGCAAATTTCGGGATTGATTGTTATAAAATTTAATTACAATGTTTTAATGATAATAAAACTTAGAAAAATGTAATCGTTCATTTTTAAATTATCTTTAAAACTGGTCTTGTAAGCCTAACGGGGGAAAGAAAATTGCAAACTAGTATATGCTTGCCCACTTAAAATTATTATACTTTTATTTGTATATACATGGATTGTAAACGTACTGTAGTATATCTCAATTAATCATAGATTCTTTTGAAAAGCGGGAATATTTCTGAAAAGAACCTTTTATGATACACAAAAAATATATTTTGAATATATAAATAAAAAATATATTACTGACAATAAGGGTCATATTTATATTTTCGTTCGTAAGGGAAGACCTGATGCATTTTGTATTTGTATATCATTCCATAATATCCTAAAGAGCATAATAATAGCAACTTTGTTTCCAAATCATGTTTATTTTGGTTCTTTTTGACTCGTGGAGTTACTTTACATTGAGAGAGCTAGTATTGGAAAATGTGAATTCTCATTTGTCGTCAAAACAAGTTAGCACTGATGGTAGCATTTCAGTTGTTGAAACCTTCGATAACGCGGGCTGTCAGAATGCGACGGATGAACCGCGTGCAATTGTTTCAATGGGGTGGCTCTCTCGTAGCTGGTCATGAAAATTTGCACAAATGACCGTTGGCAGCGGTGAAAAATACACCTCGCCTTTGCTAGAGAGAATGAATGGCGAAATTTCGGGGGCGAAGCAGTTGAGTTGCGACTTGAAAATTGGTAAAATACATCGAACGCGGCCGCGATGCATCGAGCATTGATTAATGGCACGCCTGTTGCAGTACGGTTACAAAGCAATTTGCTTCGCGCAACTATCCAGCCGGTGTTTGTACGATGTGACAAAGCCGTGACAAGAGTGACACGGTGACATGGAACGCGCGACAACTAATTAATCATCCCGGCTGAATGTAACGTTCAATGAATGCGCGGCCATGCACACTGCGTCCTTTCAATTCCATTCGGACACATCCAGAGCGCAGAGACTTCGCGCGGAATCGCCGCAGGGCTTACAGCATTAGCCATGCATTCAGCCGTCTGTCCTTGCAGATTCGGCCCTCCGTGCGAAATTGTCCAGAAGCTCTCTGCTTCTGGACGCATGTGCTATCGCTGACATCGATCTCACCATCGGCATAGCCTCATCACGAGGCGTGCCCTATCGTGCCCCGACTCGCACAGTTGCTACTTCCACGCGATCATAATTAGTTTGCGATATCACACCGTGTAGGAGGAGCACTTCGAACTCGTTGTTCGGCGATCGCCCGACGACGCCAGGAAATACACGACTATTGCATTTAACCAGATCGATGATGCAATTTTATAGCTCGTCAAGGCGGTCCAAATTTCACCCTCCGGTTCAATTGTTTTGTTCGTTCTATTATTTTTCACCGTTTAATTCGACTTTTCATTTGGGCAGACGAAAAAATGACAGCAAAACAAAAAAATAAATAGAAGCCGCGCACTTTGATTTAATTTCATTATTGAGCTTTTTGGTGCAGTGAAAAACAGCTTTCTGTCACTGAAAACCCCCGATAACTCGTCGCAAAAAAGTAATTACCGAATGTGAAAAGATAACATTTTTTGACCATTTTCGATTCCAGTGATATACCAGTATAACAATAACAAAAAGGAAAATTAATTTATTATTCCTCGGGGGGATGAGCCAGGCTTTCTACGTCCGGTTATGTGTTATTTATTGACTACGTAACGACAACTGCTGCTTATCTATTCTATGTTATTTATCTAGCAGAGGAAAAATCGTGAACGAATTTCTCCAAGTTAGCGATGTGTCGGAAAACGCGACGAAACGAAATAAATATCGGAGCAGGTCAAAAGAATCAGCACGGACAGAGGTAATAAGATGAATTTCCACGTCTGCGGCAATTTCGCTAAACTATTGAAGCTAAGTGCGCCCAAGAGACATCTAATCCATCGTTTTCCTCCTCGTCGTCGTATTCTTTACTACCCGACTTTATCATACTTCGAGTTAAGTTATCATGTAAATTGTTCAGCAAAACGCAATCAGACGACATAAATTATTCGAGATCGTTAAATGACAACGTTTTTCAACGAAAACGTTCATTAAAAATTAAGACATCAATTCATCTATTATACCAGTTTGTGAAACTGCCTCTATTAAATGCAATCAATGTGAATTTCGTTTCTTAACATTTTATTTAATTAACATTAAAATCCAAAGTTCATGTAGAAAATCCCATTTACTGCTAAAAAATCCAATCTAAAATTAAGATGTTTCTTGACTCATTAACATTAATATCTTATCTTGCAAGACGATTGATAAGTCTCTGACGTCAGTGATAGATTGACATTTACATAAACAACTTTTTAAAATATATTTTTATAAATTCATCGGATCTATTTTAAATTCATTTTTTATTTAACATAATGACAGGTTTTCTACATCATAATTATGATTCAATGATTCAATTATTGCCTTTCCACAATCTTTCAGATTTATTTGGTTTTTTCTTTTTTTGTTTAGATACTTTTAGAATTGTGTTTTGTAAATTTAATTTAGTTTCATATTATATCACGCAGATGTAAATTTAAAAAAAATGATACAAAAATTGTAGATATTTCTTACAGTGCATACATATACATTTGTATGCAGAATTATAATATAAAGCTTACTGTATGAAATCTATTTGCCGCAAAGTATACTGAGCGATGTGCAAAAAGAATGCGGTTGGCAACATTTCTTTCGGTGCACAATTTACTGAAATACGTCAGAAAGAAAAGGGGAAGCGATGAGTATAGCGCATTTGCTTCGTTGGCACTTTTATTTATACTTACGTCTCGTAATTTTCTTTCAGTATGCTTTCGCTATATATATATATATAATTCCTTTTTTTACTTTTCTCAACTATTAGCAATAGAGGAAGACAGCAGCTTCCACTCAGCGATTACCAAAACGAATTTGCATAACACACGGATGGCAATGAGAACATTTACATATTATTTTAATCGCGGTAATCGACTGAAATCACTCGAAAACGAAACGTTCAACGAAATGCGCGAGTCTGTTGACTGCCGAGTACTTTGAATATAAATACCAAGATCAATGGAATTTTTATGGTTACAAGAAAGGACAAATAACATTAGAGTCGATTGATGTTTATCGTCAGTTTCAAAGTTAATAATATAAAAAAAAAGAACTTCCTTTGTTCCGATACAAGATCGATAATACAGGAAAAGAAAAGAGACACCTAAGGATGCCTATGCAAAATTGAAGAGAAAATAGTTTGTATTATCTGTGCTATGTTTTTATGGATATTCATAAACTTGTTTCAAATATTTTACACTTCATATATCACACGTTTTTTTCTTTTCTGTCGCTGTGAAGAAATAATCCAGGGTTGGCTTTATTTTCAACGACTCGCGTTTGACCATGAATATTCAAATGGTTGATGGCCAGGAAATAATGCCGTTCTGTACCAGAGTACAAAGAATAATGTAATAACTTTCTTACAATCAAGAATCGTGTATCTTTATTGCGGCGCTTCTTGTGCCATCAATAATGTTACACTTGTCGCATTATTAAATGTGTAACAAAAACTTCAATTTGCAAGATTTTTTTTCCCTTCGACGAAATGAACGTAATAATGGAAGGATAAGTACGCCAAGAGAGATGATTGGAGACGATGAATGGTAATAAATTAGACAGTTCAAAGGAAATTGAACTTGCATAAATTGACTCGTTCGTCTCTGCCTCGAAAATTACTCAGCCGCAAAAGCAACGCGCGAGCTTGGAATTCGAAACACTATATTTCGGACTATTTTGTTAGGTTCCACGATAATCCTTTTATATATCCCGCATTACAGCAAATGCAAGCACCTAATACAACTTAACTCGGCGCGACTGTATAATCTCAAAAGAGAGTTAAATTTTGTTTAGAGGTGCGAGAGAGATTTCGGGAAGAGCTGAAATTTTCTTCTGATCGTTAACAACAATTACTTGAAAGTTAGAGGCGATTGCGGTAACAAAGATAAGCGCGAAAATTGCAAGCGACAGAGAGAACTGTCGAGTGGTGCAGCAATGTGGGCTGCGGACACATCATCATAAATACGAGCGGGAGATAACGCGCGGTTGAAAACGGCTTAACTATCAAATAATGATAGAACAGGGATGATCGTTAGATTCTGCTGATCGCACATGTCTCGATATGGTTGGGTTCTTGCGTAATCAAGGCAACGCGGTACTGTACAAGCAATAATATTCCTAATTGAAGCACTTAATGCCCGCTGGCGTCGATATTCCAATAATTCAAGCGTTCCTATCGTGGCGTCTAATGGTGTGAGGTGCAAGGCCTCGGTTCCCGTGGGATACGCGCGCTCCTTCGGCCTTTGCGGCAATGCATCACTCTGTCCTCGGTCCCGTAACTCAATCCGCGACACAAGCCGCACGATAGCCGCTGTGTGTGTGTGTGTGTGTGTGTGTGTGCAAATGCGCCAGCGACTCAAACACACGTGGCGATCTCGCGCGAATGCGGACTGGACACTCCATGGTCGATAAATACACACAAGAGCGAAGCAGGGTGGCACACCATTTCGCTGCGTTATACACAATGCTAGACGACGTGCTCTCGTCAAGAGACACAAGACATCTCGGATATATACGAGCTGGACTCTGTTCGACGGCTACCAAAATCTAACCCCTTTGCGGACAGAACACGCACGCATCGGTGCACGACGATGTACGCCACGTGGTATAAATTATCCTACTTTCTGCCAGATGACCGGTAGCAACTTTTCCTACTTCCATCCAATTATCCTACTTATTTGCCCGGGGGTGGCTGCGGATGAATTGTGGCCTCACTCTGCCTGCAGTCGAGCAAGAATGTAGATTTCACTTGGGTACTGTGGCAATGGACCGACGAGTGGTTCTCGCCGAGAGATTCCATGAATTCTCTCTTGTCTCTAATTTCATTGCAGCGACCCCGGGTGACGTCGCTTTTTGGATATTTCCTTATTACGTTTTCCTGAAGAATGTCTCGTCTGCGTGAGTTTCCAAAATTCACGAGATAAATTTTCAGCTCAAACAATATAATCATTTCGACCGAATAATTGCAATAATTGCGGCGCGAGCCAAAACAAAACAGTCATCGTGAA
The DNA here is from genome assembly GCA_030523145.1 of Trissolcus brochymenae. Lineage (NCBI taxonomy): Eukaryota > Metazoa > Arthropoda > Insecta > Hymenoptera > Scelionidae > Trissolcus > Trissolcus brochymenae. The sequence continues at coordinate 39,199 of JAQQRF010000132.1, forward strand.
AAAACGTCCATTAAGAATCAACAAAATGTAGTTTAAACTGAAAGTGTAAAACAAAGTTTTTCTCAAGTCAAGAATAATTTTAAGGTGTCTATGATGAGACAGTTTTCATGAAACAGTGATTGAAAAAAAAAAAAAAAAAAATTGTGCAGTGAGAATTAATCGATGGATTAAAAAAATCTATGGTTATTTTTGTTTGTACCTCACGTTAACTAAAACTTTTTCAGCGCCTGCAAATTTATAAAGTGTTCGGTTGTTTGTTGTACACACCACACAATATAAATTGCATCACAATTACAATTCAGCGTTGCAATTATAAACGTATCCCTTTTCTCAATTAGAGCGCGCTTTCGCGAACTTTGAAGTCATTCTTGCGTAAAACAACATGTGCGAGAATACTTTTCGCGAGAACGAAAACCACTTCCTTAGTTCAAATTAAATTCATATACTAAGTGAACTAAATGAATGATTCGGGAACTTTGCGTACAGGAATGTTGAAATTAGTTTTACAGTGTACAAAGTTATACGGGGAGTTTGCTCTGAAAATACGAGAAGGAAAATGTGCTTTCGCCGACTTTCTTGTTTTTGAATGGTGGTTGCGGTGGGGTGCTTTGGTTTGATACTATCAGTGTTATATTTTCTGGAGATCATATAACGTTCAACCATTTGCTTTTGTTTTTTTAAAATTATTTGGTTCTGTGGCTTTGCGTGTGGTGGCTCAGGAAAATCGTTTGTGTCCGTCACACGTGCACACATTTACACGAGGACGTGCGGTTGTAACCATGCGCACAGTCAAGATAACCTATTGGCAACGTGCCAGGGTGTAATTCAGTCTCATCTTAATGTATTTGAATGCCATCACCGACAAACTGTGCTTTGTTTGGACCATATATAACATTTGCAATATGTGGGTTACAGCTTCAATTTTAACTGACACTTTGTCACAGCTGAAAATAATCATTCAAATTAAATTATCATAAATGTGATGACAGCAAAATTGTTTGAAAAAGTGTACAAATATAGAACACATCTCATTGATGCTCATTCATGAATTATTTTTAAGCAACACACACATAAACATATTATTATTTGTATTGTACAAAAATAATGTTGATTAAAATAAATTGTTCCGCGTATGATTTTTTACCAGAGCACGCTCACATTTGGAGAAAAAATGAGTCTCACACGTGATTGGCTGAAAACGACCTGTAAAAATTAATCACTCGAAGAGATAACAATCGAAACTCGGAGCGTAACAATCGAGGAAAAAGATCAAAGCAAAAAACGCAAAGGCACAAACAAAGTGGCAGAAATAATTAGCATTGTTATCGTAACACACGTTAGACCCTCAAAAATAATATCTGCGGAGCGATCGGTGTTATAAAGCACCGCCTTGATTTCTAATTGGTTAGATGTATCGCGGATATGGGTATCCTCTTAATTCACGAAGGGAGCGTCGAGAGAAGAAAAGATCTTTTTACGACAGACTCCCGCCGTTTTGCGCTCCCTGTGACGCAATAGACGGCCAAAAGCTATTACGGAGGCGATACAATTGCGACACGGGGGTCCGCAGCGATCTGCCGGCATTATCGACGCGGAGCCGCCAAAAGTGAAATGATAACCACCGACTGCTCAGTAATGATCTAAAACGTGCAACGAGGCACGCAAAAGATTTTCCAACGCGATAAAACCCGCATGGTGGCGTTCGAGCTACGTAAGCGCATTATCCTCGTAAGACCGACTGTACACGTATGTTAATTCACGTTATGTGCCAGGCGCACGTGTGTGGGTGTGTAATGAACTCGTCAACCAATGTCGAAACAAAAGGGGGAAACAAGAAGGAAAACTGAAAAAATTAAAAATTGAAACAAAAAGAAGAAACGAAATGAAATGTATACATACGTATCTATTTATATGTGTGTGTATATATATATATATATATATATATATATATATATTTAATCCGCACGACACAAATGTACAGCTTATCGTAAAACACACGGCCATTTGCTCGCGTATTTACTTTGGGATATATCGAGCATGGCGTACACCGAATAAAGCTCTAAGCACGGGGGTTGCTCGAGTACTGACCTATCCTAAAACCCGCCTACACGCTCGGCATCAGCGTTACCGAAATTCCGTTGTCTCTTTTTTGCGCGCCTTTTACAAACGTAGACCTCCTCACAATTAGTTCTACAATGCGCGTGTAATCTCGCAGCTCTCGGTGTAGAGTTTCGTCGCCGTTAGATTAGATACTCCATTAACTATGAATGAGGATCTCGGGCTTTTTATCCACCGAGTGGACGATATGACTTGAAAAATTTGGCTTACCCGCTATTTACATATCGCGCAGCTCTCTGACACAAAAGATATCCGAAGAAAATAAAACAACTGGCAAAGTCAGTTACCCTCTGTAACAAACTTTTGTCGAAAAAAGAAAAATAATATCGGTTCTTAATTGTGACGGGATAATAATTTTTCTCTCTTTCCGCACTTATTCCCATTCTCGGATTATTACACAGTTATTGTCATCGCCAACTATTCCAAACAAAACTATAAATCAATTACCCTTGTTCTGAATACGCTACATTGATCACCGAAAATCTCACGAGGGTGCGAAATTGTCGGGCGAGCCACACTTGGCTCATTAGAACCATCGGTAAGAACAATTTTTCGTCCGCTCTTGTGAATTGATATAGTATGGAATACGGTGAGATACCCGTCATTGATCTAGGCCATTAGAGACATCTCGAAGGGCGCTGAAATACAATCCGCAACGACTAATACCAAAATCGGTCTTTTGACATTAATTATATCGGAGAACCGAAACTACAGAGCGGATATTACAGAACAATATGGCAATGATTTTGTAGCAGACACCGTGACTCTTTTAAATTCGAGTGCGCGAAGAATCGCGCATTAGTCACAGACCATTTTACCACCAGGCGTGACATGCACGCTTTTTGTGATCGTTAATTCAAGCACCCTTCCCTCTTGATATCATCCTTCGCGTTGTCTCTGCTTTTGCGAGCTACCCTTTGCTTTCCCGCGCATTTCAAAATCCAGCATGGCCGCGAGGTCACGTGGCGCAATAGGGGTCTCTCATAATGAATTCACCGTTTTCCCCCCTGTGCTTCAGTTCTCTTCGCTCGATCGTTTATGCGATATTAAATACTTAGCATCAAACTATCCTTGCTCGTGAAACAATATTTTATCAATGCGTGCAATCTTGAAAAGTGTTAACATGCTGAAACGCGTGTAACTCATCGCGCAGGCATTCGACATGTAACTAAAACATTCCTGAATATCAACTAAAACACGTCACATTTTTTTTTTACAACGGTTGTACAGGAAACCATTTTTTTACTATATTCCCGTCTTAAACATTTTAAAATGCAAATTCTGTCTGGAACGTCTGGAAAACAAATTTCCATTTTTAATTTTAATTTTGATAAAAATAAACCGGATCAATTGAAACTCCAATTTTTGTGATTCGCCAACGTACAATGAACTTTGTTCATTTTTATACGTTAGTAAGGATCACGATTGCTGCACCAATCAACTTTGCGATGTGAACCAAAACTTATGCCTGAATCGTAATTGTGGTAGCACATAACACATAAAACATACATAGCACATGGGAAAGTCTTTGATGTTGCCGACCCCTGCGAATGTTAATCAATCTTTTAAAAAGTCGGATATGAAACATCGGTCGTGGATGTTCATTGAAAGAAAAGGGTTTGAACATTATCACACAGACTTCGACTTCCGGTTACTTTTGGAATAATTATAAACGGCCTTATGAATAATAACAATAATGGCGCGTGCTCCAAACGCTCCGGGGTATGTCGTTTGACATCAAAGTAGCGCCCCTGCCAGCATGCAACGGGGCACGACTAATGAGATTCACTTTACAGTTTACCCTAGCAATGCGTAGGTACTCCGATGCACAGAAAAGACTCTTTGCTGTCGGCGCGCAACATACTTCGATCATTCCGAATGTTTCGACGGCGTTTGATACAATATGGCGCAGTCTTACAATTACGTTTTGATCGCGTTCTTTTCCTTTCGCTCCTGCTTCCTGCTTCCCTTTACCTTTCATCTTTTTTTCTTTTTTTGCCTTTGTTCAAATAAAAATGTAAGCTACACTGATGATAAGCAACAGATACCTCTGCCTCTCGTGATAAAGATTTGCCACAATCATGTAGGAATAAATGAGCTTTCGTGCAATGGACAAAGATGAAGTGGTCGCTCACTGATATTTCGGATCCATTAAGAACTGTCTTTGTGAATTTCACTGCGTCGCCAACACCAATGTTGGATTTCACTTTTGAGCAAAAAATTGTTTCCCTTTTTTCGTTCAACAATTATATCGACAAACTAAGAGTTCGAGACTAAAAGTTAGAACTAAAGACTATACAAAATTTGCACGAGTTTGATAAATGAAATTTTTCGTAAGTTGGATAAATTGGTTTTGTCTACGTGGAGCAACAAGTGAGGTGAGAAGGAAGTACAAGTTTTGAAATGTATTTCCAAAGTTTTGAAATCGCTGAAAAAGAGTTACGAGTTGTATGATTTGTTAACGGTCGCGTTTATCATGTACCGGTCTATGTATACTTATTTCAACATTGTTCGCAATGCGTCTTATAACGAGGCGGTCTTGTCATAGAGATCAATTACACGACACAATGCGGACACAATTGTAAAACTATAATGCAAGGAGAAACATACCGTAAAAATACACACCGTCTCTGTGTCTCAGAATAATTTCACGTTTACCAGACAAATCGTACGACCGCTTCCGGAGTGCAGCTTATACTTATTTTACTTGGATCCATTATAAAATCTACCCCTAGAGACAAGTATAATATTTATAGCTCTCTTCCGCTCAATTAGGGGCTTGCAACACTTCGAGAGGGTGAGCATTTTAAAGCGGTTGTCGATACTCGCAAATTTATGGCACATAGTGAAAGGAAGAAACCCAACCGGGGGAAGCATATACACATATCAAAAGGAGTCATGTATTACACGATTCTCTTCACACCGGCGTGTAATTAACTTTAATAATATTTTGTATTTATGGTTTTACAATCTCAATATTGTCCTGTCGGTTTTCAATCCAGAAAAGTAACAAGAGCTACATTTTATACCAAATAAAAGATGCCCATTACAACTATAAGCAGTTTTAGTTAAATATACGATTTAACCTGTTTGAAATTCGAATATGAAATTTAATTTGTTAAAAAAAGATAGAAAATCCAAATTGTCATAACTTGTTTATTGTATAAAAGAAAACATTTTTTTTTAAAGAAAGATAAACATTTTTCATTTAATGGGATGATTCATCCAGACGATCTATATTCCAGATGAAAAATTAGTTATGAAATTGTATCCACCGCCATTGTGTGCGAAATTCATGCTTATAAATAGAATTATACGACGGAATCTTTGAATTCATAAGTCCTCGTTTATCTACATACTAAAAACGTAGATAGAATTTCACGTGTATGGATGAATGTTTAATAGGTGATAACCGCAGATCATACGGTAAATATGAGCCATTTCATGTTTTTTATGTACTCAAAACATCAAATGAGAATGATGCGCTTTATGTAGTGATATAATTTTCACTGCAACTTTCAAGTAAGCTTGATAAAACAAATGTTGCATGTCTGCGTGTCGCTATTTCTCGACAACGGATGAAAAATTAATATCAGCACACGCAATATCGTTTTATTGATACGTTTCCGAGGCACAATGCTTCTTTTGAATAGATGACAAAAAAAACATTTTCAAATATAGCTGTAAGAATTTGAAAACTGAAAAATTAGTTTTTTTTTTTTTTTCATACACCCATTGTGCATAAAAGTCTATTCGTATATAAACGTGCATTTATCTTCGCAGTCACAGCTTCTATTGCCTTTCCATCTGGACTGCCGTTATATTTTTTATTCCATCGCAGCAATACACTCAGTAAATAGGGCTCTTTCTATCCTCTTTTTTTCTCTCTTCCTTCTATCGTTCTGCCAATAATGCAAGCCAGACGTGCGTTTCCGCACACCTGACAATACCATCACCGTGTCTCGACCAAATCGTAAAATCGTATTTTATTCGAACGACGAGTGCGGGAAAAATCGCTGAGTAAACATCGATCTTCTAATCGATGTAGCACGCCGGGATAACACGTGTGTGCATTACGCTGATTCATATGTGGATCAGTCGTGTTTGAAGACGTTAATCTTGAATTGAATCATATTCCATTAGTAGAAAACGAAAAAACTGAAACTAACCGAAACTATAAAACCGAACGAAAATATGTTGTACAACAAACAATTGTTTAATGATATTAAAAAATGTTAGCTCTATTGATTATAATTGAAAAATTACGCTAACTAAGATAAAAATTGAAAGTAAAAATAAATCTAGGTCCCACCGAGATTTGAACTCGGATCGCTGGATTCAGAGTCCAGAGTGCTAACCATTACACCATGGGACCAAGTGACGTAAAACAGCCTTAAAACGGGAAGTCACATTTTTTCAAGTAAAACAAGAATAACGTACAATAAAATGTCCACAGAAGTTGAATTTAATTTAAACATTTAGTTGACCCTTTTATATGTATATTTATTTTCTTTGATCGACGTAAAACGTATGAGCAAGTGGAACATCTGTACTAAATATTTAAAGTGTTTTATTTGTTTTACCCTAAATTCATAAAAAAAATAGTCTTTGATAAAAGTAGAACAATTTTATCTCCAAAAATAATACCTGTGAAAGCCCTGTGTCGTTTGAATAATAAATTGTATCACGGATTTAAATCAGCGAGAAGAAACAAAAAAAAGTTTAAAAAATGGAAATTGTGGGAATTGGTTTTTTATTACCGGCCTTTATCTGTAGCAATTATCGGGCGCGATTTCGATTAAACATGTAAAAGCTTTCTTTCGTCATGTAACCACCACGAAACAACAATTACGACGATGGAAAGGATAACGGTGTGATTACGATTTAGCCAAACACAATTATTCATCTATTATTCACGTAATGCAATAACGCGTCCAAAACCCATCAGGTTATTATCGTTTTTTAGCGAAACGGTAAATTCGGCTTGCCTGTCTGTCAAATATCGTTTATCTGTCAAATCTACACACACGCTAATCGCTATTGGGTTCCGTTCTCTCGTGTGTTTCTCTTTTGCATGCGAAAATTACGCCGTCTACAAAATATGCAGAAGCGCGATTTGACCAAATAAAATAAAAGACACGGCATTGATATTATCTCGTTAATACGAGACAGTCAAGGGGCAGTGGAAAAAGCTTTGATGAAAAAAGTAATAAAAAAAAGTACGCGGTAATAATTTCGACGTTCACTCCAAATGGTTAAACTGAAGATTTACAAACTATGATAAGTTTTATAAGATTTATTTTGTTTGCTGTTGAACAAATTTGTCCGTAAAAAAAAAGACCTGAGAGGGAAAACAGTTTTTACAATTTGTTGTTATTCGCACGGACGAAAAAAAAAGTGAGGGATTTTCCTGACGTAACTTTACTTCGGTTTTATCCGTTGTACTTTTCGTCAGATAATCCCACGAATTTCCATCGTTTTTCGGATGGAATTCGCGCGATTCATATCGTTTTATATTTTGTAACATTTTTATAGGCAATTGCGCGAGTCTCACAGTTTTATCGGGCGAATTTCAAACGATTAAATGACGAAATCTTATGCCTGTATAATATTTTCGTATAACACGGTACGCATTTACAAGCGGAAATGACTTTTTTTTTTCCTTCGAGCAACATATATTTAATTGATTTTTATGACATGTCGATGAAATTTTCACGAAAATTGGTTTTTTTATGTTCGGGTTCTTTTATGTTGCTGTCATCTAATTTATCCTCCCTCCTTCTGTCTCACTCCAATTATACAACAATTGTAATTCTACAAAGATGTAAATTATAAATCTCTTCTATTTGTCAGATTTAAAGCTATAATGTAACTCCAACTAACTAAAAATGTTTCTGTCACCTTAATCATATTTTTTAAATTAAAATTATAAAAGGTTGTGATATCTTATTTTGTTGTGGACAAGTACATAAAATTATGAGATGGTGTTATTATTTCCAATTGTTAGAAAATAAATATTATATTTATGTCTTATGTTATGTAAACATAAAAAGACCTTATAAGCATTTTTTAAAAATTAAATTGATTGAATTTTCCCGAATTGAGTAAAATTTATTTTCGATGTTTTAAAATAAATTATAAAAAAAAAAAAAAATACACAGGTCCCACCGAGATTTGAACTCGGATCGCTGGATTCAAAGTCCAGAGTGCTAACCATTACACCATGGGACCTCGCTTAAGCACCGAGCGTTGGCGCGCTATTAGAATCTGACTCAAGCAACCGCACAAAAACGTCAAGTTTTTACTACGAACAAAATTCTTTTCTATCAAAGTAATTCGATAAAACTATTTTATCTCGTAGTTCTCTTTTTTTGTTGTCATTTATAATGCATTTATACAATTTTAAATAATAAGATTTTGTATACCAAAATCAAGCAAAACATATGCATCTTTAAATAATAAAAAATATAAAATAGGTATTTTTAAACAATTTTTTTCGTTAACTCTGAAAATTGTTTAATTACAACGTTGATTCATTTACGTTGCATAATATTGTGCAAGCACGTACATACTCGTGTACGTAAATTTTAGTCAATTCGGTCGTCATATACTTTGCCAAGTGTGTGCCAAATCTGTGTTCTTGTTTTGATGTACATTTTTTTAATCTGACGAACGTTGCTTTATGAAGTATATCAAATTTATACTATATAAAGCACATCTTATCTGAAGTTTCAAATATAAAGTCAAATATGAAAAGTTTTGTTGCTCCATTCGTTTTATATCAATACACTTTTCTTATACATGTTATAACTTCTGCCGAGAGAAAATATTTAAGTTTTCGCAACTTTAAAAATGTTTATGAGCTCGCTTATCTTTATTATATACGCGTTTAACTCGCTTTAAAACTTAGTTTTAACTCCATAGGTTTTATCATGTTTTTGCCTCTCAATACATAAAGTATTGTGACATTGTTTTCTTCCCCGTTGCCGTGGTCCAGTCGTTGATCTCCTATCAATTGCACCAAGTCGAATTTAAACAATCCATTATTGAGCTTCAAATTTAAACATTGAACTGTAATTAATTCAGTTCTCTTTCAAGTGTTTCGAAGTCTCTTAAACCAAAAGTTTAATCCCCGCAACGAAACGTCTTGTAATTGAAAAGGACACGACAAAAATGAACCGACTGGACTTTAATTGCTCCATCTTATCAGTTGAAGAAAATAAGTCCTTTTATTTCGTCACGATTTTATTAAACGGTATTAGCGAACGGTCATAACAAATCTGGTCTTCGGGGTGAGGGCAAATAGTCTTGCAAGTAAAACTGCACAAACATTTGTTATGACCTATAATTAACCTACACGGACGAGCGTTCAATTATGATCGAAAACGCGACCTAATGGAGTAATTCGAGCTTCCATTAGCCTCGTGAAAATCTTTTGGTGTTGGTGTGTGTGTGTGTGTGTGCGCGCGGTACGATTCAAAATAACGAGAAGGCGACATTTTCTTTCGATCGTTACCGGAACTTCATCAAGATGTGACAACGCCACCGTGAAACTCGGGCTCGCTCGTAAAATACTTTCTCAATTTAAATTTGAGTTAGACGATCCTCAGCAAGTTAGCGCTTAACGAGCGGAACCTCGTAACCTCGACCTGATAAAATAGCCCCCGTATAATGGAGAAAGACGTAATCGAGAATCACACAAGATTTCAATCCCCCGTTATTTGTTTTTCCATACGAGATTTCCAGTCTGCCCGAACATTTTCCGTATCACTTTCAGCTAAACGACGAACGAATAAACTTTCTTTACTGCCAATTTTTCTTAATTTATTCTTAATACCATTATAACCTTTGCGTTCATGGCTGGGAATAAAAATGTCAACTTAGTTTTTCCTTAGTTAAAATTGGAGCGTCGCGTCGCGTCGTGTAATGTGCAACAGGTATAAAGTATGCTCAAACCTCGCCGTAATAGCCATGTAAACTGCATGTAACGAAATTATACAGGTTTGCCTCTCAAAATACAAATTCATCTAATGTTAGTGAAACCGCAAATTCAATACAGCTGATACAAAGCATATAAAAGCAAAATTGTTCTACAAAATAAGGATTCTAATTTTCAATCTTAATCTCTTTTGATTCTATTTTATGCTAATTTTTATAGTGATTTTTAACTTTTTTTTTTCCACTGCATATTATATATATCAATATATACAAAGTTCATGTAACCACAAATTTAATCAAACCTTTATACAAACGCTTTACCACATAAACCTTGATCATTACTCAATATTTCTTGGAAAAAAATGAGCGTTGATAAAGTACCTGAAGTGCGAAACAGGTAAAATTCATTCATTTCCGTAATTTTTTTCACTTAAATTTTACAATGACTAATAGGTTTAATAAATATAATTAAAGCAGCGTGTAAAGGGGTTGTCTCCAACCGCTTTGCAATAATGCAACTTTAGGTTGATGGTGTGGCGGCTTTAAGCGGTGTGAAAAAAAAAAAACATTACACGCTGCATTTCAAGGAACCGACAATTGCACGATATAGTTGCACTTGCCCACCGCTATTAAATCGAACGTTTAGTTCGCATATCGTAACGTGGGGTTATAATTTCGCACTCAGGTCTACCGTTAGTGCATGACAGCTGTGCGCGCACCAGATTTTCAGTTTCAAAATGCGATACTGACCGTTCATATTTTCACACGATAGAAAAGGGTATATTGTGTTTGATCCTTTTTTCCTTTTCTTATCTTGATGCACAACTTAGTTGAGTGTGAAAACCAAAGAGGTTGCCACAGTTTGTTCCCAAAATAGGAACTAATAATAATAATAAAAAAAAAACATTACGTCGCTGTTTTCAATCACCCTTAATGTTATTAAATTCTCCCTGACGATTGTTTGACGGCCTGAGCAAAAATATTGCGGTATAAAAGAGAATCCGTATAGGACTGACACTGTACTAATGCCGAATATCAGAGACGACGTCGTAAAGCTCGCATCGAATCTTATATGAAATATAATGGCGAAAGTACTTTTTACAAATTTAGTCTCATCGAATCCCTAACTTCATTGGACAACAAACATTTTATCGAGTTTCATTTTGTGATGCCGGTAGAGCCTTTCGGAAGAAACCATAACAGCTTTTTCGGCAATAAATAATATTATGCACGCGAAAGAAGACACGGCAGGGAGCCGCGAGGCAATTAAATAAAATGCAATTCCGCTTCGAGTTATGACTTGAATCTTTATAGTTTATGACTGCCTAGCGTATTTCTTAAATCCTGGCATAAAGCACAAAGCTTATATATGGCTTTCATTTCTCTTACTCCTTAATGGTATTTGTAGATTCAATGGTAACGCAAAGTTTGTAAATCGAGAGTGTTTACTGGATATTACAAAACGTGCAATTTTTTATCACGTTTCGACAATTTTCTTTTTCTCACTTTCAACAATAACTTACACCCATAAAGTTATTGATTTTACTCGAAAAAAAAAAAAACCAAACAAACAAATGTATGGACCATACATGTCACATCAGATATATCGTTTTTTTCACCTGAGTACAATCTGGTTGAATTTAATCTGAAATTAAGTTGTAGTTAACAAAAATCGAGCCAATGACAAATCGAAAGAAAAATAATTTCGTTTTTCCCCCGGACAAAGCATGTCACGATATCAGCTTACACTTTCGAGACAAGTAGCGTCTTGAGCCAATTTCTTATCCTCGTAAAAGTCCGATATTCAAGATTTACGTGCGTCATGGCAATTATAATGCGTTTTATTATATCTTTCTAGCCTACCCTTTTTAACGCCAATCTCACCCTTACCGAAGCGATCGCAAGGCACACCCTCAAACTTATATCATAAAAACGTTTATTAGTGCCTCGCGCGTCTTTCGAAATAAGCGAGCGTTTAAATAAGATGCCAGCATTTTTTTATGTGCCTCAAGTGCTTTCCGTTTAGCTGTTGCTCCTATTTATCGTTCGCGAATCTTGCCTGCTTATTTGCATGTTTATCAAGCTTGGGCAAACAATTTTTTCGATTCAAAATTTCGCCCTGGTGCGGAGACATCAGGAAATAAATATAATGGAATAGAGAACGGAAGAGAAAAAAAAAATAATAATAAACTTTCGTCGTAAAGTCGCAAACATTTCTCGGCAACGTTAATTAAAATTTATTGTCACGGCGATATTTTTGCACGTAAAACATTTCGATTTCGTTCCATGAGTGTCTTTTGAAATATAAATATTTTATACAGCAAGATGAGCCAAGTTTTAAAACAGTTGTAATGTTTAGGAGCCTTTCAAACATTGTCCGTCCAAAGTAACTTAAGAAACGATGTATCGTATAAAGGTTTTGACGATACACAATTTTTACGAAGTAGGTATTGTACTTTCTTGTGGGGAATTGAGACGTCTTATTGTTACTTTTTCGCGACTGCCATCCGTTAACAATTCTTTTATGTAGCAGCTACCGCACACCGTATGTACTTGGTATCGTAAATGCTCGTTTGTAATACAGAAAAATGTTTGCTCGATGCTTGTCGAATTCCACGTCAATTCTTTTTTATTAAGCCCCCTCCCCTTCCTCTTCGTCCCACGGCGACTGTACACGTATAAAACGAATAAACTATCCCGAGGAGTTGATAGAGACACTTTTATGCCTGATAATAAATTTATACACCGACGTCGTTGTAAATATTGATAATAATATTATTGCACTTGTTACGTCATGTTCTTGTAAGTTGTGATGTGACGACGGGAAGGATCGATAGAAAAAAGGAACTGTTTTTATTTCATCTCAATATCCGACGGGGCTACAGATAAATTGTCGACAGGAGCTGTCACGTCGAATATTGACATCGAATTATGGTTCGACGTTTTTTTCCTTCGACCGTGATAACGCGGAGAATGAAGCCGCAACGTTTACTTATACCTGCGCGGCTTGTTATAAATTTATAAAATCGAGCATGTGAAAATGGCCTTTTTCTTGGATGAACCGCAAAGTGTATGCCAGTTTTATTTCACCTGCATGTCTTGATAAATAAGAAATTTTCAATTTTCAACTTTTTTGAGGAAACTTTTTCCTCGTCTGACCATATTGAGAAACGTACGAATGTCGTCCATACAAAGAAACAAAAAATAGTATCTCGATTTTTTCAAATTAATTATTCTTAAAAACAATAAGTGGTGCAAATATATTGGCCACGTATATTATTTATTTTTACCTGACTATTTGTGCCAACTTGTGAAATTTAAATTCGAAGAAAACTAAATTTGATCAAGGTCTAGTCGCCTGCTGGTTCGGAGGCTTAAAATATATACTGCAAAGACTATAAGACGACTAATAAAAGTAGATAAAAAAAAAACAACTCTGGAGCGAAAAAACGATTGTGCACCTTTAATTTTTCAACCCAACAGCCAAGTCGTGAAGTCGAGCTCGATTATTTAAGTGATCTTGAATAATCACTAAGGGGGTCAATCATTCTGTTTCGCAGTAAACTGGTTTGATGGCTTAAACAAAAACACTCTCCATCGTCCTCGCGATAGTCACCCTATATTTTCATACAACGGTATAAAGTCTAACGAACAGCTATAACTTCATAGTCTTATGTAAACTGTATCGGGTCATGAAACATGCGGAGACTATGGCGTTTTAATGGTGATTGGCGAGCGCCGTCGAATATAGGATTCCTGGGGTATAAACTTTCATGTGCGCCAGTTAGCCTTGACACGCGATTCTGCTTTGCTCACACAGGAAGTCGCCCATTACTGATCGAAGTTTCTTCCATCAGGTGTATTGCAAACGACACACTGTGTCAACTGATAGGATACACATTTTTTATCAACATAAAAGAATGAGAAAACAAAAAGTAAAGTGTCCCTTCGAAATGGAAACGCCAACCAAGTTTCTCAGCATTATCGGGATGACGAATCTTTTTTCAAAAGTGACCGTTCTCTTTTCACCCGAGCGCTTTATGCGAAAAGATGAGATTTTGTCGTAAATAATTTGGGAATAAATTTGTTATTTAAAGGGTATTCAATCACCATTACGTTAAATTGAAAAATTTTTCAAGTATCGCGAATTGCATGGCAATATACCGACGAGGGCATGTATACCGAGTGAACCAAAGCGGTTGATCTCGAATATATTGCTCGAGGAGAGACTCGAAAATACTTTGCAATATAGCACAGAGATACACAATCATGATACAGAGATTCGTCGGGGCCGATCATCTTTATGGAGCTACGGGCGTGAAGTGTCATTGTCACTTTTTTTCCTTTCTTTTGTTAAAATTTCTCGCCTAATCCGTAATTCAATCTTGCCTTTCAATTCTCAATACAAAAAAGAATTTCATGTGACAATTTAATTCGATACATGAAAAATCTGTTTTTTATTTCCTTTTTTTCATATCACACTCAATAGTCGTTTTCTTTCATTTTCTCTTTTTTTCAGTTCAATAATTAAATAATCTCTTTTTTTTCAGAAAAAACAACTTTTTTAATTTTTTCCTTGAAACAGGTTTTTCAGTTAAACTTTCGAGAGTTGACATTAATTATGAACTCGGTATTTTGTTTTCTTGTTTTCAATTTGTGATGATTTGTTTTTTTTTCAGAATAAAATTTGTGGATGAGTTGTTGATCGAATATAACGTGAAAGTTGAAAAACAATTTGAAATAAAGTCGAGAAATGTTCGTTCTGTTTAAGAGAGCTTCTAACAACTAGCCACGCCTGAACCTTCGATAGCTCAGTTGGTAGAGCGGTGGACTGTAGTTGGTAACACGAAAGAGGCATCCATAGGTCGCTGGTTCAAATCCGGCTCGAAGGAAAATTTTTTTTTGTAATTCTTCCTGAAATTCATTTTTTCATAAATTTAATTTTTTTAAATCATTTTTTCATTTTTTAACTTGAAAAAAGTATATAAAAACATTGTTCGGACCAAATTGAAACATGTATGGCTCATATATGTTGTTATATTATATTATATTATTTACGTGTTATGTGTGGTTTCATATATGATGCATACATAGAGCGATGTATAGGTTATATATATTTTTTGTTACAAAATATACATGTATGCATTTTGATATTGAAGTATAACAAGTTCTTTATGAAAAATATGATTGAACAAAAGATAAATAGAATAATAACAAAATAATTGATCATGCAAAATGAATGTAACTAACTGACGAGCGAGCATCAACAAAAGTTTAATTGAATTCATTGGTTCCCCTTGGCTCATTCACAAAACGCGAGGTTAAAGACAGCCGTCATAACTCAATCCGCTCGAAGCCCCTATTATTTTCGAAAATCACACAATCCACTTTATACGAATCAAATACGTGCATTCCCGTGTAATTGTGTATAATTTGAGAAAACCCGGGCAGAATCAAAGCCGAAAGGCAACACAGGATGCGACGAAATATTGTACCATCGCGGGGCTCAAATTGGTAGGGGATTTGGCGTAGACGTGTTGGAATGACACAAGTTTGGAGTTTGGAATACCAGCTATTGTGATGCCGGGCGTTTCGTATCTCGTCGCGTAAGAGATAGAGAGGGGAGGGATTACGGGCGTCGTGACATTGGCGCAGCAATTAATCAACGCTGGCCGTTCTTGCGGAAACCACTCAAATTAATTTCAGGTCACGGCATATTTTTCGGGCGCTCGGATGACGTGCAATCAGGCCACCCCATTCCCAATTCTTCTATCTTCAATTTCGTTATCGCAACAATGATTTTGCCTTACGCTTGGTTGATCGGTGACTGACAGCAAATCGGGACACTTGCGCGTTGATCTGACCCCAAAGCCATCTCCTGCACGAGGAGGTGCAGTCGAAATAAACACCAGCGTGTCGTGTTACGCGTCGCGACAGTTCGAAAAGACGAGCAAGTGCCATTGTTAAATCGTTTTAGATTCCATCTAGAGCCGAGGACAACTCAAGGGGAGATTTGACATGGCTCGATGGGTCCTTCCTCGGCCCCTCGGTTATGCTTTCGCACCCAAAAATATATATCAGACCTCATTTTTCTTTTCGACGTTATACGCTATTCATCTTTTTCATTGCGCTAAGTACTCGGTTACCTGCGCCAATCAAAGCGTCCACCAGCGTGGAACTAAGTCCGCGGGTTAGACTTTCTCGCTCCTCTCTTAATTCCCCCCCCCCCCGACGCGAATCCAGATAGCCGTTTTTTTCCTACATCATCTTATACATTTATTTGTGAATAAAATTCACTCCTGAAAATCCGACAATATACCTACCGCGAACAATGCTATTTGATAAGTTTGAAATCGAAATTTAAAATCTGAAGAAATCTTCGTTCAAATAACATTTTAGAATATTCCTTATTTGACATTTCAAGTTAAAACTGTCCAATTGAAGATTGATATTCGAATTTAATTTTAAAGTAATTCAACTTGAAAGTAAAGCAATTTACAAGTCACCACTTTAACTCAGCCAGTTTATTCAACTTTCTGAACGTTAATTTTTCCAAGTGCAATTTTTCAATCTGGCCGGATTAAAATCTCACAGCTTCCTCTTTTTTTCTTCTTCTTCAGTGTCGAGGTCTAAGAAAATCATTTGTGGAAGCCTTCAAATGAAGTGCCCATCTAAGTTTAGTCGAACATCTACAGTAGTTTGTCAGAGAGTGTGTGTCTGTGGGGCTCCCTGCGGGCTGGTGCTTCGTGGGGTGCCCTTTTGAGGCTCCATTAATGTCGACCGTCTGTACCGAACATTAGACGAAATCCTCACGAGTAAACAAATTAAAAATTTAAATCGCATCGTCAACCTCGGTAGGAGGAATTTTATTTCGAACACGACTGATTGCGCCGCGCGATAAGCCAATCTTCCGCCAAATAATTCAGGTCGCTCCGAAATGTTTTGGCGGTCGCGGTATTATCTCCGCGGACATTTCGTATTCAAGATATCGCGAAGAAAACTGAGATGACTTCCCGGCGACAGTCTCTTCAGTTTAATTATTATCGCCGGATAGATCACGCCAAGAATATATGAATAATCGCGTAAGCAAACAAAATCGTCGCGGATTGAAACGAGCCTCAATCGCGTCGCGAGGATCAAGTTTTAATGAACTTTTCTTTTCTTATTTTTTTTTCTCCTTTTTTATGTTCAAAGAGTGCGATGGCTCTTGAGAGATGTTTCAAATGATGATACTTGCGAGGGAATGAATAATAAGAACAAGCGCGGACCCGGCGAAAAGAAATAAGCAGCAGAGATTTTTCGGCGTCGGTTCAATGTTCTCTGAATCAGCGTTCGCACGATATAAAAAGGTATATGTTCACAGGACCGGGCGTTATATATGCAGGCTCCGTTGCATACATGCGAAAATAAGAAAAGCGTCGGGTGTGATGGTGTACGCGAAGTCGTAATAAATACTGCTCTTTATGACGCAACTCTCTCGAGATAGAAAGAAATTGGGAGAAGTTTTCGGGCGAGGAGTTCGCAACCGAGACAGTCACTCCCTTTTTTGCGCGATAAAGGCGAGGTTTGCTCTCGATGCGCTTCCGCAAATCTGAAAGCCAAAGACTCAATTCCAACGCGATACCAAGCATGAAATAAGTGTACACAAACCCTGGTGCCGGGGCGCTCTCTTTTCTCTTGTCGCTTCTTTTTTTCCCTCCCCCTTATTCCGACGCACTATACCACCGGGGCAAAATGAATTTGCTCAGGGGAATTCGGCGGAGGCCATCTCTCTCTTTCTTTTGCTTCTAAAAGAAACGCGAGCCAAGGTGGAGATAACGTCCCCATTTCGAATGCACGTGCTATTATAAAACCATAAAGATGTAATCGCGGCGACGAAATGCGTTACATGCGCGCTGAAACACTCAAAGTGTTTCCGAAAGCTCAAGTTGTTCTGGTTCGCGGCCAAAAGTCATATCCGACTATGCGATCGCGCGACAAAATTTATAATCTTATATACTTTCCAAACTCATTATTTTCTAGTGGCATATCTGCCACTATATATATATATATATATATATATATATATATATGTGTGTATATATATATGCATATATGCGTGCGATATGACGCTCTGTATGTTAGATAAATATGTTCATTTAAAGATATATGCAGGAACGTGTGATTTGCAAGCAAGTTTGCGTAGCGATGAAATTGTTCGAATCGGCAAAGACAGAGAGATTGTCGTCAAGTGTACATTACATCACTAATAAGAACTCCCTGGTGACAGGCATTAATTGTAATTAGCGAAATTGTGCATATTCCAGAGGAGAAGCTCGTGAGACGGGTTGTAAGCTCTGACTTTGATGAAATTTCCAGGAAGTACAATATACCTTAGTTACGACATGTAAATGAAGATTACATCGATTCCATTGTTATGACGGAGTTACCGGCGGCTTAATCATCACGAGCGTAATCGAATTTCCGTAACCAAATAAATGTTTCGGTCTTTAAAAACTCTTTTGATTCGTTTATTGTTTGCGTAAAAAAGAAATAGCAACTACCAATTGCGGAAGGGAGGATGTTAATTTTTATTGCAAGGTGGATGTGCAGTTTTGTGTGCCCGACTAACAGCGCGTGGATACGTGCCAACTGTCATAGAGACACACGTCGGAGCGTGAAATTTTGGTAATTGCACTAATCGCGTAATTCTATTTATTTAACCAGAGAGATGTCGGGAAACTGATGTTCCTTATTTTGCAAACATTATCAGGGATTCTTGGCGGTCTTCAAACTTTTGCAAATTCGCCATTCCTAATCAACTTATATTCGTTTATACAAAATCCATAATCTTGTTTGATTATTCGATTCGCCCATCAAACGAACAAGTCTAAATGAATTTGGCATATTGGCTGCGAACACAATTCCAAACCTTCGTGTATTTACATGGGTCGTTCTCCTTACACCCTCTTTCTTTGACTCGTATACCCACAGAAATGTCTATAGGTATATTCTCGAGACTTCCGCAACCGAGGGAGGAGACCATGAATCAGTCAAACTAGGTGTACATATCAAATATGGGAGATGCGGAGATCAATTTTATAACAAAATTTCTCCAATTCGGTTTTATCAAGCAGTTGTAAATTCAGATTTACAATCATTTTGAGTGACCTAAAAAGTTGTAGCTCAAAAATGGTGTATTTTGTTTTGTTCGTTGAAACATCCGATACCCATCGCGGGGAAAAGTTATTGAAACAGCGTCCGCGCTTGATGATAACAATTACGATACATCATTTATTAACAAATTGGACTTATAACGATGGGCAACATTAGCCGAAATGTTCGTGCCAAAAGCGAACGTCAAGCCAATTTATCTTCGACTATCTCTAACTGCGCCATTTTCATTAATCAACAAGAACGCATTGAAAGAAAAGCTCCCCTGTGAAAAATGTCTAGTTACAAACTGTCTATGTTGCAGGTGAATTGCTCTCATTTTGAAAGGCAATTATTTACTCCGAATAAACAACCGCGGCCCCCCTAGCTCGAATATATTTACACAGCAGAGCGAATTGTTTGGATTCGGAAACGTTAGGTAGGAATCAATAAAATCTTCTTCGTTTGTCAATAATGTACGGGCGTGACACCGGGGCTGGGAATCTCTCTATTTCGATAATGATGGAATATTAGCGGAGACACCGGAGCGCCTGCAATCCTTCGTTCGGAGAGCTTCAAAGTGGCTTAACATTTGTTTGCTCATCCACGCTAACCTGCCTGTTCCTCGTGCAGACTACGCCTAATCAAAATACCCTTCGTCATTTTCAAAACACGTACCATTGTTTCCTATCCCCTTAAATAAAAAAAACCTACGAGTCATATCAAGTGTAATTTATTTCAGTGAAATGAGTGTTCATTGTTTGGTTATTGTTTGCGCCAACATAAAATATGCAGTGTTGAGTCTTTCAATAAGGAAGATTTGTGAAAGTGGAGAAGTTTGAATTTTTTTTTTTTTTTTTTTTTATTCAGACATGAAATTTCATTCCTTTTAAATGAACTTCTAAAGTAACAAAATTGGTTCAAACAAAAGATGTCTATTCAACGTGCGATAAGTAAAAATGAAAATGATAGTTGTCAAATAGCCAAGGCAGTCAAAACAACCAAAAGTTGGTTTCACTTTAGATCGTTTTTAACCAAAGATCGACATAGTGGCGGACGTAATAATTTTCCAATTACTCGTTAACAATTCATAATAACCCCGCTTCATTTGGCAGACAAACGTAAAATATTTCATTCATTTTATAGAACACTTGGAATATTTTCATCTTGCCCCGACTGATTCAACGATTCCTTTCACGTGTCTTCGCATCTACACACACACACATATATATATATATTATATATACATATATATATAATATAGACCGTAATATAAAACGCAAGAAAGTTTTATGGCCAAAGTCTCGAGCCATGTGAAAAATAAATGACGAATGCAGTTTACGGAAGATGAATAGTTTGCGGCTCCGGGTGGATCTCGACGAATCGGAGAGTAACGAGTGGCTCGGAGACTTTAATAGACGCCCGGAATCGAGGGAGCAGAGGGGCAGAAGGAGTGTGATTTAGGCATCCTAAGACTTTCGTCGCAATCGGGTGCGATCTGCTCAAAAAAGTCACGCAGTGACTTGGCGTCTGCTGCCGCGCACAGCATTTGTATGAATATTCACGAGCAAGAGATAGGGTTGACAACTCTGCCGGCATGGTATCACGTTTTCGCAGGATTTTCCAGCTACGCCGAAATATCATGTGGAGATAATGAGATCCCGGTTAAGTCCTTCCTTTAAGTCGCTCGTTTTGGTTGGAAGTGCATCGACGTCAGAAATTGGTGAATTAATGAGCGTCGAGGTGACTTGGGAGGTGGGGGAAGGCTTCTGAAACAACGGCCTGGATGGGCATTTTTATAACGAACCTGGTTACCGAAACTCCTTGCGGGAATATACGAACAGGCACGGATACAAGTTCGTCTCGCGAGCTTCACTGCCTCACAGCGGCGAGACTTAATTATCTAATTAATTAACCTCAATCAGAACGATGAGTAATTTCTCGCTCCGTTGGCGCCTTTGCCAGAGAAGCGACTTTCTTGTCACATTGACTGCGGGGTGACTTACGGCTCGATTCACGGCAAATCGATTACACCCCGATGTCGACTGAGCCAGACAAAAAGATCTCAACCGCTGATATCAGATCCGATTCATTTTTCATCCTTTTATAGAAAACTTATTGTCGGTTAGGCAAACGGTCTCTTTTTTTTCTTCTTCCCTCTCTCTTTCTCTCGCTCTTCCAAGACAGAATTCAAACCGGAAATTTTGCAAAAAAAATGTCAAATCGTTTCGGACGATCTCGATCTTGAACACAAAAACCGATTCGTGGACTTTTTCCTTCCAATTGATTCCCGAGCGATGAGTTACAGAGACGGAGGTAAAGAAAAAGCTCACAGCTTGACGGCAATACATCTGCGTGACGTTTAGCTGCGATTAGGCAAATGCGGCCTTATCTACCTAGGTCATTGTCGCTAAATTAGAGTCCCCCCGCTCCAGAGTCGAGTGTAGACTCGACGCAGATTATTCCAAGCGAGAAACGAAACCTTTTGGCTGTTTGTCCCCGCACCTTTTTTTGACTCCCTTCTCGTCTTTGTTCCCCACTTATAATTGTTGCAAAACATAATCCTATCACCCGAGCATCATCTGAATTAAAAATAATCCACGAACAATTTGCGCGATTGGGGCGCGCGTACGTTTCTTATTTTTGTTTGCAGCGAAAATGTGAATAATGAATCGGAGCTTGCAGTCTCATTTAATTGGATTGCCCGATAAATGCAGTCATTATTCAACATTAGATACTCGTGATGCAATTACTGCGCTCTTTTTTCCCCTTTCTCCCTGGAAAGCGAATATAAAATTAGCGCCGAATGCGAGACAAAAGAGTTTCGCATTATTTTCGCTGATTTTTCCCTGAGGCGGACTAAATGGCGAAGGGAAACAATAAATTCGCCATAAAGCGAAGAAAACGCGCCTCTTCTTGGGATATACACCGCGGAGTAGAAGGGGGCGGGGGAGGCAACGCTTTTTCCTCGTCGATGTGTAACTGACGTTTTTGACGCGTCGAGTGGATACGGTCGAGCGAGTCGACCCTCGTCTGCCGGCGCTGTTTTACATAAACAGCCATCGGTTTCGAACGGTCGTCGACACAAAGTGAAAACGACGCGAACGATACCGCGGATTCCTTTAAGTGATCTAAAGTGGGCTTGCAATGTTTTTGCAGTTGATTCGCTGTTTGCGTTGCGTAAATGTATCCGCACAGTTGCACGGCTTACCTCACCGGCTTAAGCTCGATTTAACCCTGTCCCTGAATCTGTTTGGATAACTTTGTATTTAGTTTGTCAACCCTGCCCGCAAGGCATCATGGGAAACGACAAGTGGCACGTCAGCCCTCCCATCGCCATCGCTGCTGTAAGCACGTACGCATATACAGATCGCTAAATTAATGTGTCTTCTAATCTCAAGTTCTTCAAATACAAATTATTAATCCGCGTTTAATCCTTCCTCAATGCAATTCACGTGCAATTCACGTTTTAAAAGAAATACAGAAATAAAACTTAAGGGTGGTTTCAAACACAAATTGATAAGAAAAAGTTCAGTTCAATTTAATATTGATTCAATTGCGGGACAGTTTTTTTCGGCTGCCCCAGATACGCGTGACTGTAACCGTGTTTGTCCCTACTCCATAAAATCTGGTTTGTTTGATCATTTTCATGCTGTCCGAGATTAGAATGTTTGCACAATCCACGTGACCATTTTATGAGCATCTCATTGCGGTATATCTTTTAGCTTGGCTCCAGCGCTAAGTACCCAAATTATTCACGAGCTTAGCACGCGCTTTATTTAGTTTATGTACGATTCTTCGAAAATGTATCACTAACACTCGACGTGCATCTCGCCTTAAAATTGCCCTCCATCTCTGTCATTGGATACCCTATGACCGCGATGAGACAGATTAAACCTCGTAAAATTATAAATTTCCAGCTCTAAAGCTTTCCGTATCTAGACTGTCATTTGCACGTGCGTAATAACCTAACCTGGAATTACTTTACGAGCTACAATCAACCATTTGACTGCAATCCGTTATAAGAAAAATATTTAACTTCACTGTATTACGCGCTCGCTGATGCAAGAGGTTATAATAAGCAGATTAAAAATTGGCACTAATAACGTTAATACCTTTTTTTACGATATACCGGATGGCCGTTGCGCGTGGAATAATAATGTTTATATTATTACCGCAATCAAAATTCGTATATCCATTGAAGAGCGGACCGACGAAAAAGCGATGACTTTTTTTTAGAAACGCCATTTTTATTTATTCATTCCTTTTTTTTATTTGTTCACTTACGTTTAATATTTTGTTGCGAATATCCTGAAGTCAAGTGATGTAAACACTAGAAATGTCACATCAACCGATGAGGTTACAATCGGTTTCTAACGTCAACAAGTTTTTTTCCTAAAATTTCAAGTTACTTTATATGTCAAAATTAATTTGATTGATATGAATTCTCAGTTATGTCCGGAAAATGTACCCCAAAAGGAAAAATATTTACGGTCGTTTCAAACGTTCCAAAGCACCTAACTCTTTTTACTTCGAAAGTGTAAGCATTTTTTAACAAAATTGTTACCCTCTTTTTTTCACGCTTGATCATGATCTGACAATATTTACAGGCATTCATTCGTGAGCACTTGACGAACAACATCTACATCTACATTTTAGCATACATCTTTTTTTATGTCATAATTTTCTACGCACACAAGGTACATAATCGGTTATTTTTTATCAATCAAATTAAAATAATGGTTCATGTTTAATTTATCTTTTGTTTTTAAAGGTTGCACGACGAATTGAAAATATTAACCGACAGTTGTGGGTGACGGTGAAAAAAAATCGAGCGGTAAATATATACTCCGGGATGCAATCGAAACAGTTTAATTTGTCTGGTAAATCGCATTTAATTAGACGTTACAATTATTCACAGAGGCTGAATGATGTTGTAGAACTGAAAAATAAACAAAAAGAATACGAGCATGCAGTACTGGAGGCAGTAAGAGTTATTTGATTTTTTTTTTCCATTTCATTATGTGTCGGACAATACAATTCACATTGACTGTACACACTTTGCAGGAAGAAAATCAAGTCGCAGTAATGGAAGAAATAAGTACAGAGGTGATAGGGGAATTGAAGTTGAAAGTCATTAAAGCAGTATTTTTAATTGATAAAACGCGAATAACAAATTTGATATTTTCATTTGTCACGAATGACGTTGGGGTTGGTATTTTTAATTCTGAATAAATGTTTTTGTGTTTTTTTTTTGTTTTACAGACACAACGTCTCACTGACGAGCTTGCACGCGCCGAGGAAAAGGTTGACGAACTTGAAGAGACATTAGCGAAAGTAAGTGTCTTGAATTTATATAACTTGAAAATTTGGAAACAAAAATAATGATAAAAAATGATGTTCAACCATTTTGTTTTGTGTTTAGATCATGCCTATCAATAATCTGATAGTCAAACAGTCGACGGAGTTTCAAGAGCAAACGACCCAATCTTTCGTGAGTGTGTTAAATACAGATGACGACGATATAAAAGTAAATTTTCGATCAATATTCATAGTGCCATCGTTTGACTTTATTTCATACATACATTTTAAGACGGTTCGTGACTGTTAATAATAATTGACGTCCCAATTTTTCAAAGGTACTCGAGCCATCGTTTCCCAAACCAGAACCGCAGCGACGAAAATACGGAGTACACGTGAATCAACAGAAGACACGACCCGTTACAACCACCACTTCATTTCCCCCTGGAAAAACTTTTAATTAAAATACATAAACGAGGGGGGTTCACAATTTTTGCACAACAAAATTATCGAATCTCGGTCAAGCGTTCGGGAACGAGGTAAATTGTTTGAGTTTGAAATAAAGTGCAGCGATATTGCAGACAACGTTCAACGTGCAGTTTTGAAAAAAGAATATCTCTCCATCGGGAGAATCCAAGGTGAACGTGTGATTCGACTTATAAGAACGCGCTCTCGATATGCAGTAAAAAACTTGATTCATTTGATTGAAAATGTATACAAGAAGCATGTTGAAATTTGCAGACAAAATGGAGGCGGGAATGAACAAAAAAATGCAAACGGTAATCGAGAAAACGATAGGGGGGCGGGGGAATAAATAATCATTTGAATCAAAATTATTCAAGGATCCTGCCGAAAAAATTGCACTCGGTCTTTTTTCAGGCGAGTTCTGCAGACTGCTTGTGAGCCTGCACAAACTTCTAACTTTCACTGACAACTCGTTACGCTATATCGTTTGCCGCCAACTCGTGGTTTCCATTTATTCGCAGTCATTTCTCGGCTTTCAAAGACTACGGCAGTGCATCGTTAAACAGGCCTAGGCACTCGATTTTCGTCTGTTACGTTAATTTGCAACTAATTTGTGCACTCGGATATCAAATATGTAACCATTACAATAAAACGTCGTGCTGTAAACAAAAAAGAAACAAAAGTGAATGCTTGTGCAAACCTCAAGGATTTCGAGCAATAAAGGTATAGTGCATTTATAAACGTGCTGAACAAACATTGTTTTAATCCATAAAACTGTCAACGTTTCTTATCATTGCAAACATTTTGTTCGATGTTTTTAAATTGCAATTGCACGAAAAACTGTGATTTTTTTTTTTTTTTTTTTTTCAGTAAAAGAACTGTCAAAATTATAAAAATTCGTAGACGAATTGTGGGTTTACATAGTTTTCACCTTATACATGAGAAATAGAAAATTTGTATCAGATAGAAACTACTTGGTATAAACTTTATCATATTGAGGTTGGGAAAATTACCGAACAATTTTTTTCAATTTCTTGTCGAATAAATCAGTGTCCTGATAAATAGTTTTACTCCAGATGGTGTACAATTTTTATTGATAAAATTTTGAAATTTAATTATTCACAGACGGATTTAATTGTAATTATATTTTTATCTGATTGTATTAATCGGGTTTGTCTGCAAAAATATTTTGCTGTAGATTTTTTTTCGGCTTCCAAAATTTCGCGGAACAAAGTTGAATAATCGCATTCTGCAGTGAATCAGCTTCACTCGAGAGAGTTCAGCTTCTTTGAGTTCAAGAAACAAAGAGTGGAGGGATCAGATGAAAGTAGAAGTGAAACGAGAGCGAACGCGAGAGTGAGAGTGATGCTACAACAGTGCGATCGACTCTTTCCTTTTATATTAAATTGAATCAACCTATTAATACAATTATTTTGATACCGTTTGCTACGAAATAATTACGAATGAAAATTGCAATCTCACTCTCACCGTCTACCGAATTCAGCGATCGTTTCAGCGGAAATAAGTTTTTCAGGTAGAAAACAAATGTCGTAATTTTGTTAAAAGGCGAAGGAATTTTGTAAAAGAGCCAAGAAACAAACAAAAATTTCACAAGCTTACTAAAAAAAAACGAACACTTAAATTGTTTGAAAAAAAAATCGTTAAATTTTGTGAAATGATCCAACAAATGGACAAAAAAAATGTTCACAAAAAAAATAACTGATGAAAAATTTGTATGCAAAAAAAAGTATGTAAAATGTTGTAATAAAACGAAAAAACAAACAAAAAATGTTGCGTGGCGTAAAAAAATTAAATGCGACAACAAAGTTTTTTGCCTTGATGTTTGATAATGTACGGATACAGATCGCCGCAGAGATACACCTGATTTGAAAAAGTGTAAGCAGAACAATTGTTTTGCTTTCTTATTTCTGTGCAACAACAAAAGATCATAAAAGTACAAGTATCCGCTTACATAATTTTCCAATTGCTAAACGTTTTGTTTTGTTTTGTTTTTTTCACCGCGACAAATAAAGATCTCAATAATTGTCACACTTTGAAATGAAAACGACATTTTTTTTCTCCATCCAATTGTCCATTTAATAGTTTTCATAAGTTAAAATAAGCTGATCGTTTCTTTGAACTCTCTGTCAATTGTTCGCCGTCAATAAGTTAAAAAAGCCGTCAAACTTGATGCAACACTGACAACACAATGGCGTTCCATCTTTTATCCCGTACTTATTATATGTCGGGGCACTGCAATATATTGAGTTTCAAGGATGCACAACTAACGTTGCCTTTCCTTCAGAAAAATAATAATAATAATAAAGAACGAGTAACAATAATAAAAGAAGCTGAGGATAATTGCTATCTGATACCCAGAAAAGTTTGTAATACATCCGCAATTCGTATTCCTTTTTTCGCTCCCATTAATGGATACATGATATTTTCGGTGCACAGCGTTTGGTTTTGAGACAAGAGGCGGGCATGTGCCTGTCTTTTGCTCGCAATTCCTAATGCCTGAAAACGCATGTATCACGTTCTTCTCTCATTGTCAGCGCGCTCTTATCGTAATTAACATCTGCAATGACGAACATAATTCAACGTAATGGTAATAATAATATAATATCATTATTGTATCAGGTGCACGTAATAGACAGTCGCATCGCGCGATACCAAATTCACGCCATTACTGCCACGCGCGAACACACACACACAACGGCAAGTGCCATTATTTTGCAAAAAAGCGTTAAGATACCAAAAAGCGAGGAAGATCGCACACGATTATCGATTATCGAAACTCAGAGATGGCGATGGATACTAGTACGGTGCGACTGGTCATATTTCTTGGGATGTTTTTGGTGTTCGCCGGTGATTATACTGCCGTGATATCAGCCATTTTCGGCAATGTCCACGGGAAAAACGACAACGTAACGACCAAGAGATTGCAAGGGCCGCCGAGAGATGACCAGACAACCGGCGAACTCATGTCGGATAAGCTCGTCTTCGACGATGAAAGCGGTATTTCTCGAAATCATTCGTTCCATTTCATGTTCCTTTTTTTTCATTTCTATCTGCACTATGCCACACACAAAACCCACACAAAACCCGAGCTTTGGTTTCGCAACTTTTGTTATCGCTTGATTTCTCGTCAATTGAATCTTTATTGGGTCACACTCAATTGTTACGTCAATTCGGTATTTGCTTCGATGAACTTGACTATGACACAATTTCCGAGATGAAAGAAAAAAGACTACCTCCTACATTGTCTCTCTTTTTTTCACTGATTTATTGCTCTATACTTTGCATCGGATAGTTTAATTTATTTGATTCAAAAGTAAATTTATTTTTGACGTCAAATATTGTATTGTATCTTAATATTCAACGAAGAATTATCCAAATTTGTACCTCTGTTTATTAATTTATCGATAAGCGTGACATTGGAGTTTGGCCAAAAATGCAAAATATTTCTGCTAAAGAAAAAAACTCGCCGCACGACGTCTTTCTGTCAAAATCTCAACATAATCACGCGAAAATTACTTTGCACGAATGTTGAATAAATTATTGTTAATTTATGATAATTTATTACAGCATAGTTTATTTGTTTAAAATACAAAATTTATTAATGATGTAATTGACAAGACGTTTAAAAAATAAAAATAATTTTGATTCTCGTAGTGTCCAATTATCATTTGATATTTATTGTCACAATGGGGACCGACAAAATTGCACTACTAATTGCAAACATAATTTTCTTCGTTGCTGAAAAACATCATTAATTCGTTTGATATCAAGAGATGGGAAATTGCCTTGTTACATCACAATGATAATTTGTTAATTGACACGTACGTTCAATTTGCAGACGACTTGTTTATAGACAAACCCACCGAGACCTGTGACGATGCTTGAAAAACGCCAAGAACGCAACATTATTTTCAAACCAAAAAAATAATAATATTAATTGCACTTACGTGTGGAGACTATGCTTAAACGTTATTAGAAACAAAAAATGGTGTTGATAATTAAACGGTCCTTGTGTTTTGAATTTCTACAGTCATTTTGCGAAGAGCAAAGACAATGGAAACAATCAAGACTGCGTGTTTGCCTAAACTCATCTGCGAGCTGACCTCGACGGCAAACCAAGATCAACTGAGTACAATGGAAAGGTCGCTACTTAATTTGATCAGGTATATTTAATTGATTATCTTACATACAATGCATTACTGTAATTTATGCGATAATCAAGACTTTTGCATCCTTATTACTAACATTTATGACTTATTTTATATTTGCGCATGTTCATTTTTTTTTCCAAGCTAATAAACGCACACGTTCCGAGGGTTAAGATCAATGGGTATAATTAATCTAGTGTTATCTAAAGTAATTGTAGAGAACGAACATCAAGTGTAGTTAACTTTTCATTAACCTGACTGCTTTACTTTTATTGAACAAATTTTGCAAATTTGCTAACTTTAATTTGTTGGTAGTTTACGTGTTTATAAAATTTCGCACCAATTGACATCGCGCCAGAGTCTTTAATTTCATACCAACTTGTTTCATGCAATAATTAAAATAAGAAAACCCGACAAAAAGAAAACATATGTTAAATTCGTGTGGCATAAGTGGCACTTATATGCGCTATCTGTATGTGTATCAGACGCATTTACATTTGATCCAATTTCATAATTAAATTTATCAATCGGTGAATCATTGCAAATGACATGCTGACAGATATTTGAATTTGTATCTGCATCGGATTAGTGCAAAAAAGTTGTGGTCCAATTTTTGTGAGTGTACTCTCGAGTGATTAGATATGCTAATCACGACACACAGATGCACACACAAGGACAAACAATTTTTATGTCCGTGAATTACTTTCACACACACGCTTACTTTCTCGACTTTCGTTCTTACAACCTGTTATGTTATGATGTTGCACAAACAAGATTCACTTCAAAACAAAGTCCATGCTGACTGATCATCGTTTGCGTTTCAATCAGCCCAAAATTCAATTCATATAAAAAGAATCTGAATCCCATCTAAATACCAATTTTTTGATAATCTTATTACAGGGTAATTTCCTTTTGTATATGCTCGTTATATCTGAATGTGTGCAGGGAAATTGGATAAAACAGTGATATCGCTCGAAAACACAATTTTCGTTCGGTATATCAACGGGTAAATAGTAAAATTTCAGATTATACCGGTTGTGCGATAAACGAGTGTCCGGGTATCGTTATATTTGCGTGACGCGAATTATAACGCCGGCATCACGATAACAGACAGCTCTCGCTATGTATCGCGCGTCACAATTTTCATTTGTCACAAGGCATAAAGTGCCGATCCTGATCGTTGTCCAGTTGGAGGGGCGAGTCCTTTGGCGATTGGATGAAAAGCTCGGAAACGTAAGCCTGTCCAAAAAATACGACTTGCGCTCTCAATAGCCAAAATCCAATGCAAATTTCGTTCGTGCTGTTCACAAAAATAAAACTTACTATCCATTGTAAAAATGCTCTTCTCTCTTCATACAAAATTCGCGTGCAAGTGAAACGGTTGTTGAAATAAAAAACGATTGTTTATTCATAACAATATGTGAATAATAGGACTCTCTCCTGTCTTGAAACGTTCATTATATGCAATTTTTGAAAACATATCAATTTCTCCGTATAATATATGCTGAGCCATATTGAACGTCACGGATTTTTTTTTTTTTTTTGCGATTGACATGCGCGCTACCCCTGCGAGCTATGCAAAGTCGAATTACTCATAAGCACACGCGTATAATAAGAAACGATTTGCGATTTCTAGATAAAAGCGATAACGAATCGCGATAAAAGTTTGCGTTTATGGTTACAATCTATTTATACGAAACGAACGCGCATCGCCGTAAATCTGGGCTCTCGTCATTTTTGAAGCCACTCGCGAGCGTCCTTTTATTGAGATCACTATTTTGCCTTAGTCGCAAATTTTATCGCCACTTTTTCTTTATCCGTAGTTACCCATTGTTATTGAATTCTCACTGTTGTAATTAGTTATGACTTATTACAAACCCGTTTTCTGATGAGCCGTGTAAAACCTCGCACAACATTCACATTTTATAATGCCACCGGAGGGTTCGAAGTACGTTTCCTTTTTTTTTCTTTACCCCGCCACGTTTTATGAAGACTTTTTCGCCGAAGGTATATTAAAGTCAAAATTGCGCGTGCTAAATAGATGTCGAGATGTGTTTATATTTTAATAAATATTTAGCCGGCGAGTCTGTTCGGGCTATAAAATTGCAATAGTTATAAAAATGAAGTTTATTATGACAGCAGATGCTGACGACGTGCAAATGATTATGAATTTCGTACCTTTCCTGCGATGATATTTGTCACCTTTAATTTGAAATTTTATTTACAGAAACATATACTATGAATATTACTGAACGTTACTGACAAAAATATAGCTAAAATTCACTTTTTCATACATCAGTTTTATCAATTAATAAAATTAAAAAAAAAAAAATTCAATTGAGTTAGTGGAGAAAGCTCAACCGTGGAAAATTAATTGTTTATGTTATAAAATGTTGCAATTTCCTTCCGGCTGAACTTGTTGGCATCTGCAAAATTGATCTTACCAAAGTGCGGATCATTACTATTTTTATCATGACTTCAGCATCATCCGTTGGTTTGCGACGTGTGAAAGTCGTGAGTATTTCATTACATAAGAATTATTTAAAAACGTTTCATTGCGATATCCCCTGCGTGCAGAATTCTATGCGAATACTTTCCTTTTCTATATGCGGTATTATCCAACGATGTGACTTTCTCTGCAACGTAACATATCTGTGTCATGACCTTCCTTCATCCGTTTCAATTCCCGATCGTTTCCGATTGCATTTACAATGCACCAATTAATCTTATTGATTACCAGAAACGGTCTACAATAATTCCAAAATCATACATATTTCCAAAATGTCAAACGGTCACAACAAAACGAGAATCTTCTCGTAGAGTAGAAAATCTTTGCATACATACTTCACATACATTTTCTCATTAATAAAGGTTTACTCGGTCGGTAACTGACCGACCGTCTCTCTTACCTTCTCCGAGGGATTATACGAAGTATCAAATTATAATGAAAAGTATCAGATATTCGGAACGAAAGTTTGTCCACTTCGATCTATCAAACTGTCTAAAAAGTTTGTCGGGAAACTTCCGTTTCATTTTGTGTTTAGTCTGCGAGTTTAATTGATCCGACAATTTTCGTATCATCGTTCTTATCAACAAAGGCAAACATCAAACGCAGACTGAGAGAGGAGAGAGCGCGGCCGTCATTGTGTCACTCACTTCTGTGGAAAAGCACGGAGTAAAAATAAGGCCGAGGTGGAATGATATCCCTGGTTAATGTCCTGAAAAGTTTCGAGCTTTATATTTACCTTTTACGCGAGCGTAAACGCAAACACGAACAGGGTGATTTTATTGGATGGATCGTATCGAGTTAAACCGATCAAGATGGAGAAGCTAAAAAGCCGCCTGCGTTTATTCGTTATACATGGCCCGTCTTTAGCTGTATCCTGAAAATCGTAAAGAATCCCCTCTGGCCAAGAAAGACCTGGCGCACCGAAACTTGTTCGTTTTTCCTCTTTCGCGTCGCGATGTGCTTTTTCTACGAAAAGCACTTTCGCCATGGATTACGAACATCTCATCCGCCAGGATCTCAACGCGGAATATAGGCACGTAGCACGTTTATGTGCATTCGGTATATACACACGTGCACCTGGCTGCGCTTTAAATTTAGTGTGATGTTTCGAAAGTTTTCCCTGCCAAGACGCGATTCTCGTATATATCCTCGGGTAATAGTTCACCGGCTGAGATGCACGTTCCTTTCTTCGTCGGGTGACACCCGACTCACTCAGATCAAAAATATTATAGTGTGATATACGTGATTGAGTTAGCTCGAAACTTGCGTCGTCTAGAGAACGGCTATGTCCCATCCAAACGGCGACTTCAATTTTTGATAGACTCGAAAACTAATAACCTTGTATGTTCTCTTTCTAACTCTCTCATAAATGTTTTTTACAAAAAAGAAAACAACAAAATTAATTTATAATGAAATAATAGTGGGTACTACATTTCAGGGTTAACGAAACTTTAATTCAGTTTTACAAGGATTATGAAAAACGATGCAATACCTAAATTAATTACCAATTTTGAAATGAAATTATACATATTAGGATTATTAATTTGATATCAAATGTTAACGTTGCAATTCATTAAAATTACACACTTCAATCACTTTTCAAGCTATGAAATCATTTTGCACAATTTTTCTCGCGAGTAGTTTTTTTAATCCTAGAATTATGGATAAGGACCACTTGACACATTAATATTATACGCGTTAAGTGTGTAATGTAAATTTATAATAATGTGTGCTTTGTCCATAGTAGGTTATAAGTCAAGTTACAGTTTCAATGAAAATTAATATCAAAAGTGATATAAAATTTTACGACTTTATCACTTAAGTATTTGAATATTTTAATTTTCATAATATTTTTATTTAGGATTCAGATAACACAGTAATAGGAATAATATTTTACAATTATTCACTTGACATCTAATAATAACAATAAAAACCTAAATCCTTTTCTCTCAAACTATGATTTGCAAGATGTAAAATTCACTAACAAAAAAAATTCAATTGGAGCATTATGCGAGGTGCAAGAAAGACATTAATATTCTCAGTACAGAAGTCATGTTTGTGTTTGCCCCGCGTAACAAACTAAAAGTAAAAGGCAAACGAGCCTTGTCCTTGTTCTTGTATGAACGTCGCCACCATAGCGATCGTAACGGTTCAGTTCACAGTGTTAATCACCGATGTACGTATATATACATACACTGATATGAAATCAGACTAAATATTTATTAACAAGCAAAAGACAATGACAGTTTGTTGAATCTGCCTTCTGCTTTGCTGTGTATGAATAAAAAGGTGATTCTCGCTTTATTGTAACAAGTCCGGAATTTATGTCAATCTTTCAAATTTCAATAAAAAATTGGTGTGTTTAATGGCCTATTTTGTTTTTTGTTTTTTTTTTTTACCAGAGACACGAGCCTGAACACCATGGCGGAAGTGACGTCCAGGTACCATTTTGCAGCTCACATGGGCCAACTGATCGCCGGCATCGAAGGTCAAGGCTGCCACAACTTTTACCCCACCTGTCCTCTTCCGGGATCGAGTGTTTTAAATATGATGAAAAAAGTTCGCGTACGCTAAAGTGCATTCCACACGTTTATCCACGTTTCATGAACTAGTCTGTGATATTTGTATGTACATTTTCATTACCGTGACGATACTACGATCATATTTTTTATTTTTAATCAAGTAATTGTAACCTGACTTTTTTGATACAAATTGTAAGTTGATAACTATTTTTTAGCGAATTAAACGCCAAAAGTGGTTTGTAAATATTGCATACACTTTTTTATGACTACGGAGTTTGTACAAAAGTTGTGTACTATTTTATAGTTTTAATTTTTATTGATTATTCAGCTAGAACATGTTGGATGTATGAGTATGATTAAAGCGAGCAATCTACTTTGAAACAAAAAAAAAATAAATAAATAAATAAAACAAAAAAAATAGCTTTTAGTCGAATTTATATTCCCAAACCGAATGTCCGTGAGAGCTTTTTTTCGTCAATTTATCGAGGGCTATTTGGTGCATTAACAAGTTTGAAAATCTACTCTGCGCGTGACCGACAAATAAATCTAAATAGTAATGAATTTAATGAAAGCACAAAAATTCCGAGTCGTACTCAAAATGTCAGTTACGTAAATTTTCATTTGAAACCTTTTGAAGTATAAATTATATTTAATTCGCGCTAACGGCATTACTTTCACGTCAATTTCAGTTCTCTTTTTACGACCCCAGTAGAAATTTGATCGGACGTTTTCAATCGGTAAATGGCCTCCCTGGTTGCCTTAAACCCCTGTTATGTCCTGACCCGGACCACACCAGGTTGCCCCGGTTGAATGATTCGTCAGAAATATCTTCAATCACAATCACTTGTTCGAAGTTGATGAAAAAGTAATTAAAAATATGACCTCGTTAAAACTGGGAACAAAACAGGAGAAAGATGAGGAAATCGATAAACAATTTGGTTTAATGGTAAATATATATGTGGGTGTGCAACCGAATTCAAAGTGCCCCCCTTCGGAAAAGTATAAAACTCGCGCGCAACAACACGCGTTGAGTGGTCGAATGTAAAATTGAACGACGGACTCATCATTGCATCAGAGTAACATCATCTCGATACGTAATTACGAGTGTATCCACCTGCTGTGATAAATTTATTGCATTCGATTGCGAGCGCTCGTATTTCACTCTAATCTCGATGGCAGAGGTTTGAATTTCAAAAATATCGGATACAACGCACCACCGGCGCGCTGTCCACTTCTATTTCGATATGTTAATCCTGCGTGTGTAAACACACATGCCTGTAAAGAGATCGGAAACATTTGCGTAGGAGCTCGATTTGGACGGTTCTTTCCATATCACTTGGTCGAAAATGCGCGCCTCTGTACATACGACCAGGGTAATAAATCAATCAGGGTGATTATGTGCGTCCGTAAAGAAAAGCGTACCGGGGATCAAAACTGTACGCGAGGGCTGACGTTTATCTTTCTTTCAAGTACTGTAAATACCATTTTGATTACGAGATTAAGTGTCCTAGCGTGTTCATACTGTAAACATTTGAGTAATAAATATTCGATCCAATGTGCTTTGCGATTAATTTTTTCTTTTTTTTTTTTCAAATACTATACAATTTGAATGATTTCCTAAAAATCTAAACAATTTGTTTTTTAAGTGATAAAATATTTTAGTACTGCCAAATTTGTCTGTATAAAAATTATATGAAAAGTCATTGTACAAGAACAACCTTTATTGTAGAACGTATACATTCTGAGGACAAAACTCCCCACTTCATAGAAATGACAAGGCATTTTAATAAATTAACTTCATCGAAAAGAATACGAATGAAAACAAAAAGTTTCCTTTGATGAGAGTGCAGTCAATCAGACGATTGGAATATGCTTAATTTTTTTTTTCATTCAATGCCATTCGATCATTGCCTTTGTGAAAGTGGAAACGTGAAACTAAACAATGAGTATTTTTCAAAAGAATAAGGTTTTACTATACTTTTTAATTTTCTGTCTGATGGAAAAATTTGCAAGTCAACTGAAACAAGCCGACTTTCCCAACAAATTGCACTGTTTCTTATTTTTTTCCAACATTTTGCGTGTTTCAAGAATCGTTGAAGGGTTCATGCTTTTCGAATTAGACTTTCTAAGAATATATATTTGAAAAATATGAAAAACTAATGAATGTCTTTAATTATTTTGTAGATTTTGTTAATTTATGTTTAAAAATAAACATATTTATTTTGTATCTTCTCAAGATCACGGCTGGTCCTCCTCCAAATCAGTCTAAGGTTTGATAATTCTTATTTTAAAATAACTTTCCATATTTATTTCCTCCAAAAACGCAATTTTCATTTAAAACCTATACCCAAGAATGAAATATAACATCAAGGACAGTGATCTTCATTCTACTCGAGTACAATCTTAGACAAATGTTTAGAAAATCATGTTTGAGATTATGGAACTAATGAATATTTTGTTAATAAATTCGGAAACATTTCAATGAAATATAAATTAATAAACGATTGAATAACAGATTGTTTTATTTAAAAAAAAAAAATTGAATTTCATCTCCATCAGCAATTTAAATTCGATTCTGGAAATAAAAATTTAAGAACGATCACTGACAAAGAACTATTATAAACTGTCGAGATCCATCACCGAATGCAAATTATTTTTTGCAAATTGTTTACAAAAATTGAGTTAAAAATTGTTCAACCCATCATTATATTGATTGTGCTTTCAATTTTTTAATCGAAAATTCAAATTCGGTATGATAATTAATAATCATTCAACTTAACAACCTGTGACTGATAGCAAAATAATTTGGTATTCCTATGCCCTGCATCCTGTATTGAGCATTATGCAAATTCAAATAAAATGTGTTAACTGCATTTCGTGGTAAAAGCTCAAGCATGAATCAATTATTTGCACGGTATCGGTTGCGCGCATCCTACACGTTCAGCAATAATAAGTTATTGCTTTTTAATGGAATTTCAAATAATGATTCGTAAATATTTAATGCAATTCCGCGATGCAACAATTTTTCCAACAAAATAAGCTGCATCATTGTTCGCTTTGCATTTTTCGTAATTCATCATCATTCGCCTGATAAACTTTGTCGAAACAGAATTAAAAATGCAGCTGTCAATTAATCTCTCCGGTGCAAAAAGGACGATTATTGTTATCATTATTATTTATGTGTTTCTATTTTTATGTTTCTCGTACATTGTATATTGATCTTTGTGAGATGTGTCTTTTTAGGGGAACTCAATTGACCTTCGTTCACGGCCTCAGGTGGGACAACTAAGCAGCACGAATATTACAAATCGCAACGGTACGATATGTTGTAACGCGTGGCGAACGTTCAGGTGGGGCGGGCAGACGTCGACGTCGCCGAGGATCGCGACCACTTTCTCTCTATCGCACATTGGTGCTCGGAGTTCCGTCGTGCCCGAGAACATTCAGTCTCGAGTTTTTACTTAAGAAAACTACCGCTTTCTGTGTCCCGTGGCGAATGTGACTTTAAGTAAGTACTTCCCGTACACTTTATACCCACGTGACAACGAGATTCCGCGAAATTCATGAAAGTGAAATTATTATGCGTGATTTAGTGCCGATTTGAATGTCCGCTCACTTTTCATGTATTTTATTATTACTTCAATAGAACACGTGCTTTCATTTATCAAAACAGGAGGTGCCACTGGCTCTTGCAATTCTTTTATTTTTCGTTGCCCATTGACTCGTACAAACTTTCGTTTTCTTGTTAAATATTTTGTTTCAAATTCTTTATCGAAAGTTTTCAGCTGCGAAAAAACATTTTTTTTTCTCTCAAATGGCTTGTTGTTAGTTCAAATTAATTTCTGGTTTGTTATAATTAATATGTTTTATTATAAGTCTGTAGATTTAATTTTATAATTTATTTTTGTTTATATGATTTTATTATCTAAAAAATCGCATGTATAATTGTAAGAATTGAAAAGTGAAATCGTTTTGTCGTGTAATTTTTTCAGTTAAAACATGCGACCAGCCACCATTTTCGTGCTTTTAAGCTGCATCGTGACATTGACGCACGTAATAGCAGCGCCTAATCCGCAGCAACCTGCTTTTGAATTGCCAGTGCAACTCGTAGGTTTTCCTGTTATTATAGCTGCTGTCCGGATTACAAACTTTGTCAAGAAACTTGCTTATTCCTTAAACCCTCGTAAGTAATTTTGATTAACCCCATCAACCTGCTTCGAACTGTGCAAACTTTGTCATTCAATTTAGACAGAAGTATATGTGCTTTTCTGTAGCTCTATTTCAAAAAATCGTCAATAAAGAATCACACAAATTTTTTTTTTTTTTTTTTCAATCGATCGTTTATCAAATTTATTAATACGAAAGTAATTATGCAATTTACACAGTCTTGAATTTCTTTTCTTTAAAATGTTTCATTTATTTTCAAACACGATAAAAAAATCAAATCACTGTTATGTTAATACCTGATAACGATCTTTCAAATTTCGAATCAAAAGTGATGCACAGAGGCGAATGTCATTCTCATGCTAATTTATATTTGATGACACCATTCATTTGATAATTTTATTATTTGAGATTGACAATTTGTTTTCATAATGCTCATTTGCATTTTGCAATTGGCAACAAATATGCAAAATGAATGATAAAACTTTTGTACATTGTCGAAGAATCACCTGGAACGTGTTTTCTAAACATTGGAAGTAGGAAACGGAGAATCAAAAGCGAAAGTGTTCTACTTTTTACGAGAACTTCAATAACTACCTGATATATGGTGTAACTAATTGCTTAAATTACTTTGCTTTTTATGACCTTGCGGCTATTCATCTTTATGAAAAAAAAAATTGGAAAAAAACATAATAATACTGTCGTTATTTTCATAATTAATAATTACTTTTATTTATAGTTTTTCTCATCCGGTTGTGTAAAACTTGAAGAGTTTGATTTTGATTGAACCAATACTGATCTACCATTTTTTTTTTTTATTATTATTATAGAAACGTACATGAGCCGTCCAAAAAGATCGTACGAGCTTCTTCCTGGTGAAGCAATCCTGAACGCCAGCGAAGTTGAGAAAAAACTCGTAAATGAAATGGGCAATAACGTTTGCATTTTCGAAAGGGTCTGCTCTAGTTACGCGCAAAAGGCGGTGCAAAGAAAAAGTAGACAAAGTGAAATGGACTGGACTGACATTCTCAGGTACGGATTATTATTTAAACAAAATGCAAATCGAGTTTCTTCGTATACAATGTTTTAATTTTGAATATACTTTATTCTCAATAAATAAACAAGCACATTATAAACTTTATAATGTTTCCTTTTCACCGATGATCAAATCTTGTGTCGTATAATTCGAATGATTGTGAAACCCAGGAAATAATTAAAAATTAAATTTATTCCTCATGTATTTTCGACAAAAAATATTTTTCAAAACTTTGAGATAGAAACAGAGTCACGAATTTCGATAGCATAAATATTCAAAAATCATCATTTGAATTTGCAATCTTGAGAGGTTTTTTTTTCTGACGAAATTAACATTCTATCATTAAACGAGTAATCGAAGAAAGAAAATTTCAGTCAACTTTATATTTTATTTGTATATTCCAATTAAAATATTTCAAAACTCCTTGCGTGTATTTGGAATGTTGTCTCAAGTTCAGGTGTATATCGTAATACTATAATAATGTGATTTCTCTTTCAGCGGATACAAGTCGTCGGCCGACTCTATGAAAGAAAATTATTTACTGAGCGTATTCCTAGGTGACATTATTGGCAGTCCTCAATTATGTCGACAATTAGCGAAACGAGGGAGAGGGTGCGACGATATCATGTCGATAGATTAGTATATACCACCTAACAATAATTACTACTTTTTGACATGACCATTGTAAATAAACTTGTTGTAAAATATTTCTTGCGAAATAAACGCCTCAATCGATTTCTTCCCTCTTGTATGAACATTTCTTCCAACCTTTTATCATCATTTTTGATCTTTATTTTATTATTTTACAATTCTTTAAAAGTGGTGAAACTCACTCTGAAAGTATTTCCAAAATCGTGATTTAAGAAAAAAATGTTCTCTAATGCGATTAGAGAACAAATTTAAATTTAAATGTGCGGAAGTCTGCTAACAAATTACGAAAACGTCTTTCGGCAAACACGAATTGGAATTCCGTGTGTACAATTGGAGAGAGAGAGAGAGAGAGAGAGAGAGAGAGAGAGAGAGAGAAATTTGAATTTGGAAAATCCAAACCATCTTGTATTTCAAAATATAAGAGAGCGAGTTGGCTGAGCTGTGCCAAGTCTTGGCGGTCATTTGTAAACACAATCCACAGCCGAATTCGAAAGTATGAACACTGTGACACTTTATGAGCACGTGTATACACAATTTCTTCAGGTAAGACTGTGATGGGAGATAATAAACGAGAGAAAGAGCGAGAGTGACGGCGCCCACGCTATTCATCCGAGTTTCAGCACGCCTAACTTCATAGATTAGTTTTAAAGAATCCTTCCGCGCGGCAACAACTTGCGGACGCGCCGCGAATTGAAATCCCTCTAATTAAGTAATGCGACAAATTTTGCATCCCAGTGACAGACAGTTTCACAACGACGCTCCGCGATCGCAGGGGCCGATTAATGTTAAACATGAATCGCGCGCGTGACTGAATTGCTAATAAATATATAGGTAATCAGAGATAACCGAAAGTTGAAAAGGCAAAGAGAGAAAAGCGAGCCCGACAAATTGTATGAGCGCAAAGTATGCAAGCAATCTTGCATAGTTGAGATCCAATCGAGTTATTTCGTCGCACCGCGAAAATGTTTACGAAATCAGTTGTTTTTCTTCTGATTGGCATACTTCGAGTGTGCCGGAGTTCATTGACTAACGAGAGTCAGCTGGACTCCACGAGTTTCTGCAAGTTCGAGGGAGAAAATGAAACTTATAACCAGACTGATGTTTTGAGGTAACACAAAAAGTTTAAAAAAACACTAAACTATATGATTCAAGTAAAAACAAAGTTGTTAAAAACAAAACATGTTTTTATAGTCATGTTTCTTGTTCAAACATTTTAAAATGTTTAAAAACTTATTTGAACATTATTCTCTAGCGATTTTGTTAATATTCTAATTTTAATTTCTCGTCAGATGTTTTAGTGAATTGGCCATGGGTCTGATACAAGGAGAAGGAGATTCTAGAGCGATCTCACCAAAAGTTCCTATTTACTCTTCCGATTACGATGATTATCCTATTCAAAATGATAAAGAAATGTCAGCAATTATGTATCAGGTAAGTGAATGATAAATTAATCTGTTATCAAACAAAACAATTAATATTTAAAATTTTTGCTGATTTTAATCAAGTGTCCTGTTTTCTTAGGCGTACAATCACGGATTACCGTCATATGGCAGACCACCCGCTCATTATCAAACCGCAGGAGCGGGTTATTTGACTCCCCAGCAAGTTTTGCCTGGAGGATCCAGTTTTAGTCTGTACAATGCACTGACCTCGATTTCTCGCTACGATGATTTCCAGTGTGTACCCCGTATATTGTGCGAAGTAGCCGCTGGAGTCATACCAAGTAGTGATGCAGGATATGCACGATCAGCCACGTCATCTTTAATTGAACTTGGAAGATACGCTTTTAGCGGGTAAAATATAATATTAAATTCATCGTCTGGCTTTTAATACCTTCGTTCCAAAACAATGTTTGAACTTTGCATTTTAAATATGATTTTAATCTTTTTTAAACGTATTTAATCATTCAACTTAAAACACTTCAAATTAAAACATGTTTCGTTGTGTATTAGCAGACATTTTTACACCGACTTGCACAAATTTGCAAGTTCAATACGAACGGGAAAGTCAGAAAGACAAAATTAAGGCGTTTGAACAAAGTTTATTGACATTTCAGACTGTTTAATACATTCGATACTTCGGGGCTGTTTCCATTGCTAAATTTTGCCAAGGCAGCAGTGTTGGGATATCGCAATAGAGGGAACTCGAACACCTGTTACCGTGAATATTCCAAGTGTCCACGAAATCCCAGTGATCTTGTCGACTATCTGAATACCCATAACGGAGGATTCTTCCGTCTCTTCCGTAAAACTGGCGGAATTTACAAAAACTTACTCGGGCCCTTGATCCTCGGACAAAAAGGTATTTTGATACTAATCTACAAAATCCTGCGAGAAAGAAAGAAAAAAAACCAAAATCAGTAAGTTATTTATAAAAAAAACAAATGGTCATTACAGATGGAGAGTCAATTTTGTTTCGTGAAAAACAGCAGCCAACGTTTAACCAAAGAAGCAACACAAAGATGAGATTTGAAAACGAACCATCGAACACTTTCGCAAAACCCAGCTCGTTTTTCCCGGACGAAAGGCGGGGTCCCGAAAAGCGTTCCGAGGTGAAATTTCCGGATGAACAAGAAAAAAAACGTTCCGAAGTGCACGCATCAGGTTTCGCAAACTTTTTTTGAATAATTAATAATGCAACAAAAAAAAACAAGGGTTTTGTATACATGGCGTAATTTACCAGCACATATTTTCGGCACGATAAATTGTACGGATAATGAA
This sequence comes from Trissolcus brochymenae, assembly GCA_030523145.1. Lineage (NCBI taxonomy): Eukaryota > Metazoa > Arthropoda > Insecta > Hymenoptera > Scelionidae > Trissolcus > Trissolcus brochymenae. The sequence continues at coordinate 81,924 of JAQQRF010000132.1, forward strand.
CTGTTAGGGAATCTGTATAATGATATTACGTATGCGCGTAACGTAAAACGTGTGCGCGGTGAGATGTGACGTGAGAATAAATTAATTGTAAGGAGGGGGGTACGAAAGAGCGGGTGTAATTTCATTGGCCCATTCTTAGTTAGCCTTAAGTCGCATCTCCTGTGATATTCTGAGGCAAATTGTGCAGCACCTTCGCAAAACGGAAACGTCGCGCGCTTCGCATTCCCCTTCAGTCGACGTACACATGCCATTCTTCTCTATTACGCCCTTAAAGTGGAAAGGCACCTTTGCATAATAATAAGGCTGTTGGTTGCCTCGTCGTTATCATTACGTCTGATTGTCTTTCTGGTACACAACTGTAAAGAGCACAACGGATGTGTTGCACTAAAAACATCTCTCGCAATATATCTTTAACGTATTTAATTTAATGTCACTTCGTGCGCTCGTTATATATTCATGTGTAATGCACGATTATTCGCATGCCGCAATAACCCCCGAGGAGATCGTATTTGACTTCGGACAAAGACACAGAGTGTATGATTTGAAAGCAAATTGTGAAACACATCGTGTCATCATATTACATGTGTACTTAAAACGGTCATCTTGGTTATTACTCGCCAATTGTTTAATCGCTCCCAACAACATACCTCACAATAAAAATTCAACACAGGTTGTATCATTTTTCTTTTTGTATGCATAATATTTTGATGAAAGAAGATATTTTTGGAAATCAAAATTTTGTCAACAGATATATGTTTGCAAAAACTTGTCATACAATGAATATTCATCGAGAAAATTGATTTTAGCACACGTGCCAAAGTGAGAACAAGATTAAGTGCAACCTCTGTCTGTGTTTTGGATGATGAGGAGAGCAACATGTCGAGGGTTGGTGTGTATCTGAAAGGATGATCGCTTCAGGGAAACAGGTAAGGTGGTAACGTTACATCGTCGCGCGCTTTATCTCTCACACTGGCGTCTCTAATCTTCCGTCAAACGAGCAGCGGAGCTTCAATATTAAGTGCGTCGACGTGTACTTAACGGTCCTCGTCTTATATCTGACAGATTTCGTCGGTAGCATTTCATTCCCAGTTTCATTAATTTAACTAGGGCTTGCACGTGAAAAAATGCTACTAGCTCTAGTGCGCTAGTGGCATCGCCGCCTGTGCCTCGGCCGTGGTAATTGTCGCCGTAATCGTAAAACGTGATGCTCCAGAGAGCTAACAGTCGAAGGAATATAAAGTAATAACACCCACAACGAACTTCGTTCCCAAGTCTCGTAATGAATTTCATGCGGTACTTATAATTGTCGCGGGAATATCAAAGTTTCTGTGTTGCGGTCGCGACGGTTTTAACACACAGATCCAACTATTTTGCCGGGCCAAGTTTTTGGTTCCGGTAGGCTTTTGTCGAGCATTATTTGCCGAATTCCATCAAACGGCATCGGGAATTATTCCGTTAATTAATTGTTGCAGCTTGAAACCTCTCTCCTCTTTTGTCTGTCGTGCATTCCGAGCATATCAAAGACTTGCCATTCACAAGACCGGGCCTTCCGCACATGCAAAAGAGCATTAGATATACGCCATACTATGGCTGATGAATGCGCAGCTACAAGTGCCGGTTAGCCTGATCTCCGTGTGCAGGTCTCAAATTTTGCAAGGTAAAATTTCCAACAGTTTTCAGACAGTGAATGACAAGAATATTAAATGCGCAACCCCGTGGACAACATTCCTCGGGCGTTCAATTTGAGAGTTCTACACAATATCTCGATGATGTCTCTTCCATGCCAACTACCTAGTAATTATGTTTTAAAAAAAAAATAAAATAAAAATAAATAATCGAGTAAGATAACTAAAGTAAGTTTCAAAAACACGAAGGAAGCGAGTTTTTTTTATCTGAAAAATGAGCAAAACAACATGAATCGAGTTATTATAATGAAGTAAGTCGTGTAATTAAGAAAAAAGACGATGTTCAGCGAAGCGGAAAATAAATTGGCAGATTCTATTTTACTTTATAGTCGAAGTTATGTCGGCAATTATAAGTTCCCATTTGGGTTGAGGACCAGTAATCGAACGCACCCCTGCGGTATAAATAAAAAGGGGACACATTGTGAGTGAATGATTTGTAATGTTCCAGGTGGCTCAGATTATCCAAGATCGTGTCCGATCAACGCTATACGTAAAACTGAGATAACGACACATACGAGTTTGGATATATTGACGTGGATTTAATGCACGTGTTCAGTTCCGGCGATATTAACGCCTTTTTTTAGTTGCGAAATAGAGATATAAAAATATACGAATGGAAACTGAATAACTCCGTCAATTAATGTCGATTTTCATCTGGATGGAATTAAAATTTATGAAGGAGAGGAAAGAAAAAAAGCTAAACAAGCCATGGCGAAATATATATTTCAAGCCAATCTATGAAATAATTGTTTCATACGGATACGGAAAATTCTCAAAGCTTTCTTCATTATCTCATCGCAATGCTCAAATTCCATGTCAAACTTGTCGTTTATTGGCTCATTAAAAAGTGAAATTTGATTTATAGCCTATCGCTTTTACGTTTATGGAAACGACAAAGATTTTTTTCTTTCTTTCCGTATCATTATTTAACACACACAAACATGCAAACAAACAACAGGATTTGTGCTTTGACATTTTATGCAAATTCATTCAGTTCCTATTTGTTCAGCCTAGAAATTTGAAATTGTATTCAAATGTTTAAATGAATTCAAACAATATCTTATATTCACAATTTGGTGTATATGTAATCATACCGGAATTTGTAACAAATTAAAAACACATATAGACAAAACATCATCCGAATTGAAATAAATTAATTAATGTCACCCTTTCGGACTGCAGCTTTCAAATATAAAGTTGCGAGAAATTGTGTTAGGTTCATTCTTGCAAAGCCCGATTTGAACGTCTTGATGCTACTAATTGTCATTTGCTAGACACGTCCATGATTACATATATGCATCTCTGACACGCGATGACACCCGCTTAGTATATCCCGTATACCTATAGCGCAAACTTTCTGATTGACCAAACATCTAAAATACGCAACCAGAAATATTTCACGTCAATTTAACTTAGTCGCCATATCACAAAATTAATCTATACTCGACAATGCAATTAGCTGCTAATTTTATTATAAAACTTTGTAACTCCGGTCGAATTTTCATGCACCGATTCGTGTATTACACCATTCTTACATCTCGCCTGACGAAAGGTCAACAATTCTGGTTTCTCTGAATTTTTTCCTCCTTTTGTTATCAGCGAAGAAACATATTTTGCGTCTAAAATTTTTCTATTTGTTTTGCATTTGTCAGACGGCACCAACAGACCGACAGCACAACCATTGAAAATGTTTAATTTAGCGTCGACGATGTCATAATAATTTTGCTTCGAAACAACGTGGGCGATGTAATTTCTACGCGTTTTACACATAATGCACATCGTGTTACAGCGTTTATGCATTAATTAACACGGTCTCAGAGTCGGCACGATTTGGTGTTCATTTATATCGCATTAAACTCCATTCTAGTGTGCTTTACCGAAAACGAATTGCATTGACAATAAATTTATTGAGCATTGTGTTGCAAAGTGTATATTTATTCGGCGTACATACAAATACAATACATATATACTATAACTAGTTCTATACATGTATATATCTCAGGGAGCTAATTGTCTTCTGCTGTCAGTTGCACCCTACTTGCTGCTGTCTATACCACACGCCCCTTCGGGCTAGGCTATGGCTTTCCACACCACCTCTCACCCCTTCAACTTATCGAAGCACATACCCTAAATTATACGGCAGAAAGGATAAAATAATTACATGCCCGTCTTTCACCTTCTGATATCATCCAGGTTTACCGCGGAGCGTGCAAACTTACTCGCACAATGTCACCCACGCGTACCCCCCTGCTCTATTCAGGGAATGCATCGTGACCTTTTGACTGCACTGCCGACTATTCCTCTATCGATCGCAACAATACACCCTCGCTAGAGCAACCAGATGAAAAATTTTCGATTATATTGAAACTGATGTATTTATTTTGACAGTCAGTTTTAGGATCATTTTCAATACAAAAGGACAGTGAACATTTTTGAAGAAATATTGTCAGAGGATAATGTGTTGTAAATTTCGATCTTGACCAAAAAGTTTAACACTCGGGAATTACCATTCAACTGGGTCGGATACACTCAAACTTAACGAGTTGCAATTCAATTAATCCTGGGTAACAGGAATCGATGTTACAGATATATACTATAAAATCGTGTGATTCGCACATTAAATGACACACCAATTATAAAAGTTTAATTAATAAACGTAACGGTCAAATTTATTTAGCTGTAGTGAAATACGGTTACCGTCGTCTGATTATGCTAAACGTTTTTATTGAATATGATCTATATATCTTTTCCCCAACCTTATCGGCTGGATAATAATCTGGAACAATATTTCCGTCGCTATAATGTGACATGTAATGAATTTATTATTAACTGATATTACTTGGTGTTAAATTGTCCAAATTAGGCGAGATGTAACTACATTTTAATTCAACATGATAATTATGAATAATTGTATGTAAAGTATAATAAAGACTGAATGAAAGAAGGTACATTTCCATCAAAGACATATTCCTTATGTGAAAAATTTAATTACCCTTGCCAAATCAACTCCCAAGTGTTTGCGCTGAATTTAGGAGTTAACACTCTAATTTGAGAGTTTGTGCTAAACATTGACTCTGCACACTGAACTTGACTATGCTCAACTTTTCAGCGACGGAAGTTGAATACAATACTCAACAATTTAGAGTACAAACTCAAACTTCATCGTAACACCAACTTGATTTAAATGCCAACGATTTTCGTTGGCCTGAAAGCGACCTAACTAAAGTGTGATTTCAGAGTTTGATGCTCGGCGTCGATATGGACATTTAAGAGGAAAACAATTTTCGCCCCTCCCGCTCTTGATGGGGCGCCGGGATATTATTTCACTCCCTCGCCGCAATCGTACGAAAGTTATAGAACCTTATTTTACGGGTATCAGTTTCCATTTTGTTCTAAAACTTTTTCTTTTCTCTCTCTCTCTCTCTCTTTCTCTTTCTTCTTTTGTTTAATCACCCAAATTTCAATGACATAATTTTTTTTGTCACTGCCGATTTATCTTTCAGGATTGTTGATAATTAAGAGGGTCTCTGGTTTGTACGATTCTTTGCTGGTACTTTACAACAATGCATATATATATATTACTTATAGAAATAATCTCATTCTATTAGTGAAGCATCATTTTTCGCAAACGACATCAAAGAGGATTGCGACGGTATTGTATTACCGCGATAATTCCTCGTTATTAGGGCGAAGCAACTTTGGCTTTATGTCGGCTTACCACACCCCAAGCGCCGAAACAAATCCACCCGAATTCGGAACCGATGCTAAGGAACCCGCTGCTCATCTTTTTTCAATGCAACGCTCGACAAAGAGCCGCAGAAACTGACTGTGCTGATTAATCCACCGCATGAAAAATGTCGTGCAGGTGAACCCGCGGTAATAAAAGAGAAAAAAAAAGTTACCCTTGGTTGTGTACAAACAGGTGGACTTGTGTTCCGTGCCCTTTGACAGACAAAAAATATATAACTAGTAATGCAGTAAAATGCTCTATCTCGTTAATCTTCGTCACACGCTGAGTATAGTTGACCCTTCAAAAATGTCCGATTTAGAAAATAGATTATCATCCCGATCTATCCCTCTGCTATCAAAGTGTAAGTCACTTTTCAGATATTAATTCGATTTTTCATAGGGGACACTCACGGGGGTAATTGTGAAGCTAAAAAACCGACCTGATAAGAAATCATGGAATTAATTCAACTCCGAGACGTCAATTTTATTTCGAGTCATAGAAAAAAATGACTAATAATAATATATTTAATGTCTAATAATATTGATATACTTTTGAATAATCCGTTCATCAATGTGATTAATTGTTTTTTCATTCATTTAATTTTCAGATTTCAGTTAACGGAAGTTTTGTTGCAGTGTAATTTAGTGAAATCATTTGCGGGGGTTGACGCGAGAGACGCAATATTTCACAAAATAGTGAAACATTTTGTTTGTCTTGCACACCGAAGCACATCAAGAACATGATACGTAATGATAACATTGAAACAAGTTGTTGACGCGGGCTTTATTAAATGGGCGAATATTTTGGTTCGACGTTGAATTTCATGTTTCTCAATTAATAAGGATTGCATCTGTCTGAGACTTTGTTGCAACTTGGGCGAGTACTTGAGGCTACGTCGAAGCATCTTGGCCTGCGTAAATAAACGGATAGATTATCGGAAGGAGCTTGAATTCAAACTCTTAACTAACAATAACAAACCAACTTGCACATCCTATTATGCGAACTCGAAACTCGACAAAGGCCCCGTAGCATATTATACTTGATGAATTACATCAAAGATGTCGTCCTTATAACTTGATTAACATACAGGCGCGCAGGTCGACGCACCAACGAGAGTTTATTAATCCGTCCATATTTGCGGAGCACGCGCTGATAGAGAAATACAATATGTTCGATTTCGGTGCCATAAATTATACTTTAATTCAAAATATATTATAGCCAGGTTATAGCTGATAAATCACTGTCGAGAGCGGTTATCTGTCCAGCTAAAAGTATTATGTGGAATAAATGAAAATTCGCGCATTGTCCCTCTGTTTACTCTCGCGATCGACGTATGATGATTGGCGAATGTGTGCCATTCAATTTTGATAAATCCGTCGGGTGCGGAAAAGCGCTCTTTGATAAGCTCGCGGCGCTTTTGCGTCCGAGAGCACAAAGAAATTGTGCGTTGGTGTTTGTGTGCGCGCGTACGGCGCTGTTTTTTAAAAGACATCAGTTTGATCGACTGACCAGAATCTTTTACAAATAGTGCTTTAAATACCTGATGACGGCATCAGTCGAGCGAGCTGATTGCGACATTGATGACACGTGTTGGGGATCAATCGATCCGGTCGCGTGCACGTATTTTCATGCCAATCACACTCCACCGAGTTTCGCATTTTTTAATTCGATATTCCACAAGCTCAAAGAAGAGAAAAACCATCGAATACATCATCCGTCGATGATCTTCTGAATTTAATTCTCGCCTCGTGACTTGTCCCTGTCACTCTTTCCCATCGATTTCATATCAAATTTAACTTAATAATCACACGTATAATCAAAAAATAATTTTTTTTCTATCGTACCGTATCTTAATATGCTAAAATAAAATGAAATAAAAAAAAACTATGATTTTAATTTAATATGTGATTATTCTGAAAACTATAAGATTCTAAATATTTTTGAACGAATAAAAATGATATTTGAAAAAGTTATTTCAAGACAAATAATTAAGTTTTGAATAAAAATCTAAAAAACGTTTTTACTATTTGAAATGATTTTTCTTTCGAGCGTATATAGTGCATTCAAACTTATTCGATCAAGACAATTGAATTGCATCCTGGCGAAACAACTTTTAATTTCGCCGGCATGTTCTTAAAATGCAAATGGATGAATTTCTAATTGCGGTAATCAGAGGAAACACCAGGAGGAACTAAAATCTTTCAGTGGCACTGAATCTGAAGAGTGACAGGTTCATTGGAGAAACAATCGTCGCCTGGTGAAACGTTGCCCGACTCCGGAGTAGCATCCAGTGAACGAAGTTGCGAAGGCTAATCGTCCGACGAAGTAATTACGGGCCAAGTTTCGTCGAATGAAAATGAACCCGGAATTTCGAGATACTCACCAATGTCCGCCGAAGCGGTCGCTTTGGGGCTTAACTGTGCTGATACTGCCGTCACCGAAGTCCCTGTCTCTGCACTCAGACGGAAGGGTAGAATGTATAGCACGTCGATGTGGACGACGAGCATGTTTGTGTCGGTTCGTATATACGTGCAGACGAAAGAATACGCCAGAACACTTCGGCAAATTGAATCGCGTTATCCCCCAGTACAAAGCTCAGGCTAAAGTACCGTCGAAGATATTTTCTTCGAATAAGATCCGACAATCGAAAGACACAGAGCGGAGGCCTTCGGCGAGCATCCTCTTTTACCTTTGTGCCTTTCGAAAGCCGTGATTAGGTTGCTCATTTAGGACACAAGAAAATTCTAGGCCCCAGCACTTTTAACTAATTATACACAATTTGCTGTTTGATTATTCATTTCAATCTACTCCAAGTTTTTTGCCAAACGAGACAGAGGGTATCAGTGCACCTGTGAATTATACCAATTTTTGAACACGAGTGAAAAGTGAAAAATAAAACAAGTTTAATTTGTCACTTCAAATAATGTTCAAAAAGGTGTTTAAATTTGATCTAATTCTAAATATCCAAATATGGCAGCCAAATAAACTCTTCATTTTTTCGTTTTTCTAAGAAAGTTGAAAATTGTTTATTCACAGGTACAGTATGTTTACCCTGTAGAAGCTAAAACTTCTTTCAAGCTTTAGTACAATTTGCAATATCGTATGCGCGATTTTTATAGACACTGATGAAAATGAATTTGCCGAAATCAGTTGGATCGACACTTTTTTTTCGTGAAAACAATAGATGGATGATAGAGATTTTGATGAGAATTTGAATTGTACGATTGGCAGGCGCGGTGTCGGATGGGGACATAAAAATCGAATGATTTGTTTTTTCTTTTTTTAGCTGTTTTACAGCGCGAAGTATATACAGGGGGTCAAGCAAATTGAAAATTGCATCAAAGGGCGCACCGAAAATAACCGTAGGGTGAGAATGTAAATGAAATTTAGAACGAAATTACAGCTCAATGACAACAATATGTGTGAATCATGATCAGACGTCGGTCGGGATACGATTATACGGTGCGAGTAGTGTCACACAAACATGAGCTATAATCTGGACTTTATTCGTTAAGATATCATTATATTGACAATGGTGCGGCTAGCCTGTGGGGTTGAAATTCGACTCCTGGGCATCATAATGGCGACACGTGCGAGATCTAGTCTAGCATTCATATCTACTATAATTACACGTGCCTCCCACTCGATTTGCCATGTCTATTGAGAATCGTATATATTCTTTGGCACGAATAATCATTGCTTGTGGAACACGTAATGCCATTCCTCGATCTCTCAGTATTTGCGGCTTTCTCCACTCGAGTGGCAAAGCTTAAGTGAACAATAAAACTTTTCTTTATCCGCCCCTGCACAAGTTTGAATGAAAAACAATGGCGAGGTGGTCTCTCGGAAAAATGAAATAGTGCTGGCAGTTTTTCGTCACTGACGAAATTATGTAAGAAATGTTTTTTCCCATGGGCAATTAATATCTCTCGAATCCGTTGCAGCCAACGAAACACTGTAAATTCAGCAGTCGAATGTACTCGCGAAACATAATTCAACCCCTTCGGCAATAACTCATCCATCCCAGTGAGTTGTTTTAGTTAGTCTTGAACCGATGCTAATGATTCGTCGATGCTAATTCGGGGTGTATTACCGAGTACTGTTCTCGAAAGCTTAATTTTTCTTCAATGATAGGAAACATCGCCTCGACACAGTCAAATTGCGATACATAAATCAACGTTTTTCGAGACTCGAATAAATTACCTCAATAACAGCGTCGAATCCATACTGCGATCCGAATTGATTGAACATTTTAAATAAATCAACAAACAACAAATAATTAAATCCCAATACTCTTAGTCACAAAACGTTTTTCAAGGCTCTGAAAATAAACAAAATGAAGGTTCAAAAATATATTCCAATTGATGCAATTCGAAATTTATTTTAAATTGTTTGAAAGTTATTTGTTGAAAAATCCTTAATACAAAAAGAAGGCTTTGTCGATAAAAGAAACAATTTTGAAACAATTTGAACGAATAAAATTAGTTTTTAAATGTTTGTTGTGAGTTGCAATGGAAATATAACTGAATGGAAAAATTGTACTGATGCGAGAGAGTTGACGATTTATCGACTTTCCCATGGTTTCTTGTATGTACACGTTTGTGCATCGACACTATTCGAGCATAATTAATAACTGGGCATTCTTCGTTAGCGGAGCGATTAATCGAGCACCCCTTTTTTGTTTCCAGTCGACCTGTCCCGTACACGCACACGGTAGAAACGATTCACGCGCGCCAAAGCCTACGAAAATCCTTGCACGTTAATATCCGCGAATATTACCTATACGACGTCGGACACGTTACATATCATTGTACCGAGGCTACAGCGACGTATTGCCCATATTTCACGCACGACGAGCGTACTGATAAAGCACCAACCACAATGAGCTTTGACACGCGTCCTTTTGTGCCAACGGCCCATTGTTCTTTTGCATCCTTAATGATTTTAATCGGCATCGAATGCTTCCTCGTTTTTATTAAAATTCCGTCATTTCTTGCAGAAAATCTACATCAATTGTTCCACGCTCGTTTTCAACCGTACGCTTTATATTAATCTTTTGTAATCAATCGGTGCGTTACGTTGGGGTTACTTGATGTACTTTTATTTACATGGTCAAAGAAAAAAAACCGCTGCCACGTCACACGTATAGAATGAAAAAAGGACGCTTCCTATGTTGATGGATGACGAAAAGCGACAAAAGTGATCTGTCACTTCGAATAAGATCATACATCTTACATCAAATCGATTGCGAAAAATTTTCATTTCATTTCATTTTTTTGTTTTTTTTTGTTTTCTTTTTGATCCGTCAAAAAAGTTTCCCATCGACTGGAACCCAATCGTGAACGAAATTTGCAAACAAAATTTGCATCCACCGAATTGCAGAGGGCATTAATAGAATACACACCAGCGAGATAAGTGTCACTCAGTGAAATTGGTTAAACGAGAAACAAAAGGCACAACCCCAGAACGCAAGGAAAGATTACAAAAATTGCACGGGATAAAACGAGCTAGAGAAATGCATGCAAATAGAAATGTAATCTGGTGTCAGCGGCGCGACCAATAATGTCAATCAAACGCACTGGTGGCCGAAAGCCAACAGTGGGGAATTGCAAACCGAGTGTACGGCCCAAAGCGAATATGCAGTATGTAAATGTTGTCATATCACTGAGGATCTGCATATGGATGCACAACGGATATGCTTAGCATTGACACGCGCGCTTTGGCGACATGTGCAGTTGGCTGCGTACTTTCGAATGCAACCCCGACAAAAGACTCGCGCGTCCAATGGATCTGATGGCTAATTTCGTAAATAGTCTCCCAATACATGCAGCGGCAAATTAAACTGCATCCGCTGTTAAAAAAAAAAAAACGTCGACGCCGATATTGCATTACAATATTTTGACGAATTTGACATTATACACAATCAATATGATCATCTCATGTGTCTAGGGTGACTACCGTCTCTCTCTCTCCGTATTTGGAAAATGCAAATTGCTTTCAAATAAAAGGTTCCAATCTATATACACTTTTGTTATTTCATCAAATAGATATAAAATTTTTAATCTCCGTGCTTGTATGTCTTGGCTCTGAAATTCGTGTAGACATTAAGGAGGAAAATTGAAGTGAATGAAACCTGTATCACGTAATGTCTTCGTAATGTATCATTAAGAGTTAATCGTCCATATATACTAATGCATTATATATCTATATAAGTTTAGTGAATTTAACGGTTATGGCTTTTCTCCGGGAGAAAATTAAATTCATTGAGGAAAATCATAAATTATGATGGGATTGAGCGCATGCGTGATGGGGCCGATGTATTGATGTGAGGTGGCATCGGTTCTGGGCTCTCTGCCATTCCATAATCGAGACACAAGCGTCTTGCGGTTCCAGTACCAGATCTAGATATACGGCATCGAATTGGAACAGGCGAGCTGATTGGTTTGTGGTTACATCTCTTAGTAATGAACTCTCCGGACATCGTGTCTCAGGAAACCCATTACCGTGACGCCAAATACGCATCCACCATGTAGTTGCTATATTTACTATTAATCATTGAGTCATAGTCGTTTGTCATGCGAGAGATTATATTCTGACGATCGTGTGCCCATCGATCTGAATCTCGGCTTTTAGACGATCAACTTTGTAATGTAAAATGTTAAAAGGATGCGAAAGTCGAAAATTTATTAATATAAGATATAGGTGTAATTGAAGATGATTGTAGAAATGACGGTGATGAAATATGGTGGGTGATTAATAAGAAGGGACAGACAATTTCAATGTATTCACATTTATTTAATAAAAAAATCAAGTACAATAATAATACGACGACGCTGACGATCAAAAGCATTTTTGACACACGCGTCGCCGTGATATCATACATAACTATATAAAAGTGAAAAAATCTGTACAATGAAAGACATGCGGGTAGCGGAGAGATGCCCCTGCCCATGTATTTTTTGCGCAAATACTATGAATGTCTTTCAACCGCGTCGATGATAATCTTAAATATAATGTTACGGCGAAATCAGCCCGAAAATAAAAAAAAATAAAAATGAAACAAGAAATAGAAGTAAAAAAATTGCGGTCACTTTTTTTTGAAAAGTAAAAAATATACATCTATACATATCGACGTGGACGCAAGAACACTCTGCGAAAATAACCGTTTCCGACTGGGAGGGTCGGGGATAGATATAATCTCAACTACAATAATAATGAAGAAAACTATGCATAAATCATAATAATCATTATTACATCTATATTAATACATGATCTTAAGACGAGCTCTTTCACGTATTGCCGTAAAATATAATGTTTCAATGAAATTAATAACATCAAAAATTGTAATAAAATAAAATAAATGTAGCAATAACATAGGGTCTATAATGACTTAATTAACACAGCTTCGTATGATTCGGTTCTTCAAAGTATATCGCTCGTTTCATTTCTTTTTTTTCTTCCTGCGTATTTTGTAAACGTTCTCTGATACTTGTATGTTTGCGAGCTTTCACTCGGCACAGTCAAGTTTCTGTCGAAAACGAGGGTACCACTTGGCATATCCGTATCCGCCTCTTACAAAATGTAAGAGCACAAATACGTTGAGCGTATGCATATAACAACAAGTCTAAGACAAATCTTCTCTCTTAGCCAACGATCATAAAAATCAAAGTCCTATTAGGAGGTTTCATATACGAAGGAAAAAAGTTGAGCGATTTTTTTGTGTTCTTCATTCAAAAAAACGCTCTGTTAGAGCAGCGGCATGAAACCAAATCAAAACTTTGTATAATAAAAACAAAAAACAAGAACAAACAAAAATATATAATGTATGCAGAGTGTAGTTTGAGGACAAATAAAGATAAAATAAAATGGAATGGTAATTAACTTAAAAACAGTTATCTGGTTCTTAACATATTCACAGAGGGTGCTCCTTGAAGCAACAATACAATTATTGTACGACCGCCTTTAACTTTTTTACTTCGATTTTTATTTTGATTTCTTTTCTTATTCAGCTTTTTATCGTTTCATTCAAATTGTTTTGTAACACACTTTTGTTTATAGAAAAAAAAACATTTCTCTTCCAAAATTTATCATTATTATTATTGTTATCATAATTATTTCACTCACGGCGTGTAATCGCACGCAAACGAAAGTAAACATTTGAAACAGAGAAAAAGAACACCTCAAAAACCGCGCAAATGCTCGCAAATATCATTATCTCTTTGTTATTTGGTCACTTCTTTGGATTGGTCAGCTGGACAAAATTTTCGTTATCACTTTTACATAAAAACTCTTCGGTTAGGTTTCTTTCTTCTTTTTTTACAAAATTTATTTTTACTTATGAATTACATTTAATCTTTGAGAAATTCATTAATTTATGTTTTTTCCCCTTAAACCTCTTTCAATAATGTTGTTACAAGAAATGACAAAGATGACTCAAAAGTCCAGACTTTATCACAAGGTTTTGCGAACTTTACGTCGGTTTGAGATATAGCCCGCGAATGCACTTTTTGTCTTTGCAAAGACTAATTCGAGATCGATTTTTTTTACACATTTTATCTTGACCAATTTGTAAATTCTCTTTCTTGTTCTTCCGCTTTTTCACGCAATCACGCACTCTTACCATAGCAGACAATCTGCGGCGGTCCACGTTCCCCAAGACATTTGGCTGACGTGAATGTCTCATTAAACATTATCAACATCAAAATAAAATAAATCGTTGTACAATTTAATCCCGAAAGGTTGTTGAATTTTGCGAAAAGTTAATTATAACAATTTAAAAAGATGATTGCAGAGCCAAAGTCACTGGAACGCAAAAAAATGTTTGTTTTGTTCACTACAATTGGCACTTTTCGAAGACAGTGCGATCGAACATTTGAAATCCTAGCACTTTCTATGCAATTAATACATATTTGGAAACACTTTATGGCAAACAGACAGTCTGAGCAACTGAAATTTCATTATCTTCCTATGTTTTTCTAGACTCGCCGCTAAGTTTTAAAGCTCGCGGCGTCATTATAAAATGTAATGTGTAAATGCGTGTGACAACAAATCTCTTCATATCAAACGTAATTTAATCATAATGCACCAGCGGCAAAACATCGCGTAAGTAAATGTACCAATCATTGACCGTGTCACTTTTTCTCTCTCTCAAATTCGTCAAATTTTGCATGTTATCTTAATCAACTTAATGGGCTAATTAAGTGTCTATCTGACAACAATTGGTTCATTTAGTTTTACCATCTCTTTACAATTTCTACATGATCCAAAAATAGGCATAAATTGTTTAAATACCCCTTGATTTTCAAGTCTATTCAAATTACGTTTGACAAACGTTATTTGTGCTTTTTTTTCTTCTGTTTTTGAAATGCTAACGAGATCGCAGAATAATTTGAGTATCGATCGAAAAGATAAGTTGAGTCAGAAATGATTAAGTTGTTTACATAATTATTTAACTATAATTTATTAATGTTACATAAAAACCTTACAAATCATCACAGGACGAAATATCACGCTTCAAAATGACCGTCGTTCGACACTGCAACTGCACATGGTTTACAAAAATTCGTGACATTGAATGACCGTCATTGTGAAGCAAGATTTGACATAAAGAATATCACTTACGAAATGCAAAGAAATCTCAGTGTTACATTGTTACATTATTTATACAAATAAAACTGCAAAAAGAAGACAAAAAAACAATCTCAATACTTTTTCTTTTCCAATAAGGACTAGTCGATTATCTCTTTAGCGCCGGAGTGTACACGTGGGACTTGACCGTATGCAATGGTACATCATGATTACAATGATGGTGATGGTAATGATGATAATAATAATAATAATAATAATAATAATAATAATGATAATAATAAAAATAATAATCATAATCATAATCATAATAATGATATAATAATAATATAATTAATATAATAATAAAAATAGATAATATTGATATCAAATAATCGTAATAAATGCATATAATAATGAAAATAAAAAAGAACTGATTAAACAATCATTAATTAATGTGAATAATAGTATAATATAATAGTGATTATTATAATCATAATGAGTGTATTACAATAAAGTAGGTAACTAATAGAAAAAATGTATAAAATTTAAGAATATGTTTGCGTTAAGATGGTCATCGATCACCAATGCCGTCTGCCTTTTTCGCCGTTTGTGAAATCTTAAATTTCTATATCTCTCGTCATAAATAAAATTGTCCGTATGAAAGAAGTTGAGGGATCCACGCAAAGAATAAACTAAATCACAAAGAATTCGAGAACCAATCGCGCGTTAGATGGCATTGGGCAGTGTGAGCTCACTTAGCGATTGATGCCTCTGAAGGAGATCATTTGAAAGATACGTTTAACATTATGGCTTTTAAAATTAATACAAACTAACGTTATGCATAAAACGAATAGAAATAAAATCACCATAATAAATGCAAACAATATTCAATCGCAGGTTTAAAACTCTTAAATGGCAAATCGTGGTTGGTTCGCGTGTCTGATTTCGTGAGGTGGGAGGAGGGGTATTACAATATACATATGATTATTCGTTATATAATTAGATATCTATTTAATAATTACGAGATCACAGTGACGCTTTGACGCGCGGGGATCTCGGACGGGCGGGCTGTTCCAATTTGCTTATCGTTTTGTCTCTCAATCTTTCCCGTGTTTCATAGCCTTATCGATGTATACTTTCGGTTTCGGACGGATTCCGAATGTTCAAGACGAAATTACCTCGCTGAGTCGTGAACAGGTGGACCAACTCGTCTAACGTTCACTTGCACTTTTTTTTGCTTCGTTTGTCTTTTTTTTCTTTCTCTCTCTTTTTTTTTCTCTCTCTCTCTCTCTCCCTCTCTCTCTCTCTCTCTCTCTCTCTCTTCTTTCTAACTTTTATTTGCACGCAAAAGTCTAAACAATGTACAGCCTGCCCCCCACGATCCACATAGTCACAGTTATAGCTTACAAATCACCTTTTTCGGTACCCTTCGGGTCGAACTCGTGTGTACCCCTTAGTTCTCTCTTACTTCTCTTTCTCTGGTTCTTATTATTGTAACCCATAATCTTCTTTGTCCTGTCATACTCCTCTTTCTGAACGATTTCCATTTAAACACTTTTTTTTCTTGACTATAATCGCTCTGAGATGAATGTTCACGAAAAATTGTTTTACGCCATGTTTTATAAGCCGATACCGCTCAACATGGCTAATATTATTATTTGTTTTTATATCTTTAATTTTTTGTTCTGTCCATTTTTAGCCGTTTAAGTTTATTGACGGCTTTATATATACCATTTAAAATATATATATAATATATATTACTCATATATTTTTATTCATATACATTCCATATATCGACTTTATCAATTTTCACCGATAAATAATGTAATTTTCAATATACTGACTACTAACTAATAAAAACTTCCTTTATGTTTATCCTTTTTGAGTTTTTGTATTCTTTTCTCGTTCTTTATTTTTTTTCTTGTCATGTAGAAAACATTTACGAAAGACTGCATTAGATAGGATCATTGTTTTACGAGCACAGTGCCGCACTGAAAAATAATCCCTTTTTTCTTCCCCTCATTTAGTCACGTCTATATTTTCGCCGTTTATATAGACTTTAGTGTTGTAGGCCATGCATTCGTTCGTTTTATTATTGCCTTTACGCATCATAAGTATTATTAAAAAGTAGATGCAACTGTGTTAAACAATTTTCTTTCATTTTATTTGTTAGAAGCAAAGTTAAATCAAGTTATCCAACCTTTCTGTTCTGTTATTATTTTCAAAAATAAACAATTTTCATCCGTTTCTTTTATAATACTTGTACTTTTTTGTTACATTTATGCAAAATTGATTTTTATTAGGTTAATGCATTTGTACTGTTTATGAGAAATAATTTTTCAGGAATCTTTGATAAAAACGAGTAATGATGTCAAAGTTCAGGTTGTTGACGAGGAAGAGAAAAGAGTCAGTTTTTTTTGTATTCAAGCTGAACTTTTTTCAAATTATTATTATTATTTTTTCTTTTTTTTTCAAAATTTATTAGCTGCAGGTACAATTGACGTTTGTTGATTTGCATCAAGTTAAGTTAATTATCCCAATCAAAGTGAACAAACAGGATTTTTGTGTCAACATTGAGTATTGATACAAAAAGTGTCTATAATTTTGCAATTCAATTAACACGAGAAGCAAGTTTTGTTTTCTTCAAACACATTTTATTCAAGCTTTGAAAGTATGAAAATATTAAACATTTTTTCATTCGAGTGTCATGTTTTCTACACAATGAAATACTCATCTGACACAACTATGCTTTGACTGTTTGAAAGAGATTTATGTAATACGCCTATATATAGATACATGTTTCATATTATTTTGTACATATAAAAAATGTTAAGACATTTTCGGCATGGATCATCATTATTCGTGTTTGCTGTTGAATGAACGCTGTTCCGATTTTCGTAGCTTTGATAAATAAAAAAAATAAAAAAAATAAAAAAAAATAAATAAATAAATTGGAAAAAAATTATAGGCAATAAAAAAAAGAATCTATTCGGGGTACTATCGATCGGACCAACGTTTTTGAAATTATAATTTATTTCTTTTTTCGTATTTCTTATAATTGAAAACAAAGAAAACAAATGACTGAGATAATGAGAGTGAAATAAAATAAAGACACTGTAAGAGACATTTTTCGTTTGTTCCCAAATTGCACAACACACCGTTTATCAGCACAGGGGCGCGAAAAAAAAAGATACACTTAAATAGGCGCGGATAGAAAAAGAAGAGAGAATAAGCATTCGAAAAAACGACGTCTCGTCCGAATTACTAAAAGGTTCAGCTTGGATGAGAACGTCACTAGAGCTAAACTACCGGAGATCATTTGAAAACTGTCCACGGGTTGCGCGACGAGCCAATCAAGATGCCGCGAACCACGATCTCTATCGATTATCTACTTTAATTAATTAATCGTCATCCCTAATAAATGTTTCGTAACTTTAGTTTAGCAATTACACGCACATTTCAGCAACTCTCTCAACTGTTTTCCCCTTCATCCAGTTGGCTTTTGGTTTCTTTTGGAATTATAACATTGATTCTCTCGATCTCCCACCGTGATCCTCTCCGCGCCATCACGTCAATGGCTGCGGGAACAATGGAAAAGCTTTCGTATCTACTTTCGCGATGCGTTTTCAAGTGGACGTTGGTGGTGAGTTGTAAAACGACATACACATGAAACGTGTCATCCAATTGTGATCTCTGACTCGTTGTACAATTTGTCCGAGCAAAACGACTTTGGCATTTAGTATGGTGTGTTTTGTTTTTTTTTCTTTTTATATAAAAATTGACGTAGACTCGAAACGAATCGTGAAAGGTATCGGTTGGAGCCTTTTTGAAAGGCGACAAGCGAAAAGTTCGTTCGAGATTCGACGCGAAAGAGTGCCGACTTGATCGATGCAACGGACCATCTCTCTATCACCGACCATTTGAGCTACATTTGGACGACGACCGCGCGTCTTTGAGCCACCTCGAGCTTGAAACCATAGTTTCGAGTCCGACGTGCGTCTATATGTTTCATAAATCGCATTCTAGCTAATTTTAATTCTCTTTGTTTATCTTTTATGAGATCATCGGTTTGATTATTAGGTTATAGTCCTCTTTGGGATCTCGTCCTTAGCTCCCCCCCCCTGCGGTTACCCTAAACACATACACCCTCCCGCATTCGGCCCAATCTTCGTTATTTCACAAACTCGAAGCGGACGTCGTTACATTAACATATACGGTTATATTCGTCACAAGAAAGTGATGGCACGTTCGCCGGGCAGTTATTCGTTACGACGCATCATCGTCCGAGACGCAATCTCGTGTAATCAAGAGTCCGGGAGGTGTTTTTCGTCTGCCTGATGATTTCGTTTGCGCTTCGTGTTTTTTTTTTGTATTTTTTTCTTTTTTTGCTTTTTGTTTCTCATCTTTACCAGCTATGATTTATTTATTCGGAGTAGTTTATAATAGACCAAATGCGTTGGCGTTCCACGTAGTGCAGCGAATGTTGAGAAGACTCGTCTTAAAATGTACGATAGAGATTCGTTGCAGCTCGCTTCACGGACTTGGAAAGTTGAGCGGGTACAGTGCGCAACGTGAGCGTGATCGTTGTGCTCGAACGTCACGAACAATTGGTTTATGTATCACCGACTATTTGCTTCGCTACCTTCTATCGCAGATGCGACACCAATCGCCAGCCTAGGTACAGCGCCACTGTCGTCCACAAGGTCTCCCGCAGTGGCGCTGGGATCAGTAACGACAAGATCCCGTCCATGCATGACGATGTGTTGCTCACGCTGCCACTTGTTAATGACGAACCCATCAACGGTAGCCGGGACTTTTCCATCTCTGAGTCCTGCAACAAACAAACAAATAATTCCTTCTTATTTTATTCATACCACAATCACCATCTACATCATGCATCACATAAACAAGAAACAAATGCAAAATGTTCAATTGTTCTAAACAGATTGTAAATAAATGATGCGTATCAACTAGGGCGAAGTACGAGATTGAGTCAAGTGGACAAACTGTTGTATCTTATAATTGGTAGCGTCCTAATTGGACTGGTTCGTCATGCCCGTGGCTCTCCTTCAAGTGAAATTCATTGAAAAAGCATGATACTTGAAGTGCCTCATTATGTAGAACTTGTCTCTCTGCTCTACACTCCAAACGTGATTAATAATTTTATTTTTATTTATTTATTATTTTTTTTTTTTTTTTTCAATGAATTGTTATTGCGCAAACAGATTACTGATACAATATTGGTGTATCTACGGTGTTACGCGCGAGAAAATAAATATAAATCGTCGCGCGACTTTCGATAGTCGTGTCTACTTCTAATCCCGCGTTTTGGACAAAGTAATAAACTTTCGTCCAAGTCCAATCTCCAAAATCGCCTTTATGGTTCGACTATAATATTTGGTCAGCTACACATCAAACGCCCCCAATCTAACACTCGGCGCGTTCGCACGATATAGTGCAAATAGAGAGATTATCGCATGTGCGATGCCGGCAAGAAAGTTGTCACATTAAGAGAGAATTATGAGACAATGTATAATACACTCGGGCAACCTCCTTGGTCAATTAATAGCGTCTTTCTCCTGTCCGATGCTTTTCCTCAATCCCCGGGTAGCGTCTGGCGCCTGCCCCATACCTTTTTCTCGGCAGCCGGAGAGGTTTTATCAGGAAAAGGCATAAAAGTTAGTGCTCAATCTTCTCTTGCGTATACGCGTGAACTTTTCTTAACCGGGACAAATACAAATTGCATTCAATGGTTTTTTTTTTATTTCTCGTTACAGATTTATACATTTGACATTAGAGCTGCATTTCTATTCCACAACAGATTACAGAATATCCGATAATTGAACTTACTTCAAGTTGCAATCGCAATTAGTTATAACGTTCACTTTTATCCTAAGTAATAATAATTTTCGAAATCGAGAAAGAATATACTTTTCAGACGGTTAAACGCTCTCTGGCAAAAGGATTGCATATCAAACTCTCCGCTGAAACATGGAAGCGTGCGCAATATAATGTGTACTGCGTAGCTTATCTATGAGGGATACAGAAAATTGCGCAAGATAATTGCGCGACTTAGCGTGAAACGACCAATCTTATGGTCGAGCGATCTCGGCGCGTTTTACCGTGGACGCGAGGAGGATGGGAAAAAAAGTACGGAGGCATAGGAGAGAAGTTGTAAACGCGCGGCTCAGCAGCGAGATGTCGTCAATTTGCAGGCCATTGTCATTCGGCGTCTTTGTCTCGGTTGCTTTTTCATTTACGAACGAGAAATCGCGCAAGTTGTTGCAAAATCGAACGTAAACTCTCGATGACAATAAAAAAAAGGAAAAAAAAATAGAAAAAGGTGGGAGCATTTTCACTGCTGTTTTATATCACTTTTGTATTATAATAGTTATCGCGGGCGTCAATGGCGTCGCCCGTGATCCCGCGGCTAATTTAAATTCACTCGAAATAATTATACTGCAATCACCGCGCACGGCCGTTGCGCATAAAACACGCGCGACGTAACAGACATTTAATTATATGCAGATATTTCTCTATAATTTATCAATTGAGTTGCTTTCTCTTCGTAATAACAGGTACGAACTGCGTAAACGATAGAGCCGCACGGCAATTCTTTCGCACGCCGTTAGAGACCGTAATTCACAGATAAGAAGAGTGCATTTTCGTCGATGACGCAGCAAAAAGATGCGATCTGATCTCGCGCATTGGAGAGCGCATGGTTTCGGGGACACCCCGTGTAACCAACGGGGAAAAGAGAGAGAGAGAGAGAGAGAGAGAGGACTGAAATAATTTTGGCACCGTAAACTACAACACTCTGGTGGAAATATGCACGAAAAAGAGGCACACCAAAAATTGGCACGCAAGTGTGTGTATGCTTGAATGCTCAACACTCGCTGTTCCCTTGCTCCCTTTTTGCCCCCAATTTAGCTCGCAGAATGTGCGGAGCTTTACTTATGCTCCGTTGTACGCATATGGACATGTTACCTACGCGTTTATTTCTAGAAGAAAAATGAGAAACAATTTTTTTTTCCTTACTACCGTCTTGTTCATTGATTAAGGTAGTGGAAGAGATCATTTACTTTGATTTCGAATGAAGACTTTATTGATAGCAAAAAAAGAAAGGGAAAAACAAAGATGACAAAATCACTAGTATCAGGACCAGGTGTCTCGTTTCGAGGCATTCTCTCCTATCACAAAAAGAGGGTTTTTCTTCGCAACTTCACGGATGTCTTCTTCCTCTCCAATTAGCGCCACTTAACCAGTAATAATTAGACGGGCCAGGATTGGATCGTACTTGCAGCCCCTCAGAGAGTGTATAAAAGACAAGAGCTCGTATATACCTAAGTGAAAAGACTCTTTAACGTACTTCCTTTTATCTGCGCGAGGGCAAACAAGATCGACAAAAAAAGGACTGGAACGACGTCTTGCACCTCTGGTGAAAAGCAAAGACCGAGCAATATAAGAAGATCAAATGATATTGTCATCGGAGACAATGTCACACACGCACAAAAACAAACACGAACATGTGATTAGATTCGAGCATTTTCTCCGTCTCATTTTTTCGTCTCTGTTCTCTCACCCCTGTCAAGAGGATTCATCGCCTCGATAACACTAAATGAAACGTACGTAATCAAAAACAATTTCCGGATGAAAATAACGCGCGATAGAAAATTGTAGTCTAATTAAATTTCTCCGCGCCTCAGAAGCCGTAGTTTTATTTTTCTTAAACGTGCGGCAAAACAGCCATTATGATAGCACGATAAATTATACAATGCTGGGTAAATTCACATGTTTAAGAGCAACTTTTTCCTGGAGTTTGGACACACGCGCGGGTGAGTGTGCGAGTGCGTGCTTGCTTCATCAACGCCTCTCCTCGTCAAAGAAAATATCACGTCGATAGAAAGGCAACGCGCGCGATTACCGCTTTGATTCTAATTGCACGTATGCCCGTGCTAGCAAATTATCGTTATGCTAATTGCAGCTTGGCTACTGCGCATGCTTGTTGACGTATACAATTTTCTCTTCATTGTAATAACGCTCGCGTGGAATAATGACAGTTGCAAATTCACACAATCGGCACACACCAGTCAGGAAGCGTTAACTTGTTATAGATCCGCAGGTTTAGAACGATAAGTGGTAACTTTGTAATTTCAATGTTCAAAACTATATCATTATTTTGTTCTTCTTAATTGATCGCAATTTCGTTTATTGTCAGAAAAACATTTATGCGTAAAAACTCTAATACAAATTTCATGTTCACGCCAGTTGTGTTGTCTCAAATAAGGAAAACAATTCAATAAATTGACCTTTCTTTTTTTTTGGTAATTTAATTATATTCAGTAAATGATGATAATATGTATTGGATATTTTTTTACCTTAGTCTTAGAAGCTTGAAAATCATCGGCGATGTTTCTGAGATTGGCTCCGACGGTCGCCCATTCCGTTTCGTCGAGATTTTTTTCAGTTCGAGTTGTACACCCTTCGTGATGTGATTTCATTGAAGCTTTGACGAGTGCACTCTCCGAGGCCAATCGGCGTCTTCTCGGCTTTGGTCTCGGGCTCGGAACGGGCGCGCTACATTCCGGAAATTGAAAAGCCGCGTCCCTTGTTGGACTACTGGGCGCCGATACGGTGACCTGAGGCGTCGGAGGCGGCAGCTGTTCAACTGCCGATAAAACTAGATCCGGAAGAGGTAACCGCGTCAAATCTGAATCTAATAAAATTACTGGATGCTCCCGGTAACTCGGCGTGTCCGTCGCCACTCGTCTTGGCAGTCGATCTGAAATGAAAAGCAACACGAAATCGATTAATTCAATTCTCAAAACCCTGCTTCTATTTCATGAAACTGTATAATTTATTTCTAACCTAATATCATTCTAATTTCATACGAATTTAAATTAATTCTAATTTTAATTCGATATCAATTTATGAAATCATTCTGATAAACTGAAAACGGATGATTTTAATTTGCCTCGTTAGAAAGGCGATTATTTGCAAATGACGGTAGACTGCACGTCTGGTAAAGTAAGCATGTTTATTTGCTCGCTCGGCCTGTGCCGAGAAAAAAAAATCTGATAAGATTATCTTCCCTCCAACGTGCCTCCACTGTATCTTAAATAAACTGTGCGTCCGCAGCCATATATATTTCAACGGCCGAGTGTTTATTCTGCAACTAGCTCTGAAGCAGGAATATGTCATGATTAATCGACGCTAGATAAAAGAAAAGTGTGAAGATGCGAATTAAACATTTCTGAGTTTAATAATTAATGGCTTTTTTGAGCAGCCAACTCGCGCCCTTGCAAGTCAACTGACTATTCTAGGTAATGTCCAGCATTGTTTTGCCGTTTGGTTATATACCGAAGTGACATCCTTGACATTTTGCGCAGCTCTTTCACTTATGCAACGATCTTTGTTAAATGCATCATCACCTGCGTTTACGTGATTATCTGATGAAATTGCAAATTCCCCCTCCCCCCTCCATTTTTGAAAATTCTTACAAATTTCAACCAACTGTACAACGGGTTGACATTTTTTTAAAATCTGTTTGCAGTCCTTCCAGACATCGGTTTCAGTTTTTAAGTCCCAGTCGGAGACAAGAAAGAAGTTCTTTATAGCCAGCTACTGCACTTTTTTGTTGCATCGTGCAAAACTTATCAGAATTTTTTTTTTTTTTTTTTTTTTTTTCAAACGGCTTTCGGCGATTCTGCAAACCAGTTGCGACACGCTTACAGCGATATTTCACAAGAGACGTGTTACTCGTCTATGGGACAAAAAGCACGAGTCTTTTTTTTCTGCGTATAAGGTGGATAATAAAAAAATGCAATGTGCACGTGGCGTACGCCCGCATATATAGTCGAGGGTTTACGTGTACTCGTTGCGCACATGACTATTGTCACGACCACATTGGGAGCATATGCCCATGAGTCACACACGAGGTAGTGCCCTTTGCACGTTCGTGCAAGACTGTATCAATCAAAATGAGTATCTACTTGTTACACTGCGTCATACACGCGAGGCAAATAACACCGTGCAATATGTTTCTTGACAGCATCCAACACACGTTTGTTATTAATAACAATAAAAATTGCAAACGAAAATGTGAGAAAAAAAAATAAGATAAAAAAAATGATTGTTTTTGTAAAACACTATAAAAACTAACTGAAAAGACAAGTTTGATCAATAACAAAATAGTGGGGGGGGGGGGCGATTGAACTTTTCTATGAGTTGGCACATATCGCAAACGCTTTTTTTGTACTTTGTCAAGACGAGGAAAGAAGGTGAAAGAACAAAGAAAGAAATCTGTCGGCTCGTTCTCCGAGTTTTACAGTTATTGCGTCGCGTGTGTGCTTAACAGTATGCGCGCGCATATCGCAGAGAATGCTAAAGTGCACAAAGAACCCCTTTCAAGGCCGCGAAAAATGCAACGCGCACTAACACGCGTGCGGGGCGCGTGTCAACGTAAGTAAAAGTTACTCCTTCCAGCTCTCGGGCGCTGTGCACCGCGGAGAGACCGCGCGTCACATGCACGTTTACACAATATAATATTTATATAAATTTGCACAATTTTCTGACACACCATGCGCACGTTGAGAGTCCAGATATCTTTCGAATGCAAATTACACTTGCAGAAATGTCCATAAACAATGATGATAATTCAGTCAAGTTTACAATCAGACTTTCAAAGATCAAACAATAATCGAAACCGAAAAAAAAAGTTTATTCACGGGCGTGACCAAAAAAAAAAAAAACGGGAAACAATAACGTCGTTTTTTTTGTTCCTTTATTAATGGTAATACGACGTTCATAATTTTGTTTCATTCAAAAAATGAATATCGTAATCAGTCGACACAATGTTTAAAAGTATTAAACAAAAGAAACCACTCGTTATGTCTCACACGTCGACGCTTTTTTTTTCTCGCACGCTTTACTTTTGCTACTTTTCCGAAACAATGGAGCGCTACAGACAGTAGCTATTACGTCTCACGGCAAAATCATTATCGTAAATCGACCCTGATTCACTTTAAACGACGCTTTTTTTTATATATTATGCACGTATATAAATAACAGTTGCGGAAGAAATGTGATAATAATTATACGTTGCTTTTCGCACATAAGCGATAACTGTTGATAATTGCAAACCGCGACGCGTTATCGTTTTCTTTTCTTCATGATTGATTGTACGAGTCTTCATGAATTTATAATTAGAGAAAAGATAGTCACTGAAATAAGCGCGGGAGTTGAGCATGCTGTTGTGCAATTTTTTTCCTAGAACTCAAAATACAGTTTCGATAACGCTTTTGAAACACTTGTCAAACGTCTTTTTTTTTGTCAACAATTCAGATTTTACATAACCAACAATTTTCGAACGCGTAATAGATAAATGCAATCTTAAATGCAATCAGCGGTGTCACAACATTTGAAAATGAAATGCGCAATATTTTTCTGCAATTTTCCAATAAACAAAACGGCCATTGTAGCGTTGATTTTTCGCTCAAACCAGATGAACAGATTATGACCGCGGTGAAACAAAAGATTTAGCCAGTGTCACGGTAAAATATCGTCATACTGTTGATGTAACACATTTTTGTTCAATAGAACGCGTTTTCCGGATGTACTTTAGAGGATCGCTTCTCTGAATCAGTAACACCATTTTAGGCGCTCGTACGCGCAGCATTTATTGTCCGTGTAATTGCGCACATCCGTGAAATTTCAAGATTCGCTATTCGAACAAAAAAAATTGGAAAAATAAAACCAAACACAACTGGTACTTCGAATTGGATCAAAAACAATAATCGATAGAAATGTTGCAAACTTTGTTTCTCTGTTGCAAATATATTATTTTACTTAACAAAAAGTGCTATTTGTAATGCCCCATTGTTCTGCCGGTTGTCTTTTTTAGAAAACAGTTTCATCAATTTCAAACAAGATCCCAAACTCTATAACTTGATGCAAAGACAAATCAAACTTTAATTCCCGTAATACTAAAACGGATTCAACCAAGAAGTGAGAGACATGATTTGAATTTTACTATCTTCGCAACATTGTGCGTTGTGCGTCGATCGTGTAGAAGAAACAATAAAAGAAAACGAAGAAACATTATTGCGAAGTGTGCGCACGTCGTTGGATTAAAATATTTATATCTACCAGTGGAAAGATAAGGTGTGTCATCAATTCAGTGGTTTGGCTGGGCGATAGCAGTTTGATCGGCAGGCGACAATACTTTATGCCAAATAACCTAAGATATACAATCCGATTCGTAAGGTCGATGAATTTTTAATGCCCAAACAAAACCGAAGACGTTAACTATAATTTACAACGAGTCATTCTATATAAATTCTTAATGTGAGTCTATAGTTTTGATGAGCTCTGAATCATCAGGGTTTTCTATTAAACTAGAAATTACTCAGCTGAATAATAAGCTCGACATAAAATGTTGCACGAAATCTAAACTTTGCAAAAAAAAAAAAGAAAAACTTACTAAGTTCGATAATTACGGATTATCATCTACTTTTTTTTTTTTTTTTTTTTTTTTTTTTGATTTTCACCAAGTGGTTGTAAATTTGCTTTTGCTGTCAACTACATAAATCATACACCCGTTCAGCTGATCTCGATCTTTGGCAAACTGTAATTTTTCGATTCGATAGAGTGGAATGTAATCGAATATTGCCGCCAAAAAATATTCTATGAGTAACGATCGTATTTGTTGAAAAACCGTGCAGTATCGCTAAACCAATAAATAATTATTCCCTTGGGATTTATATCACAAAAAGCTCATCTATACTGTAACCAATTCTTTCAACTGAATTCATTTAGATAAATTTCTTATCAGATGGACCCCGGCGGGCAAGTTTTTAATTCGCCTTTTATCGTTGATAAACGCCCTGCTAGTTATATCAGCGCTTTCATCTACGCCTTTGATCGTAAACATCAACAGTTTGCTATGAAAGATGGCGCGTTACAAGTATTCCCTGTGTAAGAATCGAACGTGGATATTAATAGGTCCCGTAGGCTTGTTATTCTTGCAAAGATCATGACTTCTGTTCCAGTCAAATAACAGCCTCGAAATGATCGACTTTTTACTTCATCACTCATAAAAAGGCACGTTCGTTTGATTGTATAAGCAAGTCCCAGCGTGTAAAACGAGCAGGCTGTGTGTGCACATAGAAATAAAGTCGAGAAGAGAGAATGTTTTCTAAGAATATTTATGTTATACGAAAAGTGGAATAAAAAAGTCCGGAGGAGAAGAAAAAAAAGAGACCGAAGAGAGAGAGAGAGAGAGAGAGAGAGAGAAAGAGTGCGCGAAAAAGGACGAGACGAAGCAACACGACAACGATCGCGCACTCCTTACCGTGGCTCTTGAAGCTGCGTACAGCTGGTTCTATAAATACTTATCCTCCCATCTGATGCAACCGAGCTCTCGATTCCCAATCTCTTCGCAAAATCTGCCGCAAGTACGTACGTTGACCCTGACCGTATGTATGCGTGTTACACCATTGTGCTCTTAAATATTATATTTTTCGCAAAACGAAATACAAAAAAACAACAACAGAGAGAAACAGTTTTTCGTTCTTCCTCGAGACGAAAAGGACTCGAAAAAAACAGACTCTGCATCAGAGACAAAGAAAAAAAGGTGCGCGCAAAATTTGTACGATTCGTCGGAAGGTTTTACGCACGAAGCGATAATTTTCAGGTTGCATTTATTATTTTTCAGATATAATGTGAGGCACTGGGCGCGCAATCGTCGCGAGACAGAGACTGAGAGGTAATGGCATATTTAACGTCGCTGTTTTATTGTAGCATGATTGACCAGTGCTTGGGTCGTGTTCGTCCCGCCTGGTTGTTCTTTTAATCTCTTTCTCTTTCGTTCAGTCTTAAGCGACTAGCAGGGTCATGGCCGGACATCGTCTATAATACTCTCGGCTTAACACCCACGCTTTATCAGTTATGCGACCTGCTCGAGCATGCTTGGTTCTTTCGTCCGCGTCGAAAAATCACTCGACCACTAACCGATAAAATCATCACTCATCAAACATTGGGTCTCAAACCGCTCTATGATCTAGGTATAATGGTTATGGTTGACAGATACATCTCTCGGGTTCTGAAGCATTTATTTTTTTTTTTTTTTTTTTTTTTTTTTTTTCCAGGCACAAGAAATTGACCGAATACAGCTGGAAATGAGACATGAGATAGGTAATATTGGGGCGCGGAGGAAGCAGGCGAGATTATATTTCGGGACGCCGACAGAAATAGTGTTTGCAAAATTGTGCGTTCATCGTTAAACTCGTATAGCGACTATCGCGAGATTCGCTTGTGTGCGCGGATGAAATATATTTATAGTCACGGGGCTCCAAGAGTTTTATGACAATTTTCATACGACACATTTTAGGCAAAAACATTGCAATTGTTGTTTCTTTTTTTTATTTTCGTTTACTTTTTCTTTGAAATATATTTTTAGTGTCATAGTAAAATGAAGCGAATCTTCATCATAGAAGAACGACGTTTTCGTCAAAATCATCCAAGATAAAAAGAGGCCAGGTCATAAAAAAGCAAACTCTATAAACTTGTTATAAAAAATGAGTACCGGGGTCGTCGAGACGTGACGGATGAAATTTTTTTAGGACACGTAATATGCATAGTTCGACACGCTCGACAAAATTTGGCCGAAAAAGAGACAAGCCAAATCTTAAGAATAAAAACGCCCGTTCTCAGAGGGTCGCGCGTATGAAAAATTCGTCCAGATGTGAGACACTTCGCGAGCGCGCAGGAGTCTATTCTAAATGAGAGTCTATTCTATACCTTCAGTCGTTCAACTTTGCGCACAAAAAACTGCTTTAGAAACAAAATTTTAAGACGGCACGCGCAAGTGGCGTTACAACACGACACAATTAACGTGGCGTTATTTCATACAACAAACCAATCACCCCCTCCCTTATCTTTTTTTTTCTTTTTCAGGATTCAGATAAAATTTTGGTCGTCCTGTAAAACTTGTTTTGCGAATGAGTCTTTTGGGCAAGCGAGGGAAAAAAAAGTCACAGCTTCATATTCCAGTTGGATAACAAAGATGAGTACATTGACCGAGTTCGAATTTCGTGTTAAAGGCGATACCGTGTTAAAGTGCAGGCGCAACGCTTATAAATTTTCAGCCGGTTTGATTTGTTCACAACTGTATCGAATGATTTCATAAATTGATGAATTTTACAAACCGGAAATTTTGGACAAGACAAGATTGTTCGTTCAATTTGATTTGGATTGCATACAAAATCTTCAAAGTTGGAAACAAAAAATGAAAAGAAAACAACATTTAAAATCGGCATAAAATCGAGCGAAATTGAAGTGAGAGAGTGTTGTCAATGGGATTGTCGTTCGTCATCACGCAAGTGGCTCGTATTTTGCGATAACTTTGCCAAGCCTGCATGACAAGCTAATTAAAATTGCATAACGTCTGTGAAGAGTATATGTCGAAAGTCAAGATGAAAAAGAAAAAACAAAAAAGAAAAGAAAAAGGTTTGAAATGAAGATGAAACAAGTGGAGAAGTGAAAGAAAGTGGCACTTACGGTTTCGCAACGGGTGTTGCTGACTTCGGCTGCGGAGAACCTGTTGCAAAGCCGCGTACAGGTCGAGCATGAGCTGCTCGAGTTGTTGTTCCTGTGTTTGAGCGTCGTCTTCAGAGGGCAGCGCAAACGGGATTGCCATTTTGGTGTGGAGATCTTGGACGTAGAGTTAAGTTGTGTCACTCGCGGGGATGCGATCTAAAACCTACGCGGATCCGAGGATCCGTCTCAAGTTCGTGCGACCACTTTGTCAAGAGTTCAAGAGCACGTTTCGCGATCGCACGACCGGGCTGTCATGTCCAAGAGCGGGTTTGTCAAGATTCCCCTCGCTACGAAGGATACGAAATTTACACTCGGAGTCGCCGACGGAACCGTCTGTAAGGTGGGTCCTCGAACGGATCTATTTCCATAGGTGCAAACTCGTGCGACTCGCTGGACGAAAGCACCGCCCCCGGTGCCTTATCAGCTTCTTATCACTCGCGTCTGATTGACACAACACTCTGGTGTGAAGCGCGCGCGCGAGACTGTCAACGATGACTGTCCAGGGTCCAGACTGTCAAATTGGGGCCGGAACTCGCGCAAACGCTATTATCTTACGCGGGCCAACTCACAGCAAATGATGTTGCACACGAGGCTCGAGCGCACAAAACACGGTTTATCTATTGGCACGAGATCCCGACTGAGCGTAGACGATAAACGCGTCTATTCTCCTCGAGGTCCGATGTAGTAATGAATCTATGCGTTGCCGTTTATTCAGCTTGCAAAGCAAGCTCCCGCGATGTCGACCCCCCTCCTCCCCACCGCTCGACAAATGTACGGATTCGAACGAGGCGGTGGGGGATTAACCTGCGCGCGCACCACGTTGTCAGCGAGCGCGGTGGGGCTGACCGCGACAAGGGACCCGCGGGGCAGCCGCGGCGGTAATACTGACGGCAAAACAAAAAGAAATCAGAGAGAAGCAAAATGAAAAGAAGAGATCGAAAAAGAAAGACAGCGACGACCGAGATGTTGCAGCCCGAGGTTGGGGTACGGGGACGAGGGCAGGGGATGGGGGGCCGAGAAAACTGGACGGCGGTCGACTCCGCGAGATAAACTCTCCAAGATGAGCAGGCGTACGGAAAACAGGCGGAGGGGGCTGCGTAGTACAGTGGCTGTTACGCTGGTGCTTGGAATACGATACACGTGCTAAGCCCCGCGCTTCCTACGCACGTCACGAGTCCCGTGCTACTCGCACCGACCCCGAGAGTATAAGCTTCGAAACTAATTTCGACTGATCAACCTCGGCGTTCTGTCACATATGCTTTAATACAATCAGTCCTGTTACAACGAGATGTTATTTTTATTTGACCTTTCCAATTATCTAATCAAATCATTTTTTTTTGTTATTCAAATGAATACAATAGTTGAGTGACCAATTTTTTTAACAAAAACCCAACCGCACGGGAACAAATATTCTTATCATTAATGGGGGAAAACATTACATGTGCTCCATTTTTTTCTCTCTCTTTATTGCCGATGCCGAGATAAATTATTTTTTCAATCAAATCATTTTCAATTTAAATCGCATTATTTATAACTAGAAAGTAAATGACGTTTTAACGTGTGAATTACAAAATTGTCGCACTGAAATAATGATTTAAACTGAATTTTTCTTTGAAATTGCAATTTAAATTATTACATTAATACCGTACTAATTATATGTAGGATATCTTTATTTAAAGGTTGCAATCAGAGTTATAACGAAAGAAAAACCGTATCTGTGAATGTATCTTAAATGAATAATCGCATTCGAACGGAATTAACCTAATTTTTAACATTCCGAAACTCTGTCAAAATCAAATCAATACTGTAACATTATTGATTCAACAATGTTTTTATAACTTGATTATTTTTTTTTCTTACAAGAGATACAATGAAATGTAAAAGATAAGTTAATAAAATGTTTTGGCATTTAAAAGTAGAACAAAACGAAAAATTGGGAACCTAAAACTCATTGTTATAAACAAAAAATTTTATTTTCAACCACAAAGCAACTTGTTTTGTTAAATATTCAAACTATGAAGCAAAAACCATCTTAATTTTAAATTGTATTATTGATTATAATAAAAATAAAAAAAAACGCTTGAGCAAGAAAATCTTAATTGCTGTTTAAGCAAAAAAATTCGTTTGTCTTCTATAACAGTTAAAAAAAAGTGTCTGAAACAGAGATATTTATTCATACAATGTTATTTTTACCAATTGATGATTCAGTTGGGGTTATAAATCATAAATATAAGCAGTTCGGAAGCAAAATCAAAATTGCAATCTGTTCATCAGTGGATAATTTTTCCTTTGTTCGAAATAAATATTCGATAATGTATAGGATTGAAAAAAAATACGATAATTGCAGTTCCTTGATAGCCTCGAATTCTACAAAAGTTATGACTCGTCGCTGGCACATTTTCCTGATTCTCCAGATTGGAGATAGCGCGCATGCAAGGTAAAATGTGTGTGCGATGGTAGGCCGAGTGCATCGACATGTACTTAACGTTACACTTGTCTTTGTAAATGATTCACATTAAACGTTTGATTTGTATTTTAGTTCTACCATCATCGGGTGGAATTGTAACTTAATACACTCTAAAAAATAATCGATTAAAGCAACAAAAATGTTCTTGCAATATCCAAGACGGTAGTACTCTTAAATATTTTTCGAAAATTAACTTTTTTGAAATTTCTTACTTTTATGGAATAAGATTTGAAAGAGTATTTAATTTATGTTTTACATTCGGGGAACAACAAATGTTTGATTATAAACAAGATGTGTTTTTGGATTGAAAGCATACACTCTGACGGAATGTGATTATGAATCTCGTAATTAGATTCAACTAAATTCGAAGCACTCAAGCTAACGAGTATTCCAATGTCACAATGATATAACAGACTTTGCGACATGAATCTTTATTCGCATTACGCTTTTTGATCGCCCGCGCAGTTTCCCAAATGCAATTGGATCCTTTTGGAACAAAACTCGCTCCACGAGTGGATGTTCAGTTATACGTAAATGTTAAAGAGGTGAGAAATGCCTTTGACAGTGTCAAATAACTAGGTATTTGTAGGGTTTGTCAGTGACACGTTTGTAATTTTACACAACATGTACATCCGTGCGCTCGCGTTTTTTACACAAAAACGAATGTACTACACCACGATTTATACATCTCCGGAGTATTTAATCGACAATTTTTGTTTTGTTTTATTCTTTGAAATGAAAAGAGAGTCTACTTTGTTGAAAAACAAGGTTCGTGGAAAAGTCTGCAATTTTACGAGAGGCAGTAAATTAACGCACATCTCGGAGTGACATGAGAAAAAAAGGTTGTTTGATTAAAAAGTTGATAAAATGTCGGATTATTTGGATTACTACACTTTCAAAATAATCCTGTACAGAAACCATTAAGATTATAGCCGTGGCACATGAATACGTAAGTCGTAAACTCAGCGAGGAATAATTTGTCAAAACGAGAAAAAAAGGGCACTGGCATAAGCGTGGCATTATAAAATCAGAAATCACATCTGGAAAACGATCGACGTGTATTTCTGTCGTTTTGTAAATACGAACGCGCGCCAATGAAAATGTACCTTGCTCTCGCACGACGATAATTGAAAGCGTCCATTTTCGGCCTTAAAACAATCCGCCGTAATACCAAACCTCTGTTCACTTTTTTATTGCAGAGGAACGCGTAACTCCGCGCTGGAATCCGACGATATGTTACGGAATCTTTTCGGGTGGGATTGAAATTTTGCATAAGCGTTGGCGCCCTCGAGATTAACGTTCAACAATCCTCGAATTTAATATCGTTTTGTTCAATACCCAGATAGCGACTTTTTTGTTTGTTTGTTTGTTTGTTTGTTTTTTTTTTTTTTTTTGTCATCAGCTATTTGTAGATCATACTCTACTTTTTCCATGAAATCCATTAAACCTGTTCCGCAAGAAAAACATCAATTTTGACAGAGAAATATTGAATGCAAATTATCACGAATCAGAAACAAAAACTAACACTAAATTAATTTATGTTTTCAAGAGTTTTCAAATAATTAGATCGAAAAAAGATGTTACAATAAATGAAACTGTTCAGATGCATTTTAAATTGTACACCATTTCCAAAAGCAAAATCTCTGAAATAAAAACTCGATGAGTCAGAAAAAAAACTTTTCTTTTAAATGTAGTTGTAGAAATTAAGGAAGTATACTGACGCTAGAAGGTGGTCCGTTAATCGACGAAACAATGATTCGTTACATCCATCAATTAATTTTTCTGACGCTCAATCGCACATATCGTTAACTTTCTATGAAATTGCCAGAAATTCATTTTGGATAACAATAAAGCATCAGCCGCATCTAAATTCAATAACGCGTCCCACAATTAAAATAACAATGATTGCTCGCTTCGTTCCGGAAACATCAATTTCTTGTTTGAATATTATAAACCGAGCACATTGTCCGAGTGCAACAATTTCTCCTCAAATCTAAACCGTACTATATCATCCAGCTCAAAGCGAGAACAAGAGTTCTTTTAATCTACGACGTGCTATATTTTTCTGTAAGTTGCGAAACCCCCTGGAGTGCGAGCACACTATCAGTAATTATACATAATTATGTTGTAATGGATGCTATATAATGCGCCAGACATTATAAGTAAACAATCTGCATTCTACTTCGCGGTGCATTCAAGGTGAAAACGTAATGTGCATTGTATCCTAAGTTAAAGTTCCTTGAATCTTCATCACAACACGCCGATCGTGCAGCAGATAACCATGAATATATAGATAACAGAGGCACATAAATTAAACAGTAAGGTTACTCATAAACCAATAATATCGTTGAGATATGATAAATACAAAAGCATCAGACGCATCGTTTGCTTCTACTTTTCTTCGTTTTCACGGAAAAGTAAATACTAACAGCGCAATATACGCGCCGATTTATTTCCTGAAAGCTCGACATGTTCCATCGTGTGCTTCATGTAGTATGACATGTTTTTATTATTATTATTATTTTTTTTTTTTCATTCGGATTTAAAATTTACCAGCAAAGGGTAAAATGAAGAAAAATGAGAAAAAAAAATTAGGTAAATTAAATTGAAACATTCAGGAAATTCTTTAATAGCTTGTTTTCTAAAGAAAGGTTTATGCATTAGTTACACTTTCCATCTTAATCAGTTTTGTACTTTGTATTGCAATTAAGTGAATTCAATTTGACATTGAATGAATTTAAAAACTGAGTCGTAAAAGTAGAATACACGATATTAGCTTCTCATTATTTGTAACTTGTTGTTTCAATGTTGTTTCAATAAGAAAACGTTCTCATCAATATTCTTGACATAAATAAAAAAAAATGATGAATAATATGTGATGTTTCTTTTTTTTCTTCTGTAGAAAATAAAAACAGAAATACATTTTAACGACGGTTTATAAAATTTATTTGATTTGCGATTCTTTTGCGTGACCCTGCACGTTGGCCGAGTTTCCAACAAGCCATCTCTACCTTGGCTTTGATGCGAGCTTCAAGGAGTATGACGCTATTTCTTAACTCTTTAACATCTTCACGAACATGAAAGAGTAATTGTTCATCTCACGGGGGAAAAACAATTCCGTATCCGCGAGATGGGCACAAGATCATCAGCAGTTAGAGAAAGTGGTTAACAATTTTTGCAAACTGTGTTTAATTTTCGTTGATTTAGTGATGGTCGAAAAGTAACAATTGAATAATACACATGATGCGATCCCTTATTATTTTAATAATGCATCGGAACCTCGTAGTTAAGAGGCAAGGTTTCGCGATAGACATCTCTTCTTAATTTGCACTCGCAAATCAAAATCATAAAGGAAAACATTACTAATTAATATTAGTCATCATTAAATAACCGTTATTCTGACGAAAAAAGAGAAAAAAAAGGACGATAAAAAGATTGGACAGCAGAAAATATACATTCGTATACTTATACATTGGTACAAATTGAATTGAAACCGGTCTTATTTTACCTCTCACTCATTTCAGTTCTTTCAGAGTACAATGATTCATCACAGACGATGGAGGTATCGAATGAATTTGTTCTTCTTTTCTTCTTCTGGACTTTTTTTTATTTTGGTCGTGCGATAAACATGAACCTCAAATAGATTTTCAAACCTTTTGTTAACTCGCTTTTATAGTAACTTTGTATTTTGATACTTCAAGTACAATTACATTTTTAAATCGACGCAAGAAACAAATATAAAACAAAACTCATAGATGACATCAAAATTAAAATCTCAAAGATGAGATTTTTTATTTCCACAAATCATCGTTGAAGTTATAAAACACTGAAATCACAAAGTTTGATTTTCAGATAACGATTCGATTTGGTTATTGTATTGCTATTCATATTTGAATATTATCGAAAATTTCATGGTGTTTATGATTCATCACAAGAGATACATGTTGGTGTACGATTAATTTAAATATATCTTATCTGCTTGGCTACTTAGTTTTGAAATATATAAATGAAGGCAAACATTAGAGGATAAAATTATTCTACTGTGAAATTCTAGCCTCTTTTGTCGTATGTTTCTATAGGCTGCGTAATAGCTTGACTCATCGAAGTGAAATGCTCGAGTCCCATGATTTTAAGATAGAACAGTCAGGTGCGAGATGAATCATAAACCTTTTTGTACTACAGGCTGGTTGATTCGGATACATAAGTAGGGCAGAGGCAAAGTGAGTCTCTAAAAAATCAATACCGAAAAAAAAAACAAACAAAAAAAGGTCCGCTTATAAGCACAATCAATTTTACCTGGTTAGTATACAAATGTAAATTTTCCAGAATGTAGTTTTTATTTGAATTGAACAACAGATCCTAAAAATTTGATGGCTTTTTATTTTATCAACAGCGAAAGATGATGATAATAATAATAGATGAACTCGCGTTCAAAATCGTTTTCATTAAGGGGAAATGAAACAAAAACAAGTTATTCTATAATGAAAACGATTATAAAAAACACGTAATACAAATGCATACGAAACGTAAAACATAGGAAGTTTATAAAATCAAAAAAAAAAAAAAAAAAAGCGCACTTCGTTAAACATTCTTGTTTTAAAGAGAGTTTTCCACAACCCCCTGAACTGCGCGGTGCTCTCCATGCGTGTCAAACAACTAATCCCTCGATTTTTCAACGTATATTTTTTTAGCTTGATCCTCTGTATCTCGTAAAATATAAAACAGGAATTTCAATATTCATGAGTGAGGAGTGAAGAGCATATACTGCTTATTTCTCTCTTAAAAATTTTTGTCATGGTTTGACATGATGTTCCTCCGAAACAGCGAGATGAGCATTTCATAATAAATTAATCTTCTTGCGTTGTGCTTTATTTAAAAAAATAACAAACGGAAATCTTCTTGTAATCTAATTAACTACCAGAGTTTAAGCAATCACGATCCGTTCACAAATCTCGCGTTTCAAAAGCAACATTTTTTAATCTTAAAAAAAAAAAAAACAAAAACTTTAAAATTAAAAAAAAATTTAAATTTTAAACGCTAAGCTCTTGAAATAACGATTGTTAAATTTGACAATTAAAATTTCTGCAACTTGTATCCATCTTTGCAAATTTGAATTCTGCACTATTACTTTCACAGAATCATGATTCTTAATCGCAAAAACTGGTGCAGTGCAAGTTGGAATAAAAAAAAAGTGGGGGAAAAAAATTCAGTTACAGACGAGTGATTAAAATGGACAATTGTCTCTTTTTACTCAGAGATTATCGTCTTGAGTTTATAAAAGAAACACGTTAATGTGCTCGGCGCGGTTACACACTTTATTCTTCACAAGATCAAGATTTTTGTCAGAGCTCTGTGGTTGTAGTAAAAAGGTTCGAAGGGGAACAACAGAAAATCATGAAGTAGACATGCTATGGACCTGTTAGTACCTGTCTCGACGTGCAGGTGCATCGCTGACTCGGCTCGAATCCGTATCTTCGCTGAAGAAAACGTAATTCTTCAATGTTTTCTTTTGTCAAGGAAATACGATTCACTTACAAATGTCACTCGAGTTCCTGTTCAACGATAAGGAAACTATTGCGATAATTTTCTACTCGTCATTAAATTTGCATGAATAATTTGCAAAAATTGAGAGTTAAAGTTGTTACTTTTTCATACTATATCATGTTTCATTTGCCAAATGTGTGTAACAAAAAAAGGAAGAAATTACAGTCATCCTTCTATTGGAAAAGTGAAAAAATTAATATGTAGCGTCATATGGGGTATCGTGATGACGAAATTGATTCGTCAATATTTTTTGAAAACCACATGGCGCGCACTATTTGCGGAATTGAGAACCACCGTTCAGTTTAATCGCACGGCGGAGGGTAATTACATGACTTCAGCAGGTTGACTGTGTTAAATAATTTTGACTGAGCATCGCTTGGATGCGTCATGCTGCAGTCTCTTCGCACGCGAGGATTCAACGACCGATTATTCATAAACTACAGTGTTTGACGAGGAAAAAAAAAATACCGCTGAGCATCGAATTAAAAGTTGTATCATTTTGGGATCAACTTTTTCGCAAACGCTTTGCAACAAGCGTTTAACCTCTATTAATTTTTTTATTTATTTTTTTGTTTTTTTTTTCTTTTTTTCGAGACCAAAACAAAATGAATGAATTAATAAGGTTTCAGAGGTAATTTAGGTGGATTTACCAGTGATCCCAGATGCTCTTTCACCCTTTTTAATTATGAATCTAACAACTGTCGCCAATGCATCTGGCTTTTCCAAATCAGACAATTATTTATCCAATAATTGCAAACTTGTTTCCACAAACCTCATTTATTTTTAATTCATAATTGCAAGATTGAATGTAATTTTTTTGTTTTCTCTTATGGTTGAAATTTTTGTTTATCTCTCTAGCTGAGGAATTGCAAATGAATTCGTAGTGAACGCGATGACTAACGTGCAATACCAGAAGTATGTATATCCTGGAGTATAGAAAGGGTTACTTCCTTAGGTATCTCACATCATGCACCGTCGGTTATAACCAGCAAACAAAGGTGAGTCATAGCATCGACTTTTTTCAGTGTTTTCTAAAGAAGCGTCGATTCTCTCCGCATGAGAGAAATTTTCACTCTTGTTATTTTGTTTGTTTTCTTTTTTTTCAAACTCACACCCTGACCTCAATAGATTGAATCAAATTTTTCGTCTCCGTCTGTGCAGGCACATTTTAACTGTATTAATCATCAAATTGAATAACAGCACATGCCACGGAGTGCGCAGTTTGACGCTTCGCGTGCGTCATATATATTATGTCGCAAAGTTCAACTGATTTTACATCGTGACTTTACATTTTCGTTTCCCTCTTTTATTCATACATTTTTTTTTGATTCGCTCTCTCGCCCTAAAAAATGTAAGCCAATTTTCAGTTACAAATTCGTGACCGCGATTCTTTTTTCCTTTCATTCTTCCTTTGTACGTCAAAACACACGAGACGCGTTTACTTTATTGCGGACACGGCAAAAATGATGCAAAAAATTGTTCGTTTCCGACACATGAATTTTATGGTCGCTGCAATATCAGGTAGTGGGGAAACAAAAAAAATTGCGTATTATCAAGAGATAAGCAAGCTGGTACCACGCAATGTCACCGCGCCAAACACTGTTGTCTACAGGGTATTCCAAATGTCAGATAAGAAATTACATAGCAATGATTAGAAAATAAACTGCACCGAAAAAGTGATAAATGAAAGATGGATTTGATGGTGTCAACAAGGGGTTGCTCAGTCGTCCATCCTGGAATTCAAATCAAGTCTCAATAAAATGAAGTATACAAATATTGTCAGATTTCAGAGACTTCAGTCATCATTTAATTATTGGAAAAACACCATTTGATTAGAAAATCAGATGCTTTCGATTATAAATTTTACAAATTGGGCCAATGTCTCCGGAATAGTTTCTGAAAATTCAAGTGACAGCAATATACTGAAGTTGAGCGCAAATTTTTGATGAAAATAATCAAAGCGTCCCTCACGAAATTAGATCGACAGCATTTTGATTTTTCAAGTCTTTTTACTTGAAAATGAAATTATATCCAGAACCCGCTTAATATATAGCGCAATTCAAATCGCTATCCCTTCGTCATCGAACGTTCCTGCCATCAACACACAGCAGCCGATGCGCGCGCGTCTCCGACGCCACGCGCCACATTCAACCGCTGTACACGCTCAGCGGTGACTAATAGATAAAAGAAAATCAACAGACTCCTTATATCACTGTATTTTTTTTATTTACAAACAAAATATTGTCTACATCTTATACTTTTTTATCCCTCTGCAAAAAAAAGCTGCACGTGCGATGTTTGTTCCCAACATCATTCGCAATGAGAAAAAAGTCAACGGAAATCATAAATAAAACAAAATTAATGTTAAAAAAAAACAAATATTTTTATCTATCCCAGTGCCGTCTCCACCGAGATCAAACGTCACCGCATAAGCCGTGCGCTATATCCTAAGCGAGTTCTAAATTGAGTTATATACTAAGCGGGTTCTGGATATGATTTCATTATCAAGAATCCGCTCTCTTATACTACTGGTTCACAGTCAAATTTATTAAAGCAACTGTTTGCAAGTGCTGAAGTCAATTTTAATTCAAAGTTTC
The DNA here is from genome assembly GCA_030523145.1 of Trissolcus brochymenae. NCBI lineage: Eukaryota > Metazoa > Arthropoda > Insecta > Hymenoptera > Scelionidae > Trissolcus > Trissolcus brochymenae. The sequence continues at coordinate 123,111 of JAQQRF010000132.1, forward strand.
GGGTTCTACGTATGAAGATAAATTGAAACTCTTTTGTATTTACATTTCTACTATAGGAGGGAGAATGATTTTACTATATAAAATTTCGGTACGCCACTCCTTTCCGTAGAGTCAATAGATAGAGTTTTGAGTAAACGTTTGTGCGAAAAAAAGGCGTCCTTAGAGTGGAAGGATTGAAAGCGTATTTGGAATCAACAAAATCATCTTTATTAATATGGCTGAGTGAAGATGTTACTCGTATAAAAGGTTGGGTACAATAGCATTTTACAACGAACCAACTTGTCGGTTTGACATTTCCATTGATCGGAAATGGTTTGTTAAAAACCAATTTTTTTGAAGCTACATCTGCGGCTAATAGCTTTGAAACCGGAAGCGTAGTAAAAGCTTATAGCTTACGTTATAACGGCGCAAATAATGTACCAGTATTTTATTTATGTTTATTTGGAACCAATTATAAATTTTAAGCCAATGAAGTGATCGCTCGGTGGAATTTTATATTTACGATTGTTTAGATAATCATTCATGACATTTGAGTTCTCGGTGTTTCATCAGATGGCTATCTAAGAAAACTGAAAACGATAAAATTGATACTCCATATTTTCATACGAAGTTCGAACCTATCGTAATTCAGTTACAAGATCAAGTTCATCTCGGTGCTAAATTGCAAGTGACTTTTTTTATTTATATTCTAACTTGAGTTTACCAATAGTGGTACTGCTGTATTTTTGTTTTGTAATATCGGCGAGTTTGGTTAAGTAGAACACCAGAATATTCTGTTTCTATCTGTTTCTATGAAGTTATTTTTTATAGTTTTTACAGATTTCAATATTTTCAGAGACTTGAGTATTTGTAAATTGTATTCGAAAATTGTCAGACACTTGAGTATTTGTGAAGTCTCAAATGAAGTGTTGTTAAGATTAACAAGACTTAGTGATTAACCCCTTGGGTGCCAAACTTTTTTCTTTATCTTCCTGCGAACAATTTTCTGGCTGCGTGTAAAGTTCGCACAAATTATAAATAAAGCTCTCACCGTGTTTTGTTTCGCAATTGATGAGAAAAACTTCTTCTATATTTTATCTAGGCCATGGTAATTTTAGCGAGAATGTTTTGATCAACGTGTGAACGCGAGAAAAAATAACTCGGTTACGTATTGGCGAGTGCCATTTTGACCTCCTGGAGCGGATGACAGTTCATTAGTTGGAGAGCTATCCGAAAATAGGCCCTGGTCAACACACCAAAATGGTTCCGATTTAGCCACGCGTGGTTGTTTAAGAACGCACCAGTAATCTGAGAATCAATTCCTCGAGTGTTTTGGCGACAATGACAAATAGTCGTGGCACGTGAGGAGCGAGAGAGGACCCGAGGCATAAAAGGAGGCGGGGGGGGGGGGCCCCAGCTTTATTACAGTGTAATTAATTTCAAGATAATAACCATAATAACAATGATAGTGATTTTCCGAGCGTATCTTCAGTGATTAGATAAGATCTGGACGCAACATGGCCAAAGACCCTTCGCGACCGAAACAAGAGAGGGCTGACGTTGTAAATGCCGGTATCGATATTCCGTTAACTGGATGAGCGTTCGAGTCATTCAACAATGTCAGCGGGGAATAAATGAAATGCATTTCCATGGAGTGCATACTTTGATACCAACTGACTATTAATATAGGTGTATGACAGTTTGACTAATGATGCTCAATAACGTAAGCACAGCTTTGACATTATGAGATTAAAATCCAACGGAAAAACGTAAAAGAGCGAGAGACAAAACGAAGGACTCAGTGGCGCGCGCTAAGTGCGACAACTCGCCGCAACGTTACTTAATATTGAAAAGCGTCATTTATTTCGTTTAAAGGTGCGAGACGCGAGGGGCAGACAATGTCGATCCGCAAGGAAAGATGGAAAAGAATCCTCGGTCTCAGCGACGTTTCCGAAGGGTTCATTTCATCGGTAAAAAAAAAAAAATTTTTTTTCTCTTCGCCTGATGGATTCTGTATTCAATTACGCCTGACAAGCTTTGTATTCGGGATGAAAAGTGTGTTTACGACTGCTAGTATCCCCGCGATCTTATTTCAAATATTTATCGGATTGTCTTGAAATTCTCGAAAAGACACCACTCCGCATAATTAGACACCATCATGATGTTAAAAAAGGATGTTTTTTGTCCACCTCTCATCAATTCAATAAGTAGATAATCACTGGGACGTGTTTATTTTTGGACTGTCGCATTTTGGTAACAAAGTGGCTCGGACCTGAATCATTAATTTAAGCATATATCGGTTAATTAGAGTGCCCGCGAGTGTGAACCAAACAATCTGCATAGCAAATAAAGGATATCTCATGTAAAACTAAAACCAGGGACATAACGTGCGGCCGGGTATAAAAGCGGCACGATTTCGTGCCGCGATAACTGGTATATTATGAGATCCAGAATTTGGTGAATCGCGATTGTGTTTTATATTATTTCCGTCAATATTTCACAGGGATCACGCATTTGGCGGTCATAAGAAAATGGACAGCAATTCGGTCTCGCTAACGTGATGGAATATTGCGTTGAAAAGAGAGAGAAGAAAAAAAGATTAAATAAAATTGAGGTGTTTTGACTTGGAAAAGCTCACCTTACGTTGAGGGTGTTGAACGAAGGGTCAGAATGACAATTTTTCGGAGTGGATTTGGATACACCGACCCCTTCAAATGCCAAGCGTCTGGTCAACCTATTGCCTCGGCAAACATTTTTTATTCCCAATGCAATTCCGGTGGGACACTCGGCACAATCACCTGTCTTCCATCGTGCGACTGATATCTGTTCATAAATTATATGAACGCCGTAACACGTATGTCATCGTTCGCTCATCATCCCTGGAAAGAAAAGGAAAGAAGCTGCACTTAGTTAATTAAACGGCCGGTTATACACTCTTCATATTTGCGCACGCCCTCTGATGTTTCCGAGGTGTTGGACGGGATAACTGATTGACTCAACTTGACATATTTTTGCATCCGATTATAAGTATGATAAATCATCTGTCGATAATTTTAAACTGTTGTAACGTCTTATTAAAACGAGCTCAAATTAAGAAGAAGAAAAAATAGCCGGGTAATGATTAACCCCTCAATTATGAACGTTGCAACAATGTAGAATGACAACTTTCAAATTCAAACCTTTTACATTCAAGTGATAAAAATTTCTTTTTTTTTTGCATTACCAATCGTTTTTTACGTCAAAATTGCTTTTAAATTGATCGCCAGAAAAAAATCCAACCGATTAAATTTGAATAAGTCTACAATGTAATGAAATAATTATATAAAAAACAAAATTATCTTGCAATATAAAATCGTTGAAAATTGTTCCTGTTCACATTGATCAATTAGTTTACGTTGGATGGCAATTAATAAAAATAAAATTTTGAAATTATTAGAAATTAGTGGAATAACAAAACAAAGAATCAAACAAAACAGGTTCAATTCTTAAAGAGTTGAAATTGTTGTTTACAGTTTAGCGAGGTGAAATTGTGTTTACAATTCGTTTGAAAGTGAAACGGCTATTTTTTTTATATCCAACTAATTTTTCGGTCCTTTGTTTGACTCCATTTGCCTTCCACGGTGTGTGTAAAAGTGATACTTTTCAAGAGAAAAAAAAAAAAAAAAAAAAAAAAAAAAAAATAATAATAATAATAACGGGGTCGGACTCTCTGTTTCTGTAATGTTCATTCGACAAAACGCAAAATCGTGACAATTCAAAAGCGCGCCCGAACTGTATGCATAATACCGCACGGGCACATATGCCATTAGATGTGGCGTATTACATTTTGTTTTGCGCTCAATTTCGACATTTTCAGTCGCTTGCGCTAACAAGCGTGGCCGCGCGCCACCCGCTTGTGTAATTAACAGCACTAATTTTAATTGCTGCCTAACAAAGAGCGGATGAACGCGGATTCCCACGGGATACGTGCTATGCTGATGAACGATAATTTAGACGAGCTCCCTTTAATTCTTTTTAGCGTCTCTGCTCTCCGGTTCCACTTGCGAATGCACTTGAATGCGCGAGCCAGCATTTTTCAATTTCCCTCATATACTTTTTTACTCCGGAAACGTGAATAAAAGAGAGCTGTTTTGGTATTTTGTAATCTGTGCGTCTGCTAATAAATTCCGTCTTGCATTGGATATTAAGGGATTTTTATAGTCTAGTGTGTATTCTCAAAATAATCATTAATATTCAATACTGCTTTTTTGCTATCCTAAAAAGTGTCTACGTCGTAAATTTTTGAACTAATCAAAATAAGTATTTTTGCCAATAATATGAATTAAATTTCCATAGGGTGTGTTCGATAATCTTGTGACTATATCCAGTATTCAAATGGTTTCAGCGGCCCATTGGTTTCAACTTTTGCCAGAAATATATAATGGTTCTCTTTGTCCCCTGACCCCACGGACATTTGGCGAGCTGAAATAACCTAACCCAATTTATATCAGCTCATAGAGAAAAGAGCACAGCTGACCTTATGTGAGATGATTCATATGGTACAACGCATCGAAGACTCAAACTTTCCTTGAGGGTCGTAGCGGTCACTGCACTCCCAAATAATCTTCGTACTTATCTATTGATAATCATAACGACTCTCCGGAGGGTACTTCGCTCGAGTGTGAAGTGCCGTTACACGTGAAAACGGTTGACTGAGGCGAATAAATCTCAAAAGTCTACTGTAATAAAAGCATCCAAAAAGGTACACATTTTTTCGGAAAACTTGTTCCGTCATTGTCGTTTCAGGAAATGAGTTTGATAACTTTTTGCAACACAATTATGTGTCCTGTATAACTGGGAAATTGTTGAATTACAATTCATGCGTAAACTTTGGTTGCGAGAGCAATAACTTAAGTAAAAACTGAAGAGTTTTGAATGACAAAATGACCCAAAGGATTAAAAACAGCACTCACAAAATCAAGTTGGATATGAGAAAAGCAACTCAAAAACCTCAAGAGATTCATCGTCAAAAAATAAGTTGGTTTTATTTTATTCGGTGAATTTTCATGTCCTTTTTTTTCATTTTTGCAGTGCAACGTGCAATGATTCCAGGGATTACAAAGCGGAACGTCTCCACTTATTTGCCGAGCATCGGTGTGTACGTACTTATATGAACGGCGTGGTGATTGCAGTCGCGTGGCGACTTGCGTTGTTCGACTGTAAAAAAAAAAATAAAACAACGAGAACTGCGTGCACGATTGGCGAGGGTGGTTTGTCTGAATGGCCGCTGATTGTAATCATTGAGTGCAAGTGAATGCCCGTTCAGCCGAATGAATAATACATCCAGTAAATCTCGCGTTATATACACCGCATCCCTGAATGTAAGCTTTCAGTTTCCGCGATACACGTTCGGCTGGCCATATACATTACACTCGTGTGCACTTTGCTTCACAAATATGATGTACTACACAGTAATAACAAGATTGCTATGATGATCGCACAAGATATCCCTGATTAAACTTGTGATCGTAGGAGAAAGTCTGATATTTGTCCAAAGGTGATATTTTATTTATCAATTTTAAATTTCACTTTTGAATTTTGCTTCTAATTCTTCCTGCTGTATAAAAGATGTATGATTTCATATGATAAAGATTCAATTACAAATTACCGAAATTCATGTTCAAAAAATCAATGTCATTTTTTTACTCCGCTATCAGAATGTTTAGGGTTAGTAATTACTTTTAAAAATAAATTTATCGTGTCTTCTTGGCCTCAAGTTATGAAATGACTTTCATATTCTGTCAAACCAACTGATATCTCAGTTGATTTGACTGAATTTGTCAATTGCATTTGAGTAAAACGTACAAAAAAACTTTTTCCAGTGAATAAATCTGTGATACATTTGATTGGTACAATTTTGTTTATTGTTTTTAAGTACAATTTGTTTTCGTCCAGATGACTCTTTCTTGTCGTTTTATCAGCACAATCATGACACAAAATTTGATAGAACCCTTTATTGAAATTATTCGAAATGAAACCTTGGCACATAACTATACATATATATTCGATAACAGTAAGTTTCTCAAACTGTAAACCGGAATATGCAACTAAGCCATACGAAACATCTACGTATCACGTAACATTATACCGTCCAATTCACGATGATATGAAAACTAAAGACGAATCGTTGAAATTGAATATAGCAATACGATAGTGTGAAACCACTCGATCGGCTATGAGCTGATCGTTCTCCTGCTCGGTCATAAACGCAGAATACGAATATTGTCGCCGACGATTTTCGCCCAACACATTTGCAGTCTTGTATTTGCGTACTTACGAGCGTAAAATTGGCCCAACGATTGAGGGAGCCGAGTCTAGCAATCGCGCGTAATTGAATCCCACCTTTGCACGAAACGACGAGATCCAATGAATATTCAGATACTCGATTTAGCACGTGCCTAATTGACCCGGAAGAGGTCTCTAAGGTGCAGTTGCCAAGACGCCACCTGTTTAGAGTTTTGCGCAAAATTGTACCTGATTTATCATTGTGAAATTCGATTTGGTTAATGCCCGCCGATGTGTGCATCGTATCATTTCACTCTTCGTTATCGCACGCTCTCCTGGCTGGTCTGTATAATGGACCTTTATAGGTCTCATTGAGAGGCCAATCATAGGAGTATATGCGTATTCGTGTAAGCTCCACACGGTGCATCGTGATGCGCTACTGTGTTCCCGTGTTAACAACATTCGTAATAACATTTTTATCGTGTCTGCGCCGCTCCAAACAAGAACACAAATAAAAAAAACTTTTTCATATACATTTCTTTATACACCGTCTTTTATACGCCGTACGTTTTATCAGTCCATTAACGATATAACTTTCCAAAGCTCCTGCGCATTGATGGACAAAAACGTCCAACGCATTCCGTCCAATTTTATACGTTTTCACTTTTTCATTTATAATTTATACAGCCTATGCAAGTGCTATATCTGCGCTAACCCTGATTATAGCCTAATTCAAAAGAGCAAGTAAAGTGAGCATTATTATGGCTTCAACATAATGCCGTCAATTATGGCAAATTAGACATGATTTCGTATTCAGCATAGATTTGGAAACAATGAAAAGTAGTACGTGTTCCAGAAAGGGTAACAATAAACAGGGAATTAGAATTAGGTAAACGTTATAACCAAACAGAATAGAGTTATTATTAAACAAAAGATGTTTATCACTTACACTTGACTGGTTTTCATGGATTCCTGTGCAAACGGCACTGAATGGTGTTACAAGAAATTACCTGCCATTTATCATAGATTGCGTGTGTATGTTCAATCACTGAATGATTCAGATGCTCTTGAATCTTTTTTTTCCTCTCATTTCATGATTATTCATTTATTATTAATAATTGAAAATTCATTTTCATTGACAAATAAACTTATTGATTAAACTGAATTCAAGGTCTCGCTATTTAAACAGGATACTTTTGTCTCGTTGAAATGGTCGAGCAAACAAAAAAAAACTCGTTAAAGTGAGCACAGACGAAAAAGCATTGAAAGATTGGCAGAACGACAAGTAGTTTAATACAATAGCATGCACCTTTGCGCCCCAGACCGTGTCCGGTCGTTCGCCTAGCAATACTAAACTATCATTTATTTCGCATTACTCGTCTTTCTCATATAGCATGTTTTGAATGTGGACAAAAATTACACGTTGCGCGAAAAGACTAACTTTTACGATGTTAACGCGACACGCTGCGACGGGCGCATTGATTAGGTGCTTCGGTCAAAAAAGTCTCTGTTCCTCAAACGCACATGTCGCCGCTTTTGCATCGCATCGCAGTTGAAAATAAATAACTATTTACCAAAGTGTCCCATCTAAAACAATATTTAATTCAAATTATTATATTTTTGTAGTATCATCGAGCAGTTAAATTTCGAATTAGAACATGTGTCCAGTTTATCATTATGTCGAACAATTAATTTGAATACATGTTACGGGCCCGGTATTCCAACATTCAGAATCAGTTTTTCTTTTTTTTCTGTTTTGGTTATTTGAAATTGCACATCGTTGAAGAATTCGAGCCGAGCCGAGTACAACGATACGGGATTCAAGGCTATTATTTTAGGATTGTCTTATCTGTCTGAGATCGCTTTGTCGCACTTCATAAAAAACGCTTCGATGCCAAAATGCGCCGCGAGCGTATCACTTTGCGAACTACGAAATTCGCACTCAGCTGCGGAAGGAAGTAACGCATTTGGCTATGACGCTTCGTTAAGTCGTCGCATTTCCTTGCTTAATCTTGCGAATCGCTGGCAGAGTCGACGGATTACTAGGCATTCGCAATATATAAAATACTGAGCCGAATTTCTTTCTGCAAACTTTCACTTGGCAAAAAAATCAACAAAGATTTAATAGCAACGAAGAGAATAACCATTTTTATCGAGAACAATAAAAGCAACCTCAAAATGCAATGAATTTTGTAGTAAAATATGAAAGTATTGGTGGACTCGCCATTATCATTTATTGAGGAAAAAATCGGATGATATTTAAGAAAAACAAAGTCAAGAGACAAAAAAAAACTTTCGCGCTATAAAATAAAGAAATAAAACACAAGACTCGGGATGATAAAATTGATGACACTTTTACTGATCGATCGGGAAAATTGATCCGCACCGTTAAACCTCTTCTTTTGATTGTATTCATCGTCAGTAGTGCCTCGCTCGGACTCAAAACTGCAATTAGCAATGAAAATTATTTACTGCACAGGCCGAAGGTAAAAGAAGTAACTGCTTTTCTAAGAATAATGATGTCACCGGTCATTATCGGGACAATTTCTAAGGGAAGCATTTTTATTGTTCCAAATGTTAACTTTAAACTGTGAGCATTGAATTTACACAACGTGAAATACAAAAAAAAAAGGCCAAATAATGATCAGTCACGTAATTCTCGGTGACAGTATACATTAAAACTCCGTCGATGAGTGGAACAAACCCAACAAGGATGAATGTGCTTTATGTATTTTTAATCTTTTCATCGGTTTGCGAGCGAAATTGGCTCCAACGTGTATACTAAATTCAATAACACTTTTTTTGTTAATTACATAATAGGTTTTCTGCAAAATTATGAATATGGAAACTGTCGTAAAACAGTTTTACAAAGCCTAATGGTTTTACCAGAACCCAATTCAAATGTTTTTGCCACTTGCAGTTCTTTTTCTTTTCTTTTTTTTTCTTTCTTTTTGTCTGCACATTTTTACAGCCGCGGTAGTTTATTTCTATTTCGTCCTGCAACAGAGGTGGACATCATGATGACACGATAGAACATAAACGCTAGAATCCTAAGGGAGTTTCGAAGCATAGAATGTTACTCGTAGCATGGCCACATTGGCGTCGAGATGTCGAGACTTTGCTGCACACAACCCTGCGGACCTCTGCTTACAGGACTGCCCTCAATCGTCAATGCTGACAATTGACCCTCCCTTGGCGTTAGAGTTATACGTTGCCTGATCGAGGATATCAGTGTTTCATACGTATGAAACAAAAATGAAAAACAACCTCCATAACGTGGTAGCTTATTTTTATTAGCATTGCCCGACGTATTGTCTCGGGACGAAGGAGAGAAAAGAGGGACAAAGGTTGCATGAAATATCGTCGCCTTAATCATACAACTGCGTGCGTCCTCGACTAAATACCGTTTTCATTGAATTCAGATTAGATATTAGGAAATCACAATGCTCAATTTTATGTCTTTACATTATCTGTGTTATCTGCTCGGTATAATCCTCTTTACCGTTTTTCTCCCCTCCCCCTCATTCTCATTCATGTCAGCCATATGGCTGTTGGCTCATACACTTGCCCCCGTAATGACTTTGTTCATAACACTTTATCGTAAGTCGTACAATGTTGAAACTGAATTATTAACACGTCCATAGCTCGTACCTGTTTTGTTCGATCCGTAGGATTGTTACGGAGCAGAGAGGGTATCTAATATCAGCGTTTCATTTGACAAGTGCGTGATAAGGCGTCGTTACATTTTTCAATTTCAATGCATGATGACGTAACTTTCGGAAAACGAAATCACGCGACACTCTCTTTGTGTCACACAGAGCTTTGGTTCAAGATTAAAATTTTGCTCCAGAATCAGTGAAGGCGCGTGTTGCACAATGAAAAATATTAAGTGCGATTGTTGAAGTGTTCTTTGAGAGAGAGAGAGAGAGAGAGGGGGGGGGACAAATCCGAGATATTGCAAACCTCGAGACAAAGTACGTTAAAGAAGACATAAATTGGAAAAGCGGGTAAATAGTAGGTAGATAGGTCGGTAGGTAGGTAGGCTAGGTAGGTAGATAGATAGTGCTTACGAGAGCAATCGGGCAGAACGATCGAACGAGAGAAAGAAACGATCGTTACTTCCGCGACTGAACCTGCAATCGTTTTACCTTTACTGCGAAACTTTACTTTCTCGTAATATTGCTATATTGAGCAAGTTGCGTTGTTGTCATCCACCAGACCTCGGACCAGACCCGCGAGCACCGGTGATGAATATATGATTATTTCATTGGCAGGCGCACTTTCTCTTATTCAACTTGGACGCGGATAGACGAAAAGCGTAAGTGCACAATGAGAGACTTGATAGTTACATCTCTCTGATGGTGTACGTGTGTGCCGCACACATTATATATCTCTCCAGCGAAATTTCACAATTTTCCATTTTCACGCTTCGCCTTAGTCGGCGTACAAAACTGCGCTCTCGAGTGATTCATTTATGAAATAAACGCATAAAACGTCAAATTACCGACTAATTTTCGTGGGGTCAATGTTTCGACGTGAAGCAAAAACCGACGCCGTGGCAAAATCGGCCGAGTGTCGTCGTTCGCTCGTGTGCACATTTCGTATCTTGCGTGATGATCAGCGATATATCTATGTTAATGCGAGATGTCGTTGCACCTAAAACGTTGAAATGTTTGTATTCATTCGCTGGTGTTTTGATTTAAAAAAAGGCACGCACTGCGCAGTACGCGATAGTTCTCAATTTTAGAACGTGGAAGCAGAAAATTGTACTAATTAAATGTGACGCGTTTTGTGATGTCAGGTTTTCTAATTTCATTCAGTTTGAATCATTTTTCGGGGTAATAAGTTTAGCGAACGTAGAAAACTAGGGACCATTAATTTGAATTCATGTGAGCATTTCTTAATCGTCTCTAGTACACCTGCATTGCCATATGGCATTATCTATTTCACCAACACTTTTTACGCATTTAACGTCAGACATGTGAATTTTATTGTACGAAGTATCCGTAAGACCGCACACGTGTAAATAAATATAATGTGCAGTTGAATGCGACCCTACGTAGTTGAATTCAGAAACGCTCACCCTAACCCCAATTATTGCTTAACGTCCGAGTTCTGACTAGAAGGATTATGGAATTATCAATTTAGAGTCGAGGGTACCTTTATAAATCTTGATGTCTGTTCATAAAAAAAAAGGCTGTAAAGCAAAATAGTCGAACATATGTATGATAAAATGATTCGATCGATCCAGTCTTTTGATATAATTGAGATGATAAATGGTTGTGTAAATAGATGAAAGCTGATAAAAGTTATTAGGTACAATGATTTGGAATTGTTTAACAATTTTTCATTTTTTATAAATAGTCAGCTTTTCTAAAGACATAAATATTTATTATTTAATTTTTTGAATCATTTCAATCTCGAATTAGAAAAACAATTTAGAAAACAATTTCAAGTTAAAAACTTTTTTTTATCAATTTATCATATTTTGTGATGAATATAATTGGCAAAACAATTCGAACTTCTAAAACAATTTTAAGACAGTGAATTAGTGAGTATAGTCTCACTTCAAAGACACGGTTTCGATTCTCAGTTATTTGAACTTTTTTTACCACGGTTCAAACTTTTAGGAAGTAAAATTTGTATTTCCGGTGTCACGATTCCTAACAATTTCTACCAATTTTTGAAATGAAGAATTTATGGGCAGTTTCAACACAATTACACCCAAATGAAACCGAGACAATTATAATTGCTATGTTTCCGTAAAAGAATCCACATTACTTGGATTTTTTCTGGCATTGTGTGCGCGTTGAGTTCCGTCCATGGTGGACATGCGGATATGCCGGAATTTAATTTTCGTGTCCGCTACAGATTCGGCTAGTCCTGTTTCCGTCTTTATTGCCTTTTTCGCGTGACAACAGAGAATGACGCGAACATAAAAGCTATTTAGCAATATTGAGACATGCGTGACAGCGAGCAGTTTGAAACAAAAAAAATTGGTGTTTATGCTTTTGTTCACTCCACAGATGTTTTTGAAAATTTAGTTTAATTCGATTTCGGACACTCTCCGATACGGCAGGCTTTGATTGAATAGTTGCCTCGAGCGGCCTACCTTACCGATCGAAACGAGTGCTCTGGGTAACGCGCAAAAAGCTTTCATTGCAAAATGAACAACTCAGCGAGGATTGCAAAACATAAATTTACATGCGGATTCAAATTGCGTTGACGTCGTGAGCACGGGGTATTACTTATGAGTGCGAACTAGTGTCCGACAATGGGCATTTTGCATCGCATTAACGTTGACAAACATAATGAAATTAAACTTCACTTTAGCCTGTTCGTATAATAACAGCACACTGGCATCGCTGCTTCGTTCGCAACGGTCTTTGCGCTGACGAATTTGTTTTGCGGGCGCGCATCGATCGAGCAACTCGCCGATGAGCCGCGATGACGGCAGATGATGACTTTGATTTGCAAACACGTACCCCAATTACGCGGGGTATCCGTATAGTAGCTGACCGTGCATTAGCTGCATCAACAATGCATTATTCAATGCATACACGTTGTGTTGATGTATTTGGCTGTTTCGTAATATGATTGCCCCAATATTATTCCGCGTATGCATATACCTGCGATTCGACTATCAGGGGATTTTGAATATCTTCGCTACAACACAAATGCATTGCCGCTTCTTCTCCCCGCTGATCCTCTTGCTCCATATCGGTAACAAGCCCATTTTCACATCAACTGTAATTTCAATCTCACGCTAAACAAACAATTTTTTTCGAACCGTCGCATCATAAATAACCAATCATTGTGTATGATCGAGCTTTAAGTAGTTTCGCCTAATTCCTATACAAAAATGACAAAACGTATTTGCATCAGAAACAGTCAGAACAAGTGACTCAATTCTTGTATCGAGATTTGAATAGCTATCCCACACGGACGAAGATATATTTTATATAATATAAATATATAATTGCATATCTCGTTGATTGAATAATTGAAATGTTTTCTTCAGAGAAATGAATACATAATGAATACATTGTCTTCAGCTATATAATGTATGTCACATCAATTCCAAATTTCCAAATTCCAAATTTCAAAATATAATCCAATTATAATTCGAAATATCAACGTATGCATTTATTCAAAAACAAGTATACGATCGATGTGCTTTATTTACAATCATCATGCAACTCTTTTCATAAAGGAATCTTAAATTATTTTGTTCTCATTCATCAGCAATACAAAACGTCAAAGTTGACATTTCAGTTTACTTGATAGACAGCTAAATTAGGTGTGTCGTTTTGAAGTTGACATGTGAGAAACGTTGTTTTACTTTTAATGATACCAGATACGTTTATTTATCATTAAAACTCGAAAGAAACGCTTGTATCGATCGAATTTATTTTTCGCCATCTATTTGCAACTTTTCTTGTCGTCTGTCATATACTAACCGTCAATTGTTTCCAACCATTGTTTCCGATACAAAAAGAAAAAAAAACGGAAATCAAACATTTAAAAACCAATACAATTTATAACCTTGATAAAAGAGCAATTATTTTTGCAATTGATATTGATTGGAATTTTCAAATGGATCTAATAGACCGATGTGAGTTAGCAAAGTCAAGATCTGTAACGCTGAAATATGCAAATACGTAGGGTCAGGCGACGTGGAATTGTCGAGCGGTCGTTTTGGAACATTGTTTAGAGCGCGCGATAATGAAAATACATACCAGACACACAGGGACAGCGAACAATCATTACAGTAATCAATGGGACGCACTCGATTCGCGCGTTAAACGATTTTGAAGGCTTTGTTGTCCTTTCTGTAAAGGGCGACGAGCCCGTACAAAGCGTTACGTTTCATTTGTGCCAACCTTTTGTTTCTACAATTATATTGTAATGAACATCGCGCGAACCCCCCTTGATATATCATACCGGTAAATCGATGATGCACCGTTACGAAACTCGCGTCTTTCACTCAAATAAAAGCACTGTCCTTTGCATAATCCGCGCGCTGTAAAATCATTTATTGATGCGCTCGCGCGTTTTCGCAAAAAGTGCACACTCGCATGTCCATCATCGGATGACACTTGCAGATCGTAATTTAGATTTGAATCTGCATCGCAGTTACACGATGTAAATTTCAAACTCGTCGACAATAACTTTTCATTATTGCGAGCAAGAACTAGTGCTCGTTAAAATTGTCAATAAAAATTTCTTTTAATTGACCGACCGGCGAAATTTCGATGACAATGCATCCAGGTCTACGAACCATTACAGGAGCGGGGCGAAATGTAAATGAGAAAATGTGGTGGCGCGCAATATTTTTCGGTAGTAAAAAACATAGGAGATGCACATTTTGAAGGTTTTATTTGTATAATAAAAGTATGTTGACCGAAAAAAAAAAGTCTTAACAAATCTTAAAAAAAATAAAATAATATAATTTATGCAGGAAAAAAATGGCCGGATGTTTGAAAGTATTATTACATTAGTCATAGAGATATTAGTCACCGCGATCCGTTGGCACGTGAAACTAGTTCATTCGTGCATCTCCTTTTGTCGAACGAGAGGAAAAAAATTTGTTTAATAAAATTGCACAATCTAGGAAAGTGGAAAAGTTTATTTGAAGCGAGAAATACTTTTCCAGAATTGTGTTATTTACATGCAATAAAAGCGAAGGTGGAAAGTATGTTTTGAACCAATCTGCCTAAATGGCTATGTTATCCGAGGTAAATCGGGAGGAAGGTATAAGTACATGCAATTTGCTGGAATCAGGCTTCGACATCTAGTCGTCATGTCAGCGTCATCCTTGTAGTCTTGTCGTTGTCATTGTGACAAGTATTGCGATCACTGTGCGTAGGGCGGCTAGGAGGTTTATTGGTCTAATTTAAATAACAGAATACAAGGGTGCTGGCATGCTACCTCATTTGCTTGCTCGTATATCTTGAATCTTGTCACCCTCATTTTAGACTCTGATAAACGAAGGACCTTGCGCGTTGACTCGCGTCAACGGCTGAATGGCTGTTTTAAATTTTTATTCACGCGGAAGGTTCTGATTTCTTTGGCATAATCTCCAATCATTCGCCGCACTCAAAACTGTTGACTTCTCGGATCTCAACCGCGTATATATTCAAAACAGTTAATTTTAGTTTATACCATGCTTACAGTTGAAATATCAACCTCTGCGGTCGTTATGATGCTCAAATAATAACTCGTTTTTTTTTTTGCATATAACGTTGTCGTGATGTATGTGTCATGTGTTCTCTTGATGCCATTCAAATGAAAAAACAATGTTCGTGTCAAACATAAGCAGACGTACCATATGACATGTCATTATAAAGGTTAATTGCAAAGTACCAATGAAAATTTGAGTAGCACGTGGTACACCGTTTTCAAAATATTGAATACAATTTGAGGTCGTGCTGTAAACAATGTTGAGAATCCATGCGTTTGAATTTGATATTGAATATTGTGACGGCCCAATTTTTGAAACGTTTAATTGCATTTTGGACGTTTGGTATATCTCTCGTGGAGGGTCGTGTAAGGTTAATTTAAAATCATATTTACGTAATTTGTACAAATTGCATTGGTTTCGCTGAGTACGTGACTGCGACATTTAAAGAAGGAAACGAAGCGCAAAGCTCGTTCTTGTAGCCTTTCAATGTATTTACAGGGCGTAACAGCCATGCGTGTGTCACTTTCTGACTCTTGGCCTGGCAGACCACTTCTTGTCCGCCCAGGACGTACACGCGTGCTCATTTTTTTCTTCCCCTCCTCATACTGATTTTCATTTTTGTACTTTTTCAACTTGACCCTTTTATACTTTTCTTTTTCAAAGAATGTACACTTAATTATAATCATCCTACGGTTTTTGTGTCTTCATTTCTGCAATTACCGGACAAAAGATTGCTCAAGTCAAACAAAATAGACACATTGTTTTGTTCGGCCTTGATTTTGTGCTTACATTCATTATAAAAACTTTGAAGAAAAGAAGCAGAAAATTTGTTGGTTTGATTGAAAAGAAAAAGTTTGGAACTCGATTTTGCAGCTACGAAAAAATGTGGTAGCAAAATAGAAGAGTTTGCCACCGGGCAATAAAAAGCCATGTAAAAATGCGGAAACGAGTTAAAACGGCATACGCGAGCTTGAAGGAAATGCGAAGAGATGAAGGAAAGAGGTGGAGCACACAATCACCTATTGGCAATGGAAAAGCAAACCAAATCAGACCTTCTGCTGCGCCAGAGTTGAAGACGGAAAAGGTCGCTTAAGAAAGCGCAGAGAAGAAGCACACACAGCAGGATTACAGGTAAGTGGGATGAATAGTAGCAGCATCATACTGAATATATAACCAAAGAAGTTACAAAGATTATCATATAATAGAGCCTTGAGGGCCTGCGAGATGCGACGTATCATGATTTGTTTATCCTTTTTTCCGCAGCGCAAGGCGAGTACTGTTACTCACTTTATTAGCCTCGCTTATTTTTGCGCACCATGACAACACTTCTAATTGCAAAATAACGAGTCCAAAAAATGTAGATGCAATTTTGATAAACACGATGATATAACCAGCCTAGCGATCATCGGCTCAACATTATCGATTCAGGCCGTGCTGAGGGTAAAAATAATACTTCTTCTAGAGCTCTGAAATACGTAACGAATATTTTGTTTAGTTTCTCGTGTCTTTGGTGGAGCACGTGACTCGAAGTTTAACTAAACGACGCTTTTTCCTGTTGAATTGATGCGTATATCTGCGCATGAGGAAAGTAATTTTTTGCACATGTTCGCATGCACGCACGTGCCTGATAGCTACATACGAATACAGTGATGGACACGCACACACACCCGCGTTCGGCTAGCGTGTACACTGTCACTGAAGGCAATGAACTTCATCTCTTTACCACCAAGCGATGGCTTTTATGCGAGTATAATAAATAGCCCGTGTTTATATACTTTGTTATTTCAACGATCCACGCGCACCGAGCTAAAGGCCAGCATTGTTCCCAAGTATCGGAATTGTACCCAAAATTTGGGTTACGCGAGTTTAATTTTATGCACACCGTGACCCCCGTCGACCTTTCAATTGGCCTCTGCGTCTTTTAACGCTTGCGCCAGGTCCGATTTTTTTGCCTCTTCGGTTGATTGCAATGAGATTAAGTTTCATCTAGACTTCAATTTCGAGACACGAAAATTATATACATGTGGTTTGAATTCGTACAACGCACATATGGTACTCGTATAGACTTGAACACAAAATCGAAGGTAAATTAATTGCCATCATTCATAGTTGGTGTATTCAAAAACAAAACAACAACAATTGTACTGTTAATTTCATTATACCTTTTTATTGTTTTGTTTGTTTGTTTGTTTTTTTTTTTCCAAACCCAAGTCATGATTTTGTAAACACATTTTGCAGTGTATAGATTTGTTGGCCCTCCAGAACTCCTCCGTCTCCGTTCGACGTCACATTAAATAGCCTTTTATCGCAAATGTGAACACTCATGTTCAAATATATATATATATATATATATATATATATATATATATATATATATATATATATATAGTGTAGCAAATGACCCGTGACGAGAGTTTCGTAAAACTTGGACATTTATGCACGTTAGAGAAATTGTTTTTGCTCATGGAAAGTAATTCGGATTCGGGAATAGTGAATAATTTGTTTGTCTCAGAATGGGAGGGAAAAATTTTAGAAACGTGCAAAAGGTTCACTCCGAGAAGCGAAGAAGTCGACGCCTGGCAGGCAGTGAAAGTTCGAGGCGTGTGTGTTTCCGACAATTATGATATTTCTCTCAGCTTCGCATGTTGATTTTGAAATAAATAATCACGCGGCGCGAATTATATAAAAATACGTGACCACTTCGAGAGTCTTGTGTATATACATTGTCAATGCAATTCATAGCCTCTGGCCTGATCGTTGAATGCACCCGAAGTAGACCGAAACTTTTTTTTTTTTTTTTTTTAATATCCTCCAGAGCTAAGAATGAATTTCCGTTCTTTGTGAATCGCAAATTTATTGTGAAATTTTTTAAAATGAATATTAATCAGATAATGATAATAATGATGCAAATTGAAATTGCATCTCGTTTAAAATTGTTCCCGTTTGAATGTTAGGTAAACTCGAAACGTTTTCATGATCTGTGGACTCGAGTCTTTCGCATTATATGCACATCTTAGCAGTAGCTTAAGTGAATGCGTAATATCGGAGCCGGTTTTGATTTTTATTTGTGTCACGATACGCGAGGATATACAAGCGTCATCGTTGCATACATATTAGTATAAATATAACTGATGCTGCTCCCAAAGGTTTTCATTTCGTTCCGTTAAAGTTGATCTAAAAAATTAAACTGTTTAAATGCAGTTACAATAACATTAACGTATACAAAAAATGTTTTCAAATTGAATATATCTCTCTAATTAATGAAAGCCAATTGAATAATATGCAAAAGTCAGTCATCGGTAATGATTTAAAGTTAGACTCGATGGATACGTTATTTACAATAATTATGTACCAGGCA
Source organism: Trissolcus brochymenae (assembly GCA_030523145.1). Lineage (NCBI taxonomy): Eukaryota > Metazoa > Arthropoda > Insecta > Hymenoptera > Scelionidae > Trissolcus > Trissolcus brochymenae. The sequence continues at coordinate 141,896 of JAQQRF010000132.1, forward strand.
AAATTATTGATATCTATACAGTCAATTGCAATAATTTGTCACCAATTGTTTTTCATTTACTGTATCAATCACGTGAAAATACATGCGATTCAAATTTCCTATTTATCATCAGAGATGCTGAAAACCACACCTGCGCAAATAATTACAGTAAAGTCGTTATAATATAATTCAGTCATATTTTTATAACTGATGGTAAATCTAGAATTTATATCAACATGATTGTACAACAATTACATCAATGATTATCAATCAAATGTAAACACTAAACTTCTAACATCAACAATCTACTGTTCACCATCAAACAATTTCTAGCAGCGTTATTACGTCACAATCGGTCATACACACCTAGAGAGACGGAGAAAAAAAGTAACATATCTTTATTAATTACAAAATCACACGGCGAACAAATTTACTACTATTGATTGTAACGTGATTTGAAATACTGGATACTTAAAGTTGTTTTACTGATGTATATCACTTGTGTAATGACACGTGGTTATAGAAAGCTGGAATAATCATGGCAATGTTGCAGTACTTAATTTTTTTCTCGAATAGGTGGAGCAGAAGTGAGAAACAAACGAAAAGAAAATGAGAGGGACGAACAACAGAGGAGAAGATAATTTTTCACCGATAAACGTTGGCTCAGCAGAGACGAAAAGACCGTCACAAAAACTGACAGCCGAGTTTTTAGCACCGCCGAGACAGCTCCCCGCTGAAGAATAAAAAAAGTCCTAAATTCGTCTACACGCGTTTTCATTAATTGCACAAATCAAAATCACGAAAGTGGTTGCTGCAAACGGATGAATAACAAAATAGAAAAAGACAAAAAAAAACCTTAACTGTCATTACAAACGTTATTACAACTCAATTTGTTCGGCGCTCGTGTACGAAGTGCAGTACGAAACGCGTTGCGAAACCCGGATTATATAAGACAACTCGCGGTGGGTTCGGGTAAGGGCGAGAAGGCCTGTAATGTTTGTTACAAATTTTTTTTCCTTCCCCCCCCCCTCCCCCATCCCGTGACACGCTGATACGAATCTGGCACGATATAAAATCATAACGAAATGATATGCAAAACGTTATTAATGACAAAACAACGTTGAATAATAATAAGAGCGGCAACTACGGAGGTAATGACAGTAAAGAAATAAATAATAATAATAATCACATGTGACCGCTTTTCTGTCCGTCCAACGCCCTTTCACGTCGATGGGTGTGACCTCGGTAGTAAGAGTTGTTGGACGATTATGCATATTCATACGATGCAGCGAGAGGAGCAAACAAGCCACAAAGAAGACAACGCGATGCTGAGTTGATAATCGGACAGAGAGGGGACGACGTGTATTTTTTACGATAGGTTGAAGAAAGACAAAGAGTTGCATGAAACGAGCGAGAGACCTGACGGCGAATAGGACGGATAAATGAAGCAAAGAAAACGGGCAGAGGAGAAGGGCAACTCAAGGCGATGGCGATTCTTCTTAACGCTGTTATCCCGATGAGGGTTAAGACGGTGTTGAAGACGCTGCCCATGATGGCATCGGCCAACCTGGCAACACCAGCCGAGCGAACTGGCGTGGCTAACCGGTTTGGTTAGTCCTGCAGTTGCACGCACAAACTTATCGCCGTGAACGCACACCTGAGCATAAAAGAACACGTCGCTCCTAGACTGGCGTATCTGTACACGACTCAGCCACACGGGCCCTCTCTCCCTGTGTACGTACACTTGACAACACTATGATCCTCCGAACCGAATGTATTACGGCAGAAATACTAGCCTGATTATAGCATCGTACGTGCGTAGGTGAAATGCAACTGATATTTCAAAACATTTGCTGCCGAATGAAGAAACTTTTCAACTGGGCAATATAAAACCATTGCCAATCATTGTTAAGTTATTATCGAATTTTTTTTATCTTCGTTTATAAACCTTTTTTTTTTTTGCCATTATAACTTGTCGTTAAAAGTTGGGGCGAATGAACGGCGATTATAAAATATAGTAGTTGTACCTGTTATCGACACCTGCACCTATTATCGACAGTTTCATTTATTAATTCATCTAACAAAATATGTTGGATCAATTTTTGGATCATATTGCATGAAGTTTTGAACAAAATTGTCGATAATATTACAACTATCTGACTATCAATTGAGACGACTTTTGTTGCATTTTTTCCTTTACAACAAACTATAAGAGTGCCGTTGAACGAAAAGTGGACGAACAAAGATAGGCATGTAAACACGAACGCGAACCTTTCGTATGTATTACTTTCTCGCCCTACCTGTGGCCAAGTGTAAATTGTGTTTCTTCTCCAACGGGTTCTTTTGAGCGCAACAGAGGCAGCGAATCTCGGGGGCCGGGCGCCAGTGACTCTCGAAAAGAAAACTAATTTATTATCGCCGCGTCAAGTATAATTCGTCGCAGCTACTGTATTTTGACTTTTTACACTCCTCCTTCGGTCCAATCACCTCGCTCCGCGTCTCGTCGTCGTGCTCCTTTTCTCGCCGTCATTACTTTTTTAAATCGTTCATTGGGCTTCTACCTCTCGAATAAACCCAATATTATTTCTCCGAAAATATCGCCGCACGTCGTTTGCAAACCTGGAGCATAAATCATTTGCTCAATGAACAACGTTTATCTTTTGTTATAATCGGCGTACAGCCTTTTTTTTCTCTCTCTCCTTCTTGTCGCTTTGTTGATTGGCTTCATTTGGTTTTATTGAGATTTTTCATCTTTGAAAAATGTTCACTTTGACCAATGACGCGCAAATCTTGTGTGTACGTTTCGAGGACAGGTCAGGTTCTGGCCTGCGGCATTTCTTTTCAAAAGTCGAAAGGGTGAAAACCCTAATGAGTGAAGGCTCAAGCCAGAAAACGAGGGTCGAGGGTACGACAACAAAAATGAATGTGAAATTGTAAATTTGCCATCGAAAAAGAGAAAAACGAAAACAAAGCGATCTCGAGCGAGGAGAGAAAAAAAGAAGAAGAAGAAGAAGAAGAAGAAGTTCTAAATTGGAAACTTTAAATTGTTCAAGTGCAAAATATCTCGGTTGAATAGTGTCATCCAGATGTGTAAAGACGTAGAGATTTTGAAGCGCAGAAAATATATAAACTCAATTTCGTCAATTTTATTCTTCTTTATCCATCCTGCTTTTGTACCATCTCCTCGCGTTGACCCCACTCCTGAGCGATCGTCCGCAAGCTAAAAACAAAGTCAGTAAAGTTACAGGAAAATGCAAGCAACACGAAACAGGGGTCAAAATCCTTGTGCATCGAAGGAAGGAGACGCTAGAACAGCGATCAGCCGAGAGAGAGAGAGAGAGAAGGAAGCGAAGGTGCTGCAGGATCGTGCGACAAGGACAGTAACACCCGAGCGGGTTCGAGTTGAACAAGGACGACGATAACGACAGAAGAGAAGGAGAGACTGTGGAGCGAGACGGCGATAAACTGAACAGTGAAGGGGTAAATAGTAAGAAACGACACATACATAAGAGGGGCTTTGGACTGTGGGAGATGAAAAGAGAAAGACGCGGATAATAATGAGTGTGCAAGAGAGACACGCGAGGCTACTGCACGTTAACAGCGCCTGCATAATACTGCACCTCCATTTCTTACTATGACTTTGTCGAAGACAAGTTACGCCGTAATAAAAACACCCAGAAAATTATATGCCTCCGGCCACGTGCACCAGCCGCGCGCGGCCTAATACTTAACGCGCCTCGATGTTTCACAGCGAAAGAGTCGATTTTGCGTTTCTATTGCCGAGGCTGTACGGGACGCACAAGAACTGCGCCGCAAAATATACATCTCTGTGCAAATAAAACGCGCCTTCGCGATTCGTATCTTCGCGCGTATATAAAAGATGGTCGCGACTCCGAGCGACAAACGAATCAGTCGCAAAACCACTTGGATGTCAATTTTGTTTTTGCCTTCGTTTTTTGTTTGTTTCTTTTTTCTTCTGTATTATATCCGGTAGAGGTTCGGAGTTTTTGAGAGATAGCCAAATCGAATGTTAAACGTAAGCGTTATGTGAAAACAGGTTGCACAACCACAAGTTGTCTTTTCGACGCAATTGAAATTACAAGTTCCATATAACTATGATATCGGGACTAGTTCTAATGGCAATATTCAATTAAATGCTTTTTCATCGCAACAGTGTTGTAAATTAGGAAGTAAAAAATGAAATTACAAAAAATGACGATAAAAATAAAAGTGAAACTCCTTTTTGTAATTGGTAGGCTGGTGTATAATAAAGTTTGCCGTTCGTTTTCCGAGGGAACAATTTTTGGTTCGCGAAGATGCAAGAAAAACCGTTGCTCAACTATCTCTGTCCTCTCTGCACGTGGCCGAGACTTACTTCGCGGTAAAAAGTAATTGTCAGCTAGGCGAGCCGATGGAAAAAAAAGTTTAGTCCATTTCCGATGCTGACGGTCGGCATCTTGATCAACAGCAATGAGATCATTGCTTGGAATAAACGAGGTAATAATTTTTCACCGCATAGGTAGTGGCACCCTTGCTTGTTCAGCTTCGACAACACGACAGCGCGTTGCTTGCGCAACAATTAATTTTCCTCCGTGATAATACTGTTTGCCGCCAGGAGTAGTATAAACTGCCGCACACTCGACCTTGGATGCAATAGACACGCTTGTATATAATGCACCTATATTTTTCGTCAGCTCCGGACCCAATCCAAAATTGTTTAATCAAAATTCATCTGCATAGATAAATATTTACCCTGCGTTATATTAACAGTTTTCATCGTCACATCGCTTTTGTATTCGTTATAGTGACTTTAACCTCCACCCCCTTTGGCCCACCCCACCATAGGTACCAGGGTCTCTCATAGTTTGGACAAAATGTTATCATTACACTACAAACATGTTTATAATCAAAGAATTATTATTCATAACATAATAATAATAAATTAATTACTGTTTTTGGCGATTAAAATTTGAATGTTTCAATTTAGAAAAAGGTCCCCCACCACATCACAGCAAAGTTCGACTGCTACATCACTACCAAATTTATCAATTATCTTTTCTATCACCTAAACTGACATGGGTTTCGAAATATTATAATGATCCAATACAAATACAAACTAACTTGGCCAAATGATCCAATGTAAGGTAAATACAAACGTTTCCAATGATCTTGCTATTTAGAATAACACCGACGATTCGACTGTATCTTATTACAAGCAACCATTCTAAGAAACAACTAATATATATTTGCTTTTAAGACCATTTATGGGTTGATGGAAACTATATAACTTGTCTCGCTAATTAGAAGCGCAATAGCACAGGTACAGCGAACGTGTCTGTGTGCGTACTCTGATACACACTTATTTGAGTGTGTCGTGTATGATCAGCATATAATGCGAGCGTAACTATGTAACTTGATATGCGCACACATTAATGTGCAACCACTGTCAAACCTATCTCAATGCATTCAACATTGTCACTGAATCAATATTGATTTTCACCCAATATGAAAGACTTTTCTTTAGTCAACCAAAGTGACAGTTATTGTGTTGGCAACATTTGTTGGCCATTTTTTACATATCAAACTTGTCTCGACTGGTTTGTACGGGTCACAACCAGTATCTTAACTTGAGACTTTGATTTGCGAATGAAATTTGGTTATGCAATTTTTTTTATCTAATAAATTAAAACCTAGTTCAAAATTGATCCAAAAGGTTAGATTTTTTTTTTTAAGAAAAATAAAGTAACAAGAATATCGATGACAGGAATTCTAATAACAAAATATAAGGTTTAGGTTAGTCAACAGGTGACTAACCTGCCAAAGAAACTAACCTATACAAACAATGCGTTCGTTTAACGAATAAAATCCTTCTCCTTTCTCTTTCTTAATGGCTCAAACCTTCAGAAATCAAGGGGAAGGCAGTTCTCTCCGCTATATCTTGACTCACACATCTACAGTTCTTCAATCCACCTCCTTTCCTCTCCATTTGTCGTGCAAACGTGTTTACGGAGGGACCTGGACCGTCCCAGACTGCACGTGTTCCTAACGTACCCGAACCCCCGTCTCTGCAGGGTGGTTCTCAATCGAGAACTTTTGAATACAACATTTTTCGCAGAAACCCATTTTTATTCTACTAAAAATGTAACTGACACACAAATAACGAACTTTATTTATTGCAAATATTATTTACTCAATAATTTGAAAACAATTTGTTGTTTCTAAATTTTACGATTTAGAATAAACTGAATTGAATTTGATTCAATGGTTGAATAGATTGGTTCTAATTTTAGAGATTTAAAAAAAAAACTAAAGCCAAGAAGACTTACTCGACAATAAAAACAAACACTGTTCGAAGATACTTTTTGAGAACCGCTGTCTCCCTTCGCCACGGGGCACAGTTCGTGACTCATCAGGCCCTAAGATTCACTCTTACACGGAAGCAAAGCACAAAAACTTACAAAATCTCATCCAACAGTTTATTCATACAAATATTAATACCGATTAAACTTGTAAAACTGAAACAAAAATCTCAAAATTCTATAATCCAGTTCAGATCTTTTTTTCTCCTTCTATTTTGTCGGCATTTTTTTCGGTTTATGCATAATTCTAAAAAATCTATTTTAAAAAAGAATGGAATAAAATTGTATGGTTTTTTCAATGCTTTCAATTTTGTTTTAATTTTTAATTTGTTGCTTTAGTCCTTAATTTACAACTTGAATCTTGATATTGGTTCATTAATGGATTTATTCATCGTCCAATTCTTTTGTGTCGATACGTGGTGCTCGAAAAGCATTAGAATTGACCCGTCTGTCTTAGCCCGTCTGAATTGCCCCAGGTCGGGCGCCGTTTCGAATTCCCATGCATTTATGTTCGAGCAGTAATATCATCACCTACCCCGTCATCTCGCAATCCATGTCACCACGTTTGCTTTATTAACGAACCCACACAGGTCTAGCCTATGGCGTGACCTTTTTCATATCATGGGATATTGTATTTTAATATTGCCACCACCACACGGTTGCGTTGGCTTTGCCATACACGCCACCCTAGATCTTTCATGCACGCACACAGATGACGAGCATTATAGTTTCCTCTTGAAGTACCATGCACCTGTGAGATTCCCATACACACAACCCAGCTTCACCTCGATTCTGCACCCCTCGAAAACCTGATGTTCTTTGGGAGATGAAAAAAGAAAATGCAAAAAAACCGACGTGAAGAGGAAGAGGATAAAACCTAGTGTAACCGTTTGTTTGAGGTAACACACTTGTCCCAGTACGTTTCTTTATGACTGAACACATTACTCCACCTGCGAACTCGCTTTGGGGTTCTATTGATATGTAGATGTCAGTTACACGTTACACCTATAGTGTGTCGCTGCGGCAAATAAAATGACAGCGAAAAAAAACGTTCCTCGACTAATATGCGGTGTCTCCGTTTCGTAAATGTGCATATTCAAAGCGTCGAATAAATTATCCCTGACGTTATTTTCTTTTTTTTTCTATTCGTAACGTTTAAACAATAATAAATTTACCATGATAAATGCACAATGCTAATTATAATAATGGTATCAATAAATGATCATATCGATTTTTCGTTTTTCTATAAAAGTTTGAAGTGAATAATAATATTGTGAGACTCGCGATTCCCCTCCCTCTGTTTTTTTTTTTTTTTTTTTTTTTTTTTTTTTTTTTTTTTTTTTTTTTTTTTTTTTTTTTTTTTTTTTTTTTATGACGGCATTTTTTTTGTCTTTTAAAATGTCAGAGTCGCCATCGGGTCTCCTATTTGACAAGCGGCTGTGAACGTTGTAATTTCTTATTTCATTGCCAGTTGATACGCACGCGCACAACGAGTAAAAGTTTAATTTTGCAACAGCTACCTACGATGGTCGAAGGTAATAATAATAAATTACATTTTTCGTATCATTATAGCGATATTCGTGTAACTACTGATCTCAACGTAGGAGTCTCCTACATATGTATATACTTTTCTGAGCTTTTTTTCCTTTTTCAGATTAAGTATCAGAATGGCGGTGTGCAAAATTCAGGTGCTGATTTTGAAAAAAAAAAAAAAAAAAATTATAAGATATAACCTACATCTTGTAAACCAATTTACATTTCAATTATCACTCCGAGCAACTTGTTACAAGCGCTGTTGTTTATTGTCTACATAATTTAAGTCTTTGTTGAGTCTGTAACAATTTTTTTCGCCGTCCTTTATGCAAATAAATCACTCATCATCCGCAGGTGATAACTGATTTTGAAAAATCAATCGAGATGTGAAAAAAGACATATGCTTCGTCGACAAACTCATTATGTTAATTGATTGATTCCCGCCCTCTTTTCTCGAGTAACAAAAGGGGGAAGGGAAAAGGGAACTAGGTCAACTGCGTTTTATTATAGTTCAAAGGATGCTCATGATGCCTACGGTTTGCCGACGATCAGATTTTGACATCAACATTTTAGAACAATGATTTCTGCATACGCTAACACTTAGTATTCAGCTTTTTATTCCTTGTTTTTTTTTTCACTTGTTTCAATTTTTTTCTTCCTACGCATCATGAAGAGCGTTGACTTATCGTATAATGTTTTACATTGCAAAAATCGTTGCAATGATTGTCGTGTGGGTCGTCAAGTGACATATTTCTTGTACCCACGTCTAGGTGATATTTCAGTTACAGTCGAACGATCATTTCTTCCCGATAAGTAAAGAAAAAAACATTACTGTGAAACCGTCAAACGGCTGCTTAATAATAACGCAAATTTTTGTACGCCTCCGAAGCAATTAAGTTGTTTTTAATTGCTTGAAATTATTTTGTTAAAAGATTTATTGAAATCAAAATTTTAAATGAAACCATCATGAGAAAAAGGGGTTGCGTACAAATATGACAATTAAATATTGAAGAAATGTTTCTAGGAACAAATTTAAAACGATGTTATAAATGAAACAAGAAATGAAAATAAACAGCAATACATAAGACTAAGGGTTGCATATACAACGATGCCTATCAAATATTCAAGATAATGAAGGACAATATTTTCATTAAATTGATTTTCATAATCCACTTTTCCCCTTTTTCGAATATGATTACACATAAAAAATAAAACGCATTATGATACGAAAGAAAAAAATATAACTATAATAAATACACTTGTTTATGTCATGAAATGAGACCAATTGATGAATAGTGTACGATATTCGTGTCATCAAACATTCACTTGTGAGAATTCATTCCCGATTATATTTTATTTAATCGTGAGTAATAACAACTTTTAATTTTGACATAATAATAATGTTTCACTTGTTTTCTTTAATTTAATGTAAATACTTTTAATTGTTAAAACTCAAAAACTGATTTAAACAATTCAAATGATGTAATAAAGCGATTAAATTTCGATAAAGTATGAATAATTTTTGTTTACTTACTCTTTTTGAAGTCCCAGCGCCTTTGTAGATAGGATTGAAATATAAACACGTACTCTTCCAGGATCCGCCGTTGAGGGCAGCACATTGCAGAAACGCAACTCCTTACCAGAGTTTCCACATTTTGGGCTACTAAATATGTTACTAAATGTAAGTTTGAATAAACATAACTCGATTTGGCTATTTAGGATTAATCTTCCTGTTGTGGCCATATAATTTTGTATACAATGAATCTGTGAACAGAAAATAAAAATAAAAATCTTAATTTTTATTTAATATATAAATTATAAACAGAAATACAAATAAAAAAACTCAAAACACTCTTGAATGTATTTGTTGCATGTATTTTTTTGTATAAAAATAAAAGAACTATATTTATTAAATTTAACAAAATAATTTTGTTTAACCACCTTAAACCGTTTTATTTTCGTTTACAAAGTGATTATATTTATCAGGGATCAAAACCTGCAGAAAAAAGGGAAATTAATAAACAGAACTAGAACTTTTACTATACGTCATGTTTGAATAAATCAGTGTAAGTCAGCCGGTGGAGATCATTTATTATGCAAACAAGAAAATCAGACGAGTTGAACTTTTTTCCCCCTGTTTGTGTTTTTTGTTTCACTCAATGTTTTTATCAAGTCATAAATGTTGAAAAACTTTTCTGCGACGCAATTAAAAGTTTTTCCACCAAGATTCATTTGCTATCTCAATAATACGAACGATTAAAAAACATTATGAAGAAGTTACTTGGAATATAAAAAAAAAATCAATTCCATCACGTGCAGTCATTTGTTCGCAAGGACAAGTTGCACTTCAACGCTTAGACGTTAGATCGTGTGTATTATTAAAGTTCTTTGTCATAGCGATAGTTCACTCAATAGAATGTAAAGCAAGAAAAAATGATGGCAATCCGCAGACACATTGGATCAGCGAATGGCGCTGGACTTGTGTCTGATGTTAATTAAGGCCAAGGAAAGGAAAACATCAAGAAGGTTGTCGCAAGTTGTGAAAAGTCTCTGCGATCGAGCTCGCTACAGAATGCAAGTGGCTGAGTCCCACTCTAAACGCCATACAGGAGAGCGTGTGCCAGAATTTTTATCCTGCAGGAGTTACGACTCTTTTACAGCTTCACGACTGCTTGTTTTCATGACGTCTCGCTTGCTTCGACGCAGAGCTCAAATCTCAAGATCTGCTGAAAACTAGTTTTCTTCCTGTATCTCAGACCTAGTTCACCCTCGGACAATTTGAAGAGTAATTTCATAAACAACTCGAGAACACACTTTTTTTTTCTCGAAACAAAATTTCAAAAACCATATAATAAAATGATGAAATTCCAATGCCAATGCGAGAGGGGGTAAATTTTTTTTTTTCCATATTAGTGCAATCAACCGAAGGCACAAACCGAAACCAATAACATCGAACATTCAATATAATATGAATCGCGAAATTCCTCTCAACAAGTTGTTTTATTTAATTAATTCCCTCCTAATTGATTTTCCTATATCTGTCTATCGTTTCACTAAATTTTGTTCAATCTCGTTCACAAAATGATTCCATTTATTTACTCTGATCATCGAGAATCCCGGCCATTGTTCTCTCAACGTAGAATTATATTTAACTGGTAAAAAGGATTAACATGCGAATATTATATTTCTGCAAATATTTCTCTTGTGCATTTCAACTCGCTTTTATTCAAGTCTTTTAATCGTCATGTCCAGAAGAAACTACAAAAATGATTGCGATATCTCGGGAATTGAAATACCAAATGTTATTGTTGTTTTTGTTTTTTTTTTTGTTTTTTAATTTCGTTTAAAACTAAAATATTAACTAAAGTTCGGAGCAATAAATATGAACAATATGAACGGTTTATGAAAAGCAGATCTATATTTTCACTGGCAATGAAAAAATAAAGAAAAAGTGGAAAGAGTAAGAAAAAAAAGGTCCAGCAGCCATCCGTATTCATTTTTATTAAGCAACATTTCTCTCGTAATAAAAGTCCGAGACAATCTTCATGGAATCTTTGCGAGACACGCGGTATCGCGTATCATCGGACTCCCCCTTTTTTTTCGAACCTCGCACTTCTTCCTAGGGTCGGATATAAAACCTGATGGCCGATAACAACCTCTAGCACCCTAGTACCGCCACTGTATTCGACACAAAAGACGAGAGTGGTTCCCGTTTTATTGGAACTACACACCACTTCAAGGCACTCGATAGAAATATACACATGTATAAATACACGGGTACACATAAGGATTATATAACACACTTTTCACATATATGACGACAGTACCAGACTCGCCCCATGAGCAGTGGACGTTTGGCAGCAGAGAGTGATTTTTCTTGGTCGAATATTGGGCACGGATAAACCTGTACATCTTTTGCGATTCAAATAATTGCATTTATCCGGGCTTTCAAGCGACCATTTTAACTCTGCGATATACTGACAAATGATGTGAGACATTTTTTTTTTCTTTTCTTCTTAAGATCGGCAAGAAATGCCGAGACCTCGCAAATTGGATTCGTGTTCTAGAAAGAGAATGGGAGTTGATAAACATTTGTCTTTTTCTAGTCACCCCTCGTGTTTATCTAACTTGCGTCAACCCTTTAGTATTTACTAACCATCAGGATCAAATTTGCGAGGTTACAAACCTGCGATGACGTTTATTTATTCTCCTAATTTTCAAATCATTCGTGTGGTGCAAATTAAAAGCTCAGACGTGAAATCCAACATAGTTAACAGGTTACATTGATTATCAGGATTTTAAAGAACAATTTTTGGAAGATTGTGAAGTTTTTTCACAAACAAATATGAAAACAACTTTTTTTGATTTGAATGTCAGCTCTTCAAATATCGAAAAACCGATTTAGGAGAACATATTAATTTTGTTCTACGCAAATAACGGAACCGTGTTGGTCCAGCCAGGAGGCCCATTTTCGGTATTTTTTGTTTTTTGAGATCGTAGTCAACAGTCTGTTTGTAGTAGGAGCGGATGCTGGCGGAAATTACGGGAAAACGATCGTCATCCCGTTCGGCATTAGGTACTGTTCGCGGCAACGCTAGTTGTGATTTCAAGTCGGAAACTTCATTTCCGGATTTGGCGTCAATTTCACAGACGTCAATTCGAAAATCAACGGACCGACACAAAGGGGTTTATCGGCAAACGACCCGAGCGCGCTTCATCGCTCAGGGCGTTATATTGCGCTATCTTCGCAGGACAAGAATAATCCACCGACGGACTCTGCTGTACTTCTGATGTCTGCTATTCGCAACCCTCTTCGACTTTCTTCCTCTGCACTGTTCGTTAAACATCAGTGCGATAATCAAACATTTATATAGACTCCCGGTGTCCTCGTCTTTAATCAAATTTGTTTTTCATTAGTACGCGTCCGGTCATTATTATACTAACTGCGTTTGATAGTTGCCAACAATTTAAATACATCAAATTTACAACAAAAAAAAAAATTTGTTCGTTTTCTCTGCTTTTAAATTTGAAATTGAAATGTAGTTAATCTTTTTAGTTCATCTAGTTCACACCAGTCAAATTTTCGAAAAGATTTTGACCCGTTGGGTGTGCAATCCCATTATATATATTAATGCTGAACTTTTATGACTAAAGTCATAGCGCTAAGTAAACCGAGCCCACTTAGCAAAGATGTAGTATGTACGAGAAACCATTAATTTTGCATGGTGTATATCGGAATAATTCGCCACATTGCACCGCCATAATCCGCAGCTGGCGAGAGATTGAAACTGCTCGTGAGACGACTTACGATATATATTATTCAGCGCGTCAATCAAATCGGTGCGTCTGCGAAATTTATCTGAACTCATTCGGATTCTTGCATCATCATTATAACGACCGGGATCGAGCTATCCGTATTACCGACAATTCAATGCTGCATTATTTCTTTACTTGCGTGCGTTATTTCAACTATTTTCTCTTTTGCGCGTTCTGATTTATATAACATATCATTTCGAGTCACTTACTTCGACAAAAAAAAATCAGAAATATATACACGAATACCCCGATTGCAAGTATTATTTCGCAGAAAAGGTATTAATAACGTTATTGCTGCACTTGCAAACGGTCGTATCATAAAATGTTTATTACCGCAACTTTGGGCGATGACTTAGTTATGCCGTCGCGCGATTTTTCATTCAAATGAGATGCAAAACGCGTGAGGTTGTAATGTAATGTTAAGCCGCGGCAATATCGAGGAATGAGAGGCGTAAAACGAGATCGCTGATTTGATGTAAGTTTACACACATCACTGGCGCGTACAACGTCTACTGTTAACTAGGTTTACTAAGGTAACAAGGGCTTGTCTAATGACTCGGAAGGTCCGGATTATTTGATTATCACATTACCAGTGATTTCGGCACGAGGGAGAGCCATAAAACGAACGGTCTCCCACCCTTCTTTCAGCAGCCACTGAAACGAGCCGATGCGATACTGAAAAGATATTTGATACACCCTGGTGTGCGATGTTACGCTGAAATCCAGTTGGGGAAAGTCAAAGAGATTTGAACCAAGTCTTCTAGACACATCGATAATATTTGGTTAGTCCTTCTGTCACAACTGTTCGTCAAATTATGTCGGGCCTATTAAGTAAAACGTTCGTAAAAAACCTTAATGCACCATCGGTGTTGTATCGTCTTTTCACCGAAGATTTAATTTTAGAATCCAATTTTTGTTCATTCGCTTTTTATCGCGCAAGCACTTGTAAACATTTCCCGGGCGTGATATTTTTTTTTTCAACTGCACCACGCATTTTTCGCGCATCAAATTTTCAACGGACGTCAGGCTTTTTTTATGACAGTCGTTAAAAATGTGAATCATAATGCGATATGAATTCAAACCATCCGTGAAATAGTTGTCCAGCAGTTGTTACATGCCTCGTTACATTGAAAATCAGTTATATCAAATCACGTAACCGATTCTCCGAAAGCGCGCGAAAACTCTCTACAATTGAATCCTAAGAGATGATTATGTTTCATGAAAATTTTATAAGCAAACATGCTAACAAAGCTGAAACGCACTTCCGACACGAGTTTAGTCAGAACAAAATGCAGGGAGTTGAATAACGAAAAAAAAAAAAAAAAAAAAAAAAAAACAATTATTGATCTATGCCGGTAGCATCAGCTGCTTAAGTTAAGATGTAACCCTTTCAGTCTGCGTAACGAGTCTTTAATTAATTGAGTCTTTAACAATGACTCAGGTGTCCCGCAGAATCCCGAGATCCCTTATTGAGGGTTCTCTTGCGACTACGACGGTTCGATAATAGCTCTGCATTATCATACGCACGACCTACTTAGCCGTTGATGCGAACCCGTAAATACCCAAATTTGCATGCACCTAAGCCAGCTTGCGATGGATGGTTAACAAATCTGAGCTCAACTAGCCTAGGATTAAAACCATTTTTTGTCCAACATCATTTTGCCTTAATATTGTCTGGGAACGAGACAAAAGATGTGAACCTGATACGATGAAACTCTAACGGCTAAAAAATTAGCTTTTATTTCATGTTTCTTCCCTAGGTAATATATTTGAAATAAATGTATTCTCTCTGAAAAAAAAAAAGTTTCTTTTCTTCACCGATGCTATCTATAATATCCAAATTGGCTGTCATGTTTCAAACGCATAATTACATATATGTCACATACATGTTAATCTTCACCTGGGTATTTGTGGTGCGATGTTCATTTTCGGGATTTTAGTTTGATTGTTTGTATAATCGAAGTTTGACTAAGCTGGATGAGCATTATGGCGATAAAATTGTAACTGATTTGCATCTAAAGATCGGTATCGATTTGCATTTGAGATGAACAAATCGAAGCCCCATTCAAAATCGTTAGCGGCAAAGTTGTCACTAAGTGCTAGGATAGCGACGGCAAACGACGTTACTGGAGACTCATTACTCTCGGTTTGCATATAGACGCGTATGTCTACTACGGACGGATGAACGGACGCTGACTGAATACCGTGCGAATTATATAGACTCGACGAGGGGTTGCCTCGGCACAATAGTAACACTAATGCACAACCATCGCGCGTATAACACACCCCTGCCCAGGGCAAACTACCTACCTATATACCAGGATTCGATATCGGCCAGACCTAACCACCGGCTTATCTACAACCAAAGAACCAAAGCATATAACCAGACGAACGGTGCTTCATTCCCTTGACTACTGTTCGAGTCGCATCATGCCTGACTAACTCGACATGATATTTAGCCTCTTGGCTAATACAATTAATGTCTCTACGAACAATCAACTCGCTCACTGGTTACTAGCGTTATCATCCTCCTCTCTCTCTTTCTCTCTCTCTCTCTCTCCCCTTTTTTTTATATAAATCCCAACTTGTGCGGTTTGGTATATCGAAAAACAATCCCTCGCAAACTGTTTCGCTCGACAGTGAATAATGCAACGCTGAAACTTTGGCCAATAATTTCCTAACTCGAATGAAAATTCATCTGTGGCTCCATCTAGATGCTACTGTTGGACCTACCGTATGTGGGTTATTATTGGGAATTATACTCCATACCCAGATAAAATTGTCGGATAAATGATACATGCATACATAGTTCACGTATGCAATATATATGCCATATTTATATAAGGTTTTCTTTTTGCTTTTGATTTGAAGATTTTTCTTCGATCCAAACGATTCGCCATCTGCTTTAATAAACTGCTTTTTTCAGATTGTCGCACGAAACGGATAAGTACTTAACGATATGAAAACGTCGACTAACATTCGAAGTGATACTATCTTGTTGGTCGGTATGATGAAAACTAGTGGGATCACATCAGTCAATGTCGTAGGCCCAATGTTTAATATAGCTTGTCGCAATATGTTATTACAGCGCGGCGAATTATGTGCCAACGTATTCCTCGATTTGCGCCATGACAGAGTCGCTGATTTGGCGTAGAGAGATTATTGTAGGTGAGGGTGGCCTGGGTGGCGCCTGTCAGCGTATGCTAATCGTGGTAATAGGGCATACATTGTATACGCGGTTCAACTAATATTTCGAATAACGTCGATTTGGGTGTACCTATAGTGTTGCACATTGCAAATGTGCTCCGGGCAAAAGGACCCCACGAGTTAACAATGCGGACATTGTCCATTAGAAGCCGTCGCAATTACGCGGTCGGTCACGCAGCAAACATTGAAAATCGAACCGCGGAAATAAACCTGCGATAACCACATGACTAATTACTTCTTTGTGTGATCCAGTCCTTCGCTCTTACTAATATAGTACTTGAACTGTTTTTCAACTGTTTTCAACACCTTTATCACGACTTCAATTTCAACTTTGACTTCAAATTTAAAATTCAAACAAATGAAAAACAAATGATCGTAATCTGTTCATGACAATTTTTTTTTTTTTTTTTTTTTTTTAAGAATACAATTCATTAATGATGAAATGAGTTTTCTGGATAAACATAACGCACCGTTCTTGATGTAACTTCATTTTACTGTGGTCTCGTAAACGCGCAATATTTACGACAGCTTACAAATTGCATGAGCATTTAATTCAACATGACCGTCCAGGATACCTTTCCCAGCCTATTCATTTGTCTATGTATTTGTGCTGATAACACGTTTTCACCATTACAAGGAAAACCTGGCAACAAGAATGGTGATTTTTATTCAAATCGTTTTACTCTGTTAGTTTTATAACACTAAACTTTCATCTCTGCAAATCATACATTTATCGTGGAAAAAAAATTGAAAACCCCAAAACGAAAAAATATCAATAGATCCCATTTGAACGCGGACCAACAAAAATAACTCGTTGTAATGGCCGGGAATTGTAAATAACAAGAATGAATATTGATGATTGTACATAACAGCGAATAAAAATTTGAGATAAAACTGCAATTTATTCTCTGCTACGTGTTGGAATTAATCTGAAAAAAGTTTGATGGTATTAAGCCGAATAGGCTCTTTCCACTGTTCTCAAATATTTCCTCTTGTATTCAAACGCGTGACATTACGGCTCTCCCAGAGCAAACTGTAAATCAGGAAGAAAAGAGAAAAGAGATTCGTATATTCCAAACATATTTGGTATCAGCGACCCTTCACGAAAGTATCTGCGTCAGAAGCAAGATGGGTGCATTAGCGCGCTGATTCGAACGATATAGGTCCCTGGGTGCCAGTAACAACGCCGATCCGCTCTGAAAAGATATTATAATTTCCGACTCAAATGCAGCGTGATACAATTTCTTAAGAATATCACACTCGGTGCGATCGTAGAGAGCTCCTCCGATATGATCGTATCTGGACTCACCCGTGCATTGACGTGATAATGGATTCTTGGCTTATTCTCATTTTATTCAGATTCGCGTCTTTATTTATGGTTTTGTTTTTCGTTCTGCGTCCCATCTGAATGCTCTAATAACACTTTGTGTCTCATACCTAACGTCGTTTCCGTGTTTTTCAATTGATTTAAAGAAACAGCAAGCTTGTGGAGATTTCAAAATGTTCTTTTAAAATCGACATCACTGATAACAGTGATGTGATCAAATTCCAAGCAAATTTTTTTCTTGAATAAAAATTGCAATAGTACAAACTTTGATTTCTTTCTTCTGAAAAAAAGAAAAAATAAAAATAAATTAAAACGAGAATGTTCTGTACAAAATCGGGAGACTCAAACATAAATTATAAATCGGTATCGAAATTGAAAAAACGTCTTCGCAACGAAAGGGCACAAGATTTGTGTACTCTTGAAATGGCGACTTAATAATACATAGACAGTGAGATCCTGATCACATATTCTTTCGGGTAAGTAGATCTGCTGTAGACAGATTGCGAAGATCATAATTCCATTAGCAAAGAACTTTTTTTTTTTTTTCAAATACCTCCCATGAGTTCACGTAAAGTAATATGCCATAAGAGGAAAATGAGTTGTCAAACATTGCTCTGTGAGATCGACCACTCTCCCACTTTGATAGAAACATATGATGTGTAACAAGTTAGATCGATTATCTCCAAACTCCCCGGAGGTAAACGAGAGAAGTTGAAGATTGTTTTGATGCAAAGCATCAATATCAAAAAATTTGCATGGGATTATTTATTTTTACGAGCAAACAAAATCCTCCGAGCACTAACGTTTTAAATAAAAATCGAAATGACTGTTTGAGAGACCCCCCTCCCCTACCCCCGAGGGAAATCGTTTTAAACCTTTCAAATTTCGAATACAACGAAAGTCTTAGCAGAGCGTTTCAGTCGTTTGCGACCAATGTACTCAGAGAGCACATAAATATACGGGTTGCAGAAAAGGGAAGCCGTTCAAAATATGTTTCCTAACATTCCGCTATGGTCGTTTGCCAGGGAAAATAGCTAAATGCTTTTTGCGAAAACGCATTTTAATCTTTGCTTTGCATTATTCGTGACAGGCCGGGGTTGTCGCGTATAACTGTGCAATACACGAGTTCGATCGTCGAAAAAAGATGGTATAAATTTTGCGCGTGAAATATATATATCGGAAAGATTTTGCTCGCGGAGTTGTGCGCAAAAAGTGTTATAGATGGTGTTGTAACCGAACACCCACACGCCACTTTCATAGCGCGAATATCATTGGTCACGCCTGTGATCGCGAGACGCTAATTCGCTCAGAGAACTGCTCTATCCGGGAGACAGGTTACTCCTTTTCCGACAACCCGATCTGCATGAATGTAAGTCCGAGTCGATGACATGAGGCATACACTGAACACAGATTTTACTACAAAATTGCATGTTTAATTCCAATTTTTCTACAAAACAATATTATAATGTTAAAACTAGATCGAACAAAACAAAAGTTGACGTTTTATTTTTCATTTTTTGTTTTGACTTGGAGGCCAAAAACTGATTATTCCATTTTTTAAACTCTTTAAATTCAAATTCTGAAATTTCTTACTTATCACTAAAACCACTTTAAAATTGATTGAAAAACAATGTTTATTAGGCGACACTTCATTTGTTCAGTTTATTTTAATTACAATGATATCACGAGAGTGCTGAAGAACTTTTTGAGTGTAAAAAATAATTTATAGTCATAGTAAAATTTTATATAGGATAATATCGATTTATAGCCGCATCTTTGTAACTCAAAACATTTGTCTGCCATTTTCAATTGAGTTATAAATCCTTTTATATATTTTGAATGAAATGTTTTTGGAGAATATTGATGGTAGTTGAAAAGCACAAGTAAGTGGCTGGAACCATGACATTGCTATTCTATTTGCATCTGTGTTTATTGTCACATTCTACGTACTAATACGATAAAAGCTTATCTGTGTCGAGAACTTTGTGCGGAATACTGCGGCGCGGCAAACTAAATTGAAGTGGACTTAACGAGGTTACAGTAAAAGAGACAATCGCAAGTTAATGACTGCGTAATTAAACGTGAGACAAGCAAAATATTGCACGTTGTGCGTGGAAACGAATCAACCATATTATTGACCTTGCTTGTGCTATTGTGAAAAGCATTCTCTTCCAATATATACCTTAGGATTTGCCTATAGAAGGTCGTAACAAATTGTCGCTGAATATCATTTGCAAGAAGTTCGTTACTACTCTCAGTCATTATTCATTCAGACATGTTTGCAGTCACAGCTCTTGCTTTTGTACAAGTAACTTTTCCTACATACAGACGCACTTTACTTCGATGAGTTGACTAGATCTTTGTTGTGGTCTTAACAAGATTTTACAGCATGGTAAATTGAGGTGTGGTTAGAGTACATAATTAAAAGCCTATTTGAAAAACTTTTAGTTTTGTGAAACAAACTTCATTACTTTTTTCGCTTTTCATTTTTTCGATTCTTCTTTAAAGCCTGCGTTATCATTGTTAAATAGTTTTGTAACTATTTAATGACACTAAACTGAATTTGAATTTAAAAAAAAAAAAATTTCTTTTTTTATTTTGATAAAAAAATGAAAGAAAAATAATTCGAAAGTATTCGTTGAAAATGATGTATTTGATGGAAGTTTGTAATTTAAAACGGAACAAATTTGTCCCCTCTGGCATTATACTGTTAAGACACAGCGAAACAAATTCAGTTAACAGTATCTTAAGTTTTTATAATAACTTTATTATTATTTTATCATACAATTACGATGAAATTATACAATGAATATCTACGACAAAATTGAAACATCAATATAAAAGATATTAGTTTGTCGTTTGGCGTCTGATAGGAAAATTAAGGCATTATTCCGGTTGATATTCAAATACTGATACGAAGTGCTTGACATTAAGCATTCATACGAATACAGCATATTACGCGTCTGTGCGAACAAACCACACGAGAATAATCCCGGAAAAAGTGTTTCCGGGTCATTATTCGAGAATAATAACTCTTATAAGCTGGAATCTCAAAAGTCGAAAACTATTAGCATATTAATGGTTGGCAGTTCAGTTAACCCTTCCATCGGCGTCGGGCATATTTGCATCCTGTCGCAGACGAGGAACTGCTGAACGGTGGCAGTGCGTTAAAAGCTCGGGCCACCCTCGAAATCGCGAGAGCAAAATTAACATGACAAACTACCCTTAGCAATAAGGGTCGAAAAGATATATTGCCCTGAATATGTGGGTGTATAGTAGAAACAATAGATGGTCCTGACTAAATGCACGCGAGAATGGAAGCACCACCGATGCTCAATGAATGCGCCGCGTTTCACGTTACTTCTTTTTTTTACCCTGTCTTATCTTCTTTTCCAACTTTAGTGCCGTGCTTATTTATTGCTCCATCGGCAGGAGCGCGACTCTCGTTGAATCTCTTGTGAACGCAATTCAACTCCGTCGTTTTGTCGAGGAACAATTCCTTTTTTTTTTTTTTTTTTTTTTTTTTTGAGTAACAGAGCTTTGGAAGAACCAAAAAAAAAAATGAGGTGCACTTTTTTTCCTCCTTCGTTCGTTTCTTTTTCGAAGATTGCATTTTCATTTTTCATTTTTCGATTGTGTTCTATTTTTTACTCAAATTAACAGACACGACAAAAAAGAATGTTCCACCGTGTGGAAGAGAAAGATTAAAAATATTTTCGTCTTAGCGCCGAGTTCCTGCAGTGCTAGAATTGTCGCTTCGTTGACGCTTATAAACTTGCCTTTTTCCAAAAGCTTTTTTACGATCAGCGCCTGGAAAGGGAATATAAAGGAGAGAAATCCCTTTTGATGCCCTGAACCGTAATGAGGATTCGGAGTTTCTTTCAAGAATGATTCGCGGAGACGAATGCAACCCAAGATTCGATAATTACGAAGATTATATTGAATGTCAAAAAGCACGCTGGAAAAGGACCCTTCTCACCAGACCGCAAAATATTATCAAATGTGTTTGCTATCGGATATGGCTAAATTGTTTATCGCACAGATGAAGTCCTATTCCTTATTATCATTCCCGAAGTTTTCATTTTATCCGACATTCTTTAAAAGGAAAAACATTTCAATTCGATATCACTTTGGATTTCAGCCCAAAGAGAGTCCCTGGAGTAAAAACATAAAAAAAAACAATACAATTTGTAACTTATTTTGAAACCTAATATCATAAATACTTAGATATGAGTTTTATATTTCGTTGTTCAAGAAAGAGCATTTTAATGAAAGATATCCCGAGTAAAACAACGATTTGATCTTTTATTTCTTATTTCTTACTTTAAATTAGGAGGGTGCTGGAGCTTACACTCTAAAAAAATCCATTTCCAGACTTTGAAAGGAATAAACTATAAGAAAAGGTGAACTCAGCGACAGGAAGATTTATGAATGAAAGCATGAAAAAAAATTTGCCAGATTAATTTGTAATATAAAAAAAAAACACGGTGCACTTTATAATACAGTAGACACAATACCTTATTTTATTTACTCGGATAATGGAAACAAAAATGGAGGTATTGGTTGTAGGATTGCGACGAGCCCAGAGACCGGATTCAATTTCAATTGTACGTTGAACACATGTACGTTTCGTATTAATGCACAAGCGTTTCGGGAAATAAAAAATATTTACCATGATCCGTTTGACGCGGACGTCTGTGTAACCGCGTTCGCATGTATTTCCTTTCTCGGTGACAATCTTTCCCCTATTCTTGATATTTCGCATGCCGACATTGTTCCTTGCAGTCATGGGGGATTGCGAGGCTAACACGCCGAGATATCGGATCAATTTTTTAAGCTGAGGGAGCTGAGACTTTACACTTCTTGAGATACGGTTTTTAGGGAGGGTTCATTTCAACAGAATAGAAATCGCCAGCGAAGAAAATTAAAACGTGTCGAGGCATCGCTTGAGTTTAGCGACACTAAACAATGGATCGACGGTGCCCCGCAAAAATGTCCAAAGGTTTTGTCCTGTTTGCTCTTATCGACATCCTCCCCCGTTGGATGATCATCCTTGTGATCCTTGAGTTTTTTAAATAAGTCGCGTCTGAATAAAAAAATGCGCGTTTCTGAGTTCCGAATTGCGACGAGAAAAAGCAGGGAGCAAAAAGCAGAGACACAGGGAAACGAGAAAACACCGGGCGTCCCCTTGTATGCAGAGGTGCGTTGAATTGGGTTGCATTTATATGGCGCTTTTTACGATATTTATTTACAGCCCCTTCAAGACAACGCGATCCTGTCACTCGCACAAGTCGCCCGCGATTGAATAATCTGTGCTAACTTTCTACTATTTGGTGCCAATAAAATTTTGGAACTTAAAGTTTATGAGGCCGAGCTGCTCGTGCGGAAAGCTAAATAGATTTTCGGGCGTTGCAAAATATATCTTGCATTTTGTACAGAACCGTGCATGTGGGCTACATAAACTCGTTTTCTTACCACAGTAATACCAACGCACACCATTTTCTCACGTTTCTTACCAGAGATTGAAAACGATGCCGGTGTCTTAACCGTAACGAAAAAAAGGATGAGATTTGCCATGCGGATCTGCATCCTAAACTTTTTGTTATTAGATTTGCAAGGCAGAGGAGGGCGATTTGCGTTTCACCTTTGTTTCATCATTTCTCTCGGAAAACAAATCGTTTCGGAGATCCCTGGATAGTTGTCGATACTCGAAAGTCGAGGCAAGAGTTTATGGTTTAACTATGAAGGTACTGGCGGGGAAACATAAATTATACGACGTCGTAAGTGATAACGCTTGTAGAAAATAAATATTATATGACGTGGAATAAAAATAAAAAAAGAAGAAAAGAAAGAGACAAGCGCAGTGGAAGGTAAATGCGGCCGCAATAAGTTATTGCGGCCACCATAGTGCGCGGTTTAAAAAAAACGGCCGTTCGAGAATCGAAACGCGAGCAGGAAATTAGCTCCTAAAGTCGATGCCGAGAAATAAAAGGACGAAACGGCAGAAGGGGTCGATGGAAGAAATAAAAGACAGTGCCGCAGTTTCGTGCAAAATGTCCGCATTTACTTAAATTTTATTTTGAACTTAGAACCACTTGCGCTTCGACGTATTACGTGGCGGAGAGGGTTCTCTGTGAATTCGGCCCCCATAGATTTTCCTATAAATGGCATCAATCGTATTTGATACCAATCCTGGAAATGCAAATGGAAGACTCTGCTCGACTGGTTGACGAAAAAGTCAATGCAAAATTTGCACAAAATAAAAACAAAGATCTGAAAAAAAAAAAAAAAAAAAAAAAAGTTAAAAGCTAACTAGCAAAGTTGAAATTCAAGTGGAAATGTTAATTCAACTATTTTGCATATTTTTTATGACAAAATGATGAACGACGGTCGAACGTTGAACATAGAATATTCCCTTCCGAATGATTTTAATGTACTGGAAATGAAAGATTTGTACGTTGCTTATTCAACAAACACATTATAATGATGAAATGACCATTGGCCATCGGTTCATACAAGCGATCGCACCAGATCGCATTCAAATGGGTAAGTAAAAGGGAAGAAAGTCACACAAATCACGTATATTTAAAAAGTATTCAAATGGAATGATGTAAATTTGAGACTCTACACAAGTACCACCATAAAAGACAGAAAGGTCAACTTTGAGTTGAGGAAAAAATGAGAGCAAAAAGGTGGAATCATAT
Organism: Trissolcus brochymenae; assembly: GCA_030523145.1. Taxonomy (NCBI): domain Eukaryota; kingdom Metazoa; phylum Arthropoda; class Insecta; order Hymenoptera; family Scelionidae; genus Trissolcus; species Trissolcus brochymenae. The sequence continues at coordinate 166,321 of JAQQRF010000132.1, forward strand.
CCTTAAATTGTTGTTTTTGTCGACAGCTAGATGTAACCATGATGGTCAAATATGTGTGCAAAATAGACGAGAGGACATATTTTCAGGATCGCGACCCTCCTGCGGCGAAGTACCACTCCGCGGAGTTGGACTAATTTAAATATCAGTTCTGCGAGGGTGGCTTGTAAATCTATCTACTAGCTGCAAATTTATCGTCTCGTACGTATGGATGTTTTATTTAGTAGCTTGCTTGCACGGTTAACTTAGGCGCGCTATACAAGGTGATTCATGAATAAAATATCACCGCTAATACTCGAAGCTTCGGCGTCATGTTTCTTTTCCTTCAAGATGCAGCATCGAAAAAGAATGAACAATTGTGTCACGGCGTTCAAACGGGAGACGATATATTTCTCCCCGAATTAAACAACTTTTTGCACACTCGCTGGAGTATCGAAATAAAGATGAGCTCGATTTATCACGACCGTTCGTTCGGCTTCTTGTTTTTTTTCTTCATCATTTTGCATATATTCTTTGAAGTGTACCATTTTTTAAGATTGATTTGGCTAAAAAATGTTGCAGCCATGAAAATGTAACTGATGGGCGGATATACCGTTTCAGATATTTAATAAGGTTCACATGACTGTGAATATCTTGGGTGTATGTCGTACAGATAGTGTATGATTTTACCTCAATACGAGATTAAGCGGGTTCCACTGTTAGCAATAAATTCGTACCTACTGCAAGATATTTCATAAGGGAGAGATCCATCAATAACGTACAAAGAGCAATGCGACGACGAGCTGCTTACGCGTCGCGCGCAATACGTTTGGCAGTGTGCGTGATTCCTGGTGGCTCATGGAGCTCGCCCCCTCAGCGCCAGCAATAAATAATGTGATAAAACACGAGTTTGTCAAGCTCTATCATCATAGAGGAAGAAAAAATTGATCGAGATTGAGAGAATGCGAACAGATAACGATCTTATATATTTTCATCTTTAAAAATGCATCGTGCAATAAGCGTGGAGAGCGGTAATCGTAACGGACATGAGATGCCATATATTTGTCTCGTCCACAACTGTCAAGCAAATTATTGGGATTGGTGAAAATGGAATTAATATAAGGACGGAAATCGTTATTGACAAGAGTTTTATGTAGTTTCTGAAAACATTATGAAACCGTTTTTTTTATATCATTTTCTCTGTTATGGGAATGGTGGCTTCACAGAAGATATGACACCCTCCGAGCCGAATTGGTCGTTAAGTGGAAATCATATTCATAAAACAAGTGAACCGAGGCCGAATGCTTTATTCTTCTTGAGTGACCGCGTCGCATTACCGAAACTCCAAATTTATTAGCACTCCGTACGTCCTAGAATGGCCACTGCCAATCACAAATTACGCACCATAACAAAAATCGTTACTGCTCTTACGGTTACTGCTTTCGGTTGGTATCCGACCTTAGTCATGGCATCGTTATAGACGCAATGACCGCCCGCACAACTGTTATCTTTCATAGGGCGACCTGTAATCGACGAGATTTTATTGTAATTCATGTTAAACTAAAACCAGAAATGCTTCTTATATTGCGATCGATTTTCCACGTTCTTCTGTTTGGAAAAAGAAACAACTCAACTGTGAAAATCTTAGAACAAAACTTGAAATAATAAAACTAGTCAGACTATAGTGTCGAATCCAAACATTAATTCTTGAAAAAATTCTACAAATTTTCAGTGTGTCAATTTAATTTCAAAATTAGAATTTCAAAAAAGAACCCCAGAAAAAAAAATCCTTTAATCTGATTAAGACAAACTATTGAACTTGACAAATTATTATTTGTGTTCAACAAAGAGGGCAGCCGAACAAAAAAGAAATCGACTTTCATCAAAGCTAACGTCTGCGCGTCGAAGGGGCAAGACGATCCAATTAATTATCGCGAGACTTGAATTATATTTAGCGGAGCAAATATCGGTATCACTTATTCATTCAGTTACACGACTGACAACTCTATATCTTGACGATCCCTCGTCGATGGCTCTTCCCTTAACTTTTTCTTGCTCATCAGTTTATTGTGAAGCTTCGTGTCGAAAACTTTTTCTTTCCCGAATCGTGATGAAGGACCGACGAAGCAGGGAGAATAAACGTGACCTGACAAGACTCCTGGTACACTTAAATGGTGTAAGATTACGTTCTTATCGTTGGGTCATTGCGATCTTAGACTTACGATGACCCGGCCGCTATCCCGCATGTCTTCAAAAGCGACCAGCTTCCGTCCCTGGTGCCACCCCATTGACCCAATTTTCTGACTCCTGGACTCCCGACATTTATCATCCTGAAGCGTTAACGAAACAGTTTACTTCTTGCCACGAAAAAAATATCCGAACATTAATATTGTCTCTGGTGAATTGGTTTTGTATACGATTTCCTTGATTGTGGACGATCCTTCAACTACATTCATCTCTTCAGCAAATTGAATACTTCTTGATGGTTCATTTCGAGAGATCGATTGGAGGGAGATCTTTTCTCAGACATCAGTTTCATACGCGTTACAATGTCCTTTTTGGTGTGAACAAAGTTTGGGAAGAAAAAGAAGAAGCAGCAAAAAAAAAAAAAAAAAAAAAAAAAAAAAAAAAAAAAAAAAAAGAAAAAAAGGATACAAAATTGTGCTGCGTCGTGTTTTCGTTGAAAGAAAAGATACACATTTCAAAGTGAAATTTTCGTAATCGCACAAAGCAACAGGAGCAGGTTATCTGAGCCTTGAAGTGTATCGTTAAGAGAATTTTTGCGCCACGTCGTCAGGTGCTCGCTCGTCCGTCGAGAGATTTAACAGTACATAAGGAGCGGCAATTTTTTCCGCATCATACACAGTAGATTGCTCTACAAAGTAGACGCATAATCAAGATAAATGAGTTTGTGATTTTATACAACCGAGGACGGTGTCTACCATAATGCCTCGCCCAAAACACATTGAACGAGACATTGCACAATTGTCAGTTTCTTTTTTGTAACCACTTTTAGACAGAAAAAAATAAAAAGTCAAAACAGGGGAGTTGATATAGGTTTGTTGACAGAAATTGCTTGTGATGATTTACGAGGTGGTCGTAAATAACACAATGCCGAGAATCGTCATTTTTATTAAACTGACAGGGTGATATGTGCCAATTTACGGTGGAATTGTAAAATTAAAAAGCATCCGATAGTCCTCCCTCAGTACTGACTAAACAATGTAACGCTCAAGGGGTAACTCGTCATTGGGATATGCGCAGTGCTCCGAGTGCCATATGCCTCTTCACGTTGCAAAGGGTGCTTTAAAATAGGGTCATGGTACCATCCTGCATTTGACTTTCATTACATCTTACAATCGTGCGGAATACACTCACAAATAACGATACATTTACAAATTTATTTATTCCAGTCATTTGTTTTTCAATTCAACCCTGTACACCGATGAAGAATCGACAAAATTGTTTACTTCTCTTTTTGCGAGAATTACAGGTTGGGTATAATACTTCTACGTCGGATATATTTTTTTGAATAAATGACGTTTGTCGTTTACGTTTCCTCACGCGATTAGTTAGCGTCCAAGTTATTAATAAAAAAAATACCGAACCTAGAGACGGCCTCGAGAGGAAATGCAGAGAGCGGCCATTATGAGTGATTCCGGGCGATATCTACCCTTGGAAATGTTCTGAAATTTACTGTACAAGAAAATTAAAAACAGTCATCCAGACCTGAGTCACTAATAGCAGGCATCGTTCATGTCAATATGGGCCATTGCCTGTATTACCATATTACAGCCCGGCGAATACTCGTTCCCGCGGTTGTGCTATCGCTTATAAATACCAGCAATTACCAAACATGAGGGGTCTCTCTCGTCTTTCGTTTTTTCCCCGGTTACGTACGCGATAGCCTCTCCGCAAAATGTATGTGTGTGTCAAAATTCAATTCCGCGTTATGAGTGGAATCAGAAAGGATCTGTGTAAATTGGACGATACGTTTTCTCCTCTCCGTTTCATTTTAATGGTTTGGTGCTTCTAATTGAAAAAGAACAAAAAATTGTTTGCAAAATCTTCAGCTCAATTGTTTCGTCCGAAACCCTGTTGTTGTGAATTGAAACAAACAAAAAAGAAACATGCTTGTTGATTTTATTTTCGCTGCGAGAAAAAAACTTTTTCCGTGATCGTAAATACTGCATCATACTTTCGATCCAAGATATAAAAGTGTAGCGTTTCACTCTTGACAAGTATTAACTCGACGAGACACTGACGTTGCCACGGTGGAGTTAAGCATGCTCCACCGATATTTACTATTGGATCTGTTGAGCACTTTTGAGTTCGTATAACTTAGCCGAACATTGTCAACATTCAATATGCTTCGAACGGTGAAGGGCGCCGAGCAAACGACGCTCTCACTAAGGGATGAAAGGGAGTGCACAACTTTTTTTTCACTTTCTCACCCTCCGAACACGATTTTGGTGATTGCCGAGCTAGGTTAATTGATCGGAAGTCTTGACTACACGTGTCATTCGTTCATCGATTTGTTTCTTGGTCTGATTTCGACTGAAAAAATTACACCCAACAAAATTGAAGACAAACAAATTTTAAAATTGACACGCTACCCATCAATAAAAATTAATTGATCTTCGTAGAATTTGTATAATTACAATCTATTTAAAAATAAATACTAAAATGAAACAAAGCTGACAATTATATAAAAAATTGAACTAAATTTTGATATAAATCTTTTATATATGACAGAGCCACACTCCTCCCATTAATCAAAATTTATTGAACCTCATGTAGATTGTATAATTACGACCCACTTGAAAATAAACAACGAAACAAAGGTCCCCGAAAACCGTACAAAACATTTTTAAAACAGTGACTTACTGTGTGGCGTAGGCTAAAATTCAAAGTCATTATGTTATTATTGAAGAGTAACACTTAGGGATCAGCATAGCATTTGTAATAGAAAATAATAGCATACGTTTCACACTGCGAGGCGTCTGAGTAAACTTTACAAAATATCACTACAGGGGGTGTGACCCGTGCGTATATTCTTTTGGGTGTCTATAAATGAATCAGAAAATAGTGACAGGAGCTTCCCACGCGTGACCGGTCACGTGCCCGATAATTAGATATTCTTTCGTCTGTACATTAGTTGGAAGCGGCGGTGTGCTCTTGCTCATTCTTTTCACAAGGATCCCAACGTTTTCTTTATTAATAGTTTTGTACACTCTTGATCGCGTCAACTTGTCTAACTATCGAATGGCGTGAGCACTACAACTTTGACTTCGCTTTTATTGTCATGTTTTTTTTTTATGGAGCCGGAAGTGCCCAGTAATAATGAATGTGAGAACATTTTGTACCGGAGAGCTAAATGACGATTCTAATAGCATTTAATCATGCCAAAGTGCGAGAGAGAAATGGACGTTCGAAAAAACAAACATTCCCGCGAGTGTGGCCAGAACAAATCAATACAAATTTTACACCTCGGCGTGTATCTCTGGGACACTGGTGTATAAATGCTTTCGGAACATTACAACTCGGACACTTTCAGTTTCGGAGGTTTGCGTTTCAACTCCCGTTTGTATTTATATGTGCGTAAATAGAGGCGTTAAACTGACTGCCTGACAACTCTGATAATTGCCTTGCGAGTAAAAGCTGTTACGAGCCTCGTTTGGCGCAGTATATTACAACAAAGGTCCTCCCGCGCGCCACTCACTAAAAGTTGTCAGGCGTGAGCCAATATCTAAACTGCTGCATATCTTGAACGCTATCAATGAATAGTATCAGCGCTGTTTATCCAACGTAAAAAACAGTCCGGGGGTCCGAAATAACGGGTACGGTGTAATTTGGTTCGCACGTATGAGTGTAATTTGGAGTGCTGCAAATTCTCTTTACTTTGTTTCCTGTGTTTAGTATTATGGCCGTGGCGTTAATGAATGCAAATTTTACTTTGTAATAGACATGCCGGGGATGGAAATGCTTTCAGATCATCACGCTTTGCGTATCACAATTCAGGTTACAAGTTTGTGTTTATAAGCACATAAACAGAGGCGTTAAACCGAATGCCTGACAACTCGGATAATTGCTTTGCACGTGAAATCCGTTACCAAACTTTGCCAGTTCCATCATGGTACATTAGAATAACAACCGCCCGTGTAAAACTCGCTGAAATATGTCAATTGCAGATTACAGAAGTCCGGCAAGTGTTCTCAGGTGACCGGCTATTTTCACACATTAGTCCTTGCGGCAAATCCAATGAGTTGTACTAATTTTGCGTCAAGGGTGACCCTTCCCATTAATAAACTTTCTCGTTCGGATAAAATTGTACGATTATAATTGGATGAAATTGAAATTCCATCACAGGAGCCCGAATATATGGAAAATGAAAAGAAAAAAAAAAAAAAAAAAAAGCCTTGTTTTCGACAAGGGCGCCGCGCGATGAAATGCACGACTTTTTATATGTTTCGTTTGATACATTTGGTGATGTACAGCAGACAGTGAAGCAGCACTGGCTGATTTTGATTGAAACTCACTGATCACAACATCGTTCACTCATATTATTGGTCTCGTTTCACATCAAAGGAAAACGTCAGACGGTCTTTATACAGGAGTCTCTGCCTTACATAAATCTTATTAAGCGCGGATTCCCCATACGGAGGCCTAATGCAGCAAAGGAATCGTCGAAGACAAGATACGGGCGCTCGCTTTTCTGCGTCTAGATTTGATTTTCAAGCTGTGTGGCACACGTAACGTTTACGCCCCCCTCCCCTTTTACTTAGCGACTTGGCCCGTGAGCTTGCATTTATCAGGCCGATAAAGAAGCACGTGGTTTTGTGCGGACGTTTTATATTAGAGCGTCATATTCTTTCTGTTACAGAACCGATGCGTCGAATCATGAAGGCGATTAGGCAGATAATGGTTTCAGCCGCAGGTTGCCGTTCGTAATACGTTGCTGAGATTTTGCGCAAAAATATTCGCATGGTTAAATACAGCTCCAACGGTTTGAATGGAAGTACCAACTTGCTACAAGTTTCGTTAAGCACGTATATAAGAGCAGCTTTAAGAAGATGCGTCAGAAAATTGGTTGGAAGAGAAGCTGATGATCGACTAATCGAGATTAATTCGAATCGCCATACACAATAACAGTTTTCAAACGTGAAAGATGGGAAGAGGCGAGGTCGCACCGTTTGTCCTCTTTGCATGAAAGTTAACGAAAATGCTGAGCGCGGCGAGTTGGTAAACAGGCGAGCATTCGGAAGCGGAAAGTGTGCGACGCGTTTGTTTCATGATATTTGCATACAAAATTAAACGCGCATGTTTGCGAATGGTAATGTCGTTGGAAGTGAAAAGATCACCGCCGTAGGCACATACCGCACGACTGTGAAATTCACCGCGGACATGCTGCGTGTGTATCGGGTCGGGTATGTGTGGGAGCGCATATACCGAATGATATAACGCATTCCCTGTGATCCCGCCGCTTTTACGAGGTCTCTCCACCAGCTATGAAGTCACGATACGTTCATCATGCAATGAACAAGAAATAAATAAATAAACAAGCGTGTAGTCGACAATTCTGCCGATGCAGTTTTCCAGTTATCAAGGTTTTCAAGATCGTTTGTGTGATTTTGTTTTTGGTGTTTACACTGTACTCTCCCGGAGAGTGAGTTCAAATAAACGCAAAAGGCCCGACCGACAAAGAGGGAAACAATCGATTTTTCTGATTATTATTTTAATCAATGATACTCGTGCGAAACATCACGATTATGTACGCTATCGGTGGCAGATAATTGCCCGACAAGCGTGAAATTCTCGGGTATGTCGAGAGAGGGTGGTGTCAATGCTCTTTAGCTTTGACGAAAGAGCCCAAGCTCAAAGACTGCTTTTGCCCTGAACAAAAGTGTACTTCTGTCGCTGCTTCTGCTCTTTACATGTCCGCTAACAAGAGGAACGCCATACATCCACGCTAAGGATGCTTGTCAAAGACTTATCTCCTAGTGACCAGCGGTCAGTTTCCCAGAGTGTTATTGACATCAAACATGTTTTCGGTCTGCGAGAAACGAACAAATAACTGATTACGATAAACCACTTATTGAGTTCTCTCCCAACGTGGCATGAACTTGATGAAACAACCTCCATTGTTAATTGTTAAACATCCAAATGGTTCTGGGAAAAAGGGGTTTAATAAAGCCGGATGAATTCGGATTGGCCATTATAATTTCCCACAACCGGGGGAAAAGCCATGACAATTGAGAGCCGAATGAAAATTTGTTCCTAATGTTCTAAAACTGGGATCCTTTGGGTTTTCATTACGATCCCGCAGGTGTTTGATATGAGAGCCTGAAAAATCATCCCACGAAACGAGTGAAAACTCGTTGCCATCGCCGGTAATTGTTTTCCGTGAAACTGTTATGATCATAGGTTGTTTCGTCCTTACAGCCGAATTCTGATGGCGAGTCCGGAGTGTAAAATAGTTTCAGACGAGGATTTAATTCGCGAAATAATGCGGATAATAGCCGCGCTTCTTATCTCAAGAGACGCGCTACTTTCATCATACGTAAAATTTAATCTGCCCTTTGTGCACGACTAGTCACTTGTGGGTTGTGCCGTCATCCGCACTTGACAAAATAGTGTACGGATTGTAAGTTTTTAATTGAAAATTGCATTAACAAAGTTGAGGTCGGTACTAAGCCTTCTTTTTATGATTTTATCGTTCAACCCTCTCACATCTCACATGAGATTTACATTGGCCTTTCCTCGCGTCGTTTAACTGGATAACGATCCAATTTGTTCTCTCTCTTTCTTTCTTTGTTGACTTTAAAAAATGTCGGAAGGGAAAAAATCTATCATCTCATCATTTAAATAAAACTCAATAGTTACACGCAAATGATATTGATATTTTATAATCATTATTTGTTTCTTTTTGATGTTAAAAAAAACCTAAAAGAGCAAACAGAAAAACTGAAAGATCTGCTCACGTAAGGAAGATAAATATTGTTGCATGAATAGCTTTGTCATATCGTAAAGTTTTTAATATTTTAGTCAGATATGTAAAGGATCGAACCCCAATTTTTTGTGGTCAATAAAAAGACATGATATGAGAAGTCCAGGTAGTATTAGTATCAAACAAACCCAGCCTTTGAATGATCGCGATATATAAGAAAAACTGACAATAAGGTCTCCCTGGAGACGCGTATATATCAAGATACTCAGCTTCCCTTTGACATCTTCCTTTGAATTGACCGTCACGTACGTTTCGCGAACGACACGGCGCCTTCTTTCCAAGTTTCCGAGTATTGAAGCATGCTCAGTATCGACTTACCTCAATTTCGGCCCAATCACGTTGAAATGTGAAACCGCCTGAGCTTTTTCACAGATCCTGCATCCCTTCAGACAAAACTGTTTCGCCCTGTTTCTGTCTCCCGTTCTCGCCTGTAACAAAACGAAAAAGAAATTCTTTTTAGATCGATGATACCCAAATATGAAAAATCCGCGGAGTTCGTCAACGGGAACCGAAGCTTTGTGTAAGTGCTTGATAAATTGCGGGACGTCAAAATTTTCGGAGACCAATTTTTCAAGGAAAAATCGCAAACAGAGAAGGGGCATCGCAAACATTTTTCAACTAGTCAAATGGAACGGAAAGGAAGAACTTTTCATAAGCCGCGGTGGCGTTTTATAACCGGCACCTAGTGTGACGTTTGACATTTCGATGCAGTGACTAATTTCGTCAAACAATGACGGAACAGAAAAAGTAATGAATAAACCCCTGCTGCTTTTTTGATCCTCACAGAAGTCAACTGTACAAGAATCAGCACCTATTCTTCTGAGTGCTCGAGGAGATTAGTTTGCCACAAGCTTGTCCACGTTTCGTCAATGCCGGCAAGCAACAGCAGCAGCAGCAGAAACTTGTGTCTTACCAGAACATCGAGTGACCGTATCCACTTGAGAACAAAAATAATTCTTTCCCTTAGGGTTAGCTCTGCATAAGCTTGCTCACAATAGGGTAGATATTTTCTCTAATGAACCATGACGAGTGTACTCCAGTGCCAATTACACTTCAAGTTTCGTCATCTCCAGCTACCGCTCTCTACTTGACTCCTGTCATTTTCCCAACATCCGGCAACTGTCCCATTTTATTTGAACCGCTTTTTTGCGTTGTGTACTTGTTTTTATCTCTCATTGTGATTAATATATTTTTATTGGCAAGAAAATTATGAAATATTCATGCTCCTCCGAGCATCTTGTAGTGATAAGCTAGTCCCTTTTGTCTGGCACACCCTCAAAAGGACAATTTCAGCAAGACAGCGTAAATGTTGTACTTAATTGAAACCCGGCGTAAATGAAATCACAGTCTGTCTAACGTTATGCAAATGGCTAACGTTATAGACAGACCGGGGATAAATAACGTTATGCGGTAGCGATCTGGTCAGTTTTGCATACGGAAGAGGATGGTGTGTACACGTACAACGGCACTGCTTTTGTGTGTATCCACAAGGAATACCGACCCGTCGTCTAATATCAGTCTGAGAAAGCTAGTAGTTACGGTTTGTTAGACAGCACCCCTTTTTAAAGTTGCGAGTCGATTTGATTATGAAGCTTATATTATCTTTGCTCATCTGCAAATATGAAATGATACATCAACGTTTCACAACCGGCGTGTAGAGGAATTGATGCATTAAATCATCAGAGCAGCAAACCATCATTGCCTTAAATTATCAATGCAGCATCAACGAGAAGCATTGATGCAGCATTGCACATGCCAGAACATCGATTAATTTATTCACTCAACGTGGACTCTGCCCCGTCTAACTTTTCAGTTCTGTATCAGCGCATCAAATTGTTCAAATCAAATTGTTCACAACTATTTTAGCAATAATGTATATTTTATGATGATTGCAGAATCCATAACGTAAATGATGTTAGCGCGACAATTATGACGTTGAGTGGATGAATCTTATAAATCAAACAAGAAACTATGCATAATAAAATTAACGAACAATGCCAGGCACCCCAATTTTTCGATGAGTATTGTGTGGCGGTCTGACCTTACTATATCTGCCAGCGAACGAGGTCTGAGTAAGTAAATCGTTTTTAGGCCATGGTATATAAACCTCTTGGGTGCGAAAGGGTTGGGCAAGATCATTATCAGAGGCTTAACCACGCGAGAATTTTTAATCAGAGGGTACGCATCCCTTTGGGTAATGTCCTTGGCTGCAATATAGGCTCAACAATTGGCAAGGGGTAGCGACACGTCTGACGATCTTGTGTTCAGAATAAAGACGATACTTTGTTCGGAACGTATTAAAGGTGTTATTTAGCAAGATTATTCGCTAATGAAGAGTCAGCTTGGCAACGCTCGAGTCCTCGTGTAAATAATTATCCAAATTAATTTGGAAATTTTTGCTTGCAATACAGATTGTATCAAGAAAAAAAAAAAAAAAAAAAAAAGAAGCGACAATTTTTTGCCATAAAATGTCTTGTTATTCAGAAGTTAGACGCTCACTGATATTTCATTAAGTGTAATAATAAAACTTGGCGTGGTGTTGGAAGAATATTTTATTACCCAGCTTGACATGTTTTTCAACATTCATTGAGTGCTCTTCGAGATGAATTAATTCATATTTCACATTAACGCCTCGCAGATAACACGAATTTCAATTCGTAGTGTTACGCGAAGCATAAAGTGGGCAAAAAAGGAAGGGGTCAGGAAAAAGATGGAAACAGAGGCGAAACGCGTAATTGCGCGACCACCCTCAACATTTCTAATAAACCTAACGACCCTCGTGATTGAAAGTAACATTTCAGCGAGCTCGTACAAGCGCTTTTGAATGCACAGTAATTCATAATAATTACCATTTTGACGTACGTATTAATCATGCTCAAGCTTTACGATTTTAGCTTTGACGAACCGTCTGGAAGGCTTATCAATTTCGTATGCATATTATTGAATCATCACGATATTAGACGACGATGAGAATTTGCTAATCGTCTTTTGCGTCGTTGGACTACTCGGATTCCATTGACCATTTTTTTTTCCCTCTTCCTGTGACAAGCGTGAGCAAATTTTCGTACTAATCGATTTTTCAAAGATCCTGAACTAATGTGATCTGCAAGATCGATGAGCTCTAATGGATCCAAGACGATTGACAGGTATGAAAAATGTGCGACTCATGAATAACTACTGAATGTCTAATGTATTTCAGTTTAAATTTTACCGGTCTTATAACAAACAACATGCGGGCAATAAGTCGCACGAACCTTGGTTAATTATTCGAGTTGAGGGAATGATAAGCAGATTGGTTTCACCCTAAATCTAGCGTGCTTTAACCCAAAGGGTGAGGTTGCGAGGATGTAAAAGTGATCCATGAAAAATACGATTTAATCTTCAAGTTAATTCAATCGGATAAATAAATAACAGTTTGTTCTAAAAAAGTAAACTGTAGAGCATTTATTGAACAAGTTTGTTTGAATCGGTGTATACCTTTTTGTAAATAATAAATCATCATACATTTCGTAAGTCATAAATAATCGTCACATCAAAAACAATTGGATAATTCAAAACACACAACAGCTATTTGGCAATATCGTTTTGCACTCTTCCTCAACGACGTAATTATCTGTTATGTCTGATCTCGTAACGTATGTTTCGATATTTCTGGTAAAGAGCGTGCAAAAGACACCAGACAATTTGACGTCGTTTCGTATTTCTTGTGCTTTCTTAGCTACAGGAAATCCGGTATGCACAGCTTTCATGGATGTTTACAGGGGTTCGGAATTCCGTTTCGTGCTTGTTTCAATAATTTGATGTGTGAATAAATTTTCTGTTGGAAACTTCTATCGCCCAGTAGACAAAGAACCAGCACAAAATATCGAAGAGAAATGGCTGGTTAGAGTAGTAAGAGAACATTGTCATTAACTTTTATGTGCGTATTAACGAGTCTCGAACCAAGTACGTCCTCATAAAAGAGTAAGGGAACCAGAAAAGAAATATCGATGGCAACAATTCTGACATCGTTACTTCGCTATCGTAAAAACTTATTCGGGCTTGTTTAAATTGAAATTTAACATTAACGCCCAGGAGAGTGATATTTTTACATACATCAATGCGATTTTAAATTGACCATTAAAACTGTGTTTTTGTAAGCGTGAATTGACAACAAATTGCAAACGATAGTCTGACACCATCAAATAGCACTAAACACGGCCGCGTGCGTACTGAGTCCGCCGTCCAATCATGGTGGTACTAACAAAATAAATATATAAAAGAATAAGAGCACAAGGGTGGCGGAGGCGGTGGCGGCGGCGGCGGCAGCAGAGGACCTTGCGGAAACTGAACTTTCGTTTTGAGATTTGACACGCGTATCTAAAACACAAGCCGTGGGTCACGTGCCGCTTGGCCACGTTGTCTGCATGTCGGGTCACGTGACTTAGTAAAAGGGTTGAGATTTTTACATTCGCTTGACGGATTGTCGCGTGTCAAGTTTGACTGATACCGGCTCATCTATACGGGCTTCGCTTTAATTATGAGATATTATTCCACGATCACGCCCTTCCAATAGCGAAACATTCCCATCTTTTGAATGCTTTTTTAGAAGCTTCGGCTAATCCTTCAACTATGACATGTGTGATATGATAGGGTTAAAGAAACCACAAACTTTGAAATGAATGATGAAAATGTTTACACTCACTGAATTTTCACCGTTTGGAATAGAAGAATACTGCGATGAGAACTGGCAACCCTGGCATCTCTCCTGAATTGGCGAATATTTTTCGATATTCACCGCTGTATACGAATTTAAAAGCAAGGCGTGATAACTTATGACACAAGTCGTCAGAGTGAACAAGATTTATTTCAGGGAACCCAAGCGAACATGAAAATGGTATCTGCTGATGTTGTCTCGGACAAAGGTGATTTTAAATATTCTTGTATGAACAATTTAAATTCTATAAGGGATAGTAATTTTTTGCAGCGAGGGTGAAATGGCCGTTCGGGGGTTAAATCGTATTCCGCACAAACCTCGTTGTCGGGTGATAGACATTAAAATGGTGAATGGTACATCGATCATTGCGTGACAGATTTGAGATTGCGTGGGAGATGTCTACGCTTGATGTTTCCAGCTTGCGAAATGTTCCACCACCCAACAACATGTAAATCTAAAGACATAGATTATCGATCCAATTCTCACACGGACTTGAGTTGAAACTGAATTTCAAAGTTTCCGTCAATGTTATATCTAAAACAATGTTTTCAATATTTTCTTCTTTTCTTCTCAACGTTTCTCATTAAATAGATTTCTCCTTTGATATTTTTCATCATCCGAAAAATTATCTCATTAATGTTCTCGCAACCATTGGCTCATCTCTGGAATTCGTGCTTGAAGGTGTTTGAATTTAATCAACTCGTTCATGCGCAAAGTCCTGCCCGCGTGAACATAGCTCAAAGCCCGATTAGCATCAAATACCATTACTGCCACATTTGATGTTCTTTGCGATCGTCAACCATCAGCGTATATTATTTTTAATTGTAAAAACGTGCACATTTGTATTGTTGCCAGTTTCATTTTTGAATGCAACTCTCTCTCAGCAATAACCAAAGTCTAAAGATTATTTACTAAGTCATTTAAACAGATTTTCTTATTAACATCACATTCAACCACCGATAAATCATTCAGATTTGTTGGCAAAGACATTAATCAAGAGCAGTCTTGACTGAAGGGGTGAAGAAAATTGACCATTATGTCTACCGCTTAATCGCAAGGACAGCCACTTTGTTCTTTTCTGCGCGTACAATTAATGTAACCTGTCCCACCCCCGCACTTGCAGTAGGCGTCGTTAATCCTCTTAATTTTTCATTGCCGACATCAAGGGCGCTTATTGTGAATTAAAAGTCGCTCCCCTAAGGAAGTATGCTTTTTGGTGACAGATAAGCTTTTTCTATCTTCAGTCTTTTTGTCACAATGCTGCATCGGAAACATTGACTGATCGGCGGGACGCTTTAAGAATATATAATTATCGCAATAAGAACTCCTCCCTAGACTCATTTTTGGTGATCCATGAACTGTGATTCAAACCACTTTTTTTGCATTTGTCTCGTTCAACTCTGAAAATCAGTGGTAGCTTTTTTTATCCCTACTCTTACACTGTATCTAATCTGAGCACACACAAAATTTCAACTTTCTTCATTCTAATTGTAGACAATAGATCAAATTTATATCCTCAAAATGACTCATTTTCAATTAGAATAATTATATTTCTTTTAAATTAAAAAAGCATCAAGTTTATATGAGTTGTAGTAATGTTTTATGTATATCCTTATGTAATATCGAATTGAATTTATAGAGGGATGATATTTCAGTAGTGTCAAATCATGGACGTGTGAGTTTATGTGATGGATTGGCTGAAATGTCTTTGGAAACCTTACTGCTGGGATAAAGAGCCTCAGCCAGTCAATCTGTTTCATTATGAGAAGGGACTTGAATGAATGAATCATCCTTAACATTGAAGCAATCAAATGTGCTGAGAAGAAGACAAAAATTGATGTTAAAAAAAGATGTGGGGGGGGGGCGCATACATAATTTTTGTTAATAAATAAAAAATGCTAAATTAAAATTAAATTGAAATGTTGTTTCATTTTAATTGTTATTGAACCTTTCCACATTCAACCAGTTTTATAACTATGATTTTGCTGAAAATGTCAATATTTGTCATTGTAGTGGACACATTTTGAGTATTGGAATTATTTTTTTACTCGAGTTTTGATTAAACCAAACAGCAGAATCACATCGAGTTAAATGAAAAAAAGTTTCATACAAATTCTGATTAAATGCATTTCGTGGTTCGTGCGAGCTTTCAAACTAGGTAAAATCTATATTCCATGTGTAAGTTGGGAGGGAAATTTTTTCCGATATCATCATTTATTATCCGACCACCTGCTGCCGTCTCAGTTAAGTGCAGTCAGAATAAAGCAATGATAGTATTAGATCTTCGACGATTAATAGTTATAACTCCATGTTTTTTGACTGAGTATACAATTTTTGACAAGAATGCGTGCAATAAAAGACAAACAGATTATCCATCTATCTATTTGGACGTTTATAAAAAAATTGAGTGGATGAAAATCTTTGATAATCCATCTTATTCTTCAAGCTGCTGAAGTAGAAAAAAGTCTCATTCTTAATCCATAAAGAATAAATATCCTTTCAACTTTTCCATTGATGAATTACTCATGATAAAGTTCATTGTCGAAATTGAAGTTAGATTGAACAAAGTGCCCAAATAAAATGTCACTTGAAAAAATAACACTGCAATAAGAATTAGCATTTGGGTAATCGAAAATAGATGACTTGGTGCCCTTTTTATTTTGTACAATATCAATTTCGGGAATGAAACATTCAAGTTATACGAAAGTTACATCCCAAACGTTTCCAAAAGATAAATGTGTTTCAGCGTGGTAAAAAATGCGATGACCATAAAGTGTATGCAGACCTACGAGGGAGACAACAATATTTTATCCATAGAAGCGTGAATGATAGAAGACATCATAATCATCCAAATGTATACCGTAGCGATCATTACTACAACGTTTAGTTGTATATGCACCCGTATACATTACATACATCATATTTTCCGTCCGTTCTCTCTCTCTCTCTCTCTCTCGCACTTTGTTATTTTTTTTTTTTTTTTATCATCCGTTACGGTTGTTTTTGATGCATCTCTTATATTTACTACTTTAATCTATCATGACAAATAGTCTCTAGATATCCTCTCGAGGGATTGATACGAATTTACTTAGAGGGCTGATTTGAAGTCAGTTGTTTTTCTTTACAGAATGTTCTTCCAAACGATCATTTGTCCTTACCTTATCGAACCCTCGGGGCTGGTCAGTCGATATATATTCTCGACAGACTACTTTACTTCGTTTACGTTGCGACGACACATTCTACTTTGTCCAAAAGTTCATATGTTTATAAGAAAAACAAAATTTGTCCCCTACACTGACGGACGTACTTTCGCGACACTTCCCTTGTGTTAATTGATTCAGAACAAAAATGAGCAAGCATTGAGAATAATTGAAACGCTCAAACAATTCATAAGTTGAGGCACGAAATCAGAAGATGTTAAATTGGTGTTAACGCAAGTCATGTTAACAGAAACTAGTAGAGGGTGTGCGCCTTGAGATGACGTTGTAAAGGACAGGCACAGAGGTGAACAATGTACTAAGTGTCAGGACCAAAGGGACACCATTCAGTAGGGATTACCTTAAACGTGCAAGCGAGCAAATTCCATTGTTTAAGTCTTAATGATGCGCTCGAACTTAACGCAACGTGGAATTACACATATACGTATGTTTGACAATGTTGACATCACAATAGATACCTCTTTAACCCAAGCTATTCGGTTAAATAACTCTCATTTGCAAGTTTGCCTTGTCTTAATTGATTGAATATAGTTTCATTGTTTAGCATCTAAGACTTGTAATTTGTCAAAATTGCATTGCATTTTTTGCATTTACAAGCGAGCACAATAAACTGGCCTTAACAGGGACATAAATTTACAATGAAGGGGATTTGCATAGTGTATTTGCCGGTACATGGAGGTATCTTTGAATCATACTTCGGTCATATTGAATAAGTTAGCAATAACGACGTAATAATGAATGCACAAACAGTACCAGCACGTTGCTATCTCTCATTCGTGTATGGACATTCTGACGACATTGGCGCCTTTTGCCAAATGGATCTCTCCCCGGTTGAATGGGTGCGCAAAATCTAATCAAACATTTATGCTAAATCACGAAACAATTCAAACGCAATCAACAAATAAAATAGGTTGAACCCCTTTCGAGTACCTTAAAGCTTGCTGGTCATTTGGCTCTCTTATTTACTTAAAAGCTGGACGCGCCTGAGGACAGAAAGTTGATGGACATTCCGCGAAGGACAAAAGGGCCGGATTTGAAACGCCAACAGTAGGTATGTAAATTCCAGGGGGGTCGCAGCTACGTATTTGCATGGGCCGCGCATTTGTGGTGACCATCGGAGCTGCTGAAGCCAAAGTCGTTCAAGCCACATTGATTACCCTCGTTTATTAAGATTAACTTTTCTCACAATCTCCAACCAATCTTGTTTCAATGTTCTTCACTTCCATTATCGTTTCGAACTTTGTACCGTCCCCAGATCTTCCTTCATTGTCCGCTGATGAAGGTCCGAATAAAATATCACCGGTTCTATTCAGCAGTGCAATTGAATTTCAAATTGCGTTTCAAAAAAGAAATTCTCATTTCAGTTCAAAATATAAACTGCAATCGAAATAATCACGCTTTTACGGATTAAAAATTAACAAACACAAAAAAAAATGCGAAATTATTATTTGAGACGGCAATGTACCCACCACTCAACTTTTGCGATTGAATTTTTTGCGCTTGAACGCAAAGCCCATCTACAGAGTTGCGCGGTACTATCGTGGTATTATTAAGTTTTGATCCGTTAGCGAACGCGGATTCTATTGTTCCTGCTTAATCTGACGTACAAGAGCGATCATCGATCGGCACCCTTTCTTTGATCGACAGGTAATGACAGTTTAAACCATCCGCCGAAGCGAGCATAAGTATTGTCTACTTTCGTTTCACAATCTCTGAATTCTGTTAGTCAATAGTTTTCCTCTTGCTACATAATCCTTTCCGCATGCAGCTATAAGCTCCGCGTGTACGCATTCGATCCGTGTTAAAACGCATTCGGACAACCATCCTCATCGGCTTCTCCACATGCACTTACAATATATCCAAAAACACTGTAATGCCGCGATTACCGTAATCGCTTCATTCACAGATTTCTGAAAAAAAAAAAAAAAAAAAAAAATATCCAACGTAAAGATGGTTCGCTTGGTTTTTCGTTAAGCTGAATTGATTTACGAGAGTTTCATTGAAATAAAATAAAACCGAGATCAAATTGAATGGACTAATTCATCAGATCAAGTATCACATGTTATAATTATGTGTATGAGCTGGCAAATATTTTGAGTGCAGCATATTAGGTTCCATCAAGTAGAATACATATTGATTTGGATTGCGAACAATTTATTTTCGTTAACTAATCAATCAAATGTTTCGAAAGACAGGATGGATTTCTCTCCAGTGCCTATACATACATACGATTTCGTCTTTTCCGCTTTCTGACGTTTCCAAATTGTGATATGCTACTAGAACGACCCTTGATTAATTACCAGGGGATGACCGAGCATCTACTTGGCTCTCGCTTATCTCTATTCATCTTGCGTCTGAGTTGTTCGAGACACAGCGTCTCTAAGTGAACTGTTCTCTTTTTTCTATCTCAATCGAATCACTTTTTCCTTATGTAGCCAAGTATTCATTGGACGCCACTTCCACGTTTTTTGGTTAATTGTTCCTTCCAGTCTTTGAACAACTATTTCGAGGGAGCATGAGAAGAAAAAATCTGCCTCGATTCGTCTCGTCACCTCGATAAGATTGAATTGCAAGGCGTTTATCTTGAGTCCAGCCGAGATAATCCTATGAAAAATCACACTTTGTTTTGAAAGGAAATTCAATTTCTATTCATGGGGATCCAGTAAACAATGACAAATCGACTTTGCTATTGCATTATGGTAAATACGCTCATTTAGATCAGCACGGTTTGTCATAAAAATGTTAACAAATAAAACGTCTTATTAGGCATTTACAGTAGCAAGTACAAACGACGGGGTTCTAAAAGGGGTCACCGTAAAATGTAATGCACGCACGAAGACGAATCCGAGTGTGAAATATTTCCGTTTAATCCTGCAATATCATAAAGAAAACTCAGGCTGAGACCACCGAGTCGTAACCAAGCATTAAAGCTGTTTACAAAAGGCCCTTCAACGTCGCGTTACATGAAAATCGCTGCATGGCTACGAAACCACCACCTGAGTCCACCCTTGCTTATTATCAACAATCGTAAAATGCTAAATTGAAAGTCCTTCTCAGATGAGGACAGCTAAGTATAAACATCTTTCCATAAGATTCTCAGAATCGTCTGAGATTGATTGACGCTCCATTTTATATTTTGTAAAAACGATTTCTTACAAATAAGAATAAAAAAAAAACATTAAAAAGAATACGTTTTCATACGTTAGGATTCTTAATAAAAATTTGTAACATCCAATGATTTATCACTTCAGAATGAGATTTAACGTTTGCTTTATATATGTAAAAAAGAATTCTGATAAGAAAATAATAATTAAGTTGTCACGATTTCTTGGTTATAAATGAATGGTGAATATTGTGGGATGGTTCTTTGGTGGCAGGTTTGAGGTGGTTGGTAATAAGTAAGTGCAAATTCGTTTGATTCCCAATGGAAGAGAACACAGTTTGGTGGAAAACGTCAGCGATATCGTGTTATGAATAATTGCACTGACACTAGGGGTAAATAATACATCATATGACATTATCTACTAGCGATGAGTTACAGTCGTGAAGTACAACCTTCGTAAGGCAGTCTTATATAAGGGTAGATAATCTGTGTCGAAAGCACAATGTGACGAATTACTTCAAGGTTACAAGGTTGAACATGCGATGTAATAACTTATACAATATAATGAACCTGGTAACAAGATGTATAAAAAAATGGAACCAAAGCAAATATTAACTTAACCTTAAAAGATAATCTCAAAATTGAACATTAAAAACATTAAAATAAAAGAAATGTGAACCTCTGAAATATTTCCATTTGTGATCGAAACAAAAGTTTATCTTGAATCATTTGAGATGATATGCACTATTCTGATTGCACGAGCAGCAAAAAAACATCGTGAATTCATTGGTTTGACGACAATATATGCAGTAAAGGTGTGGGGTACAAATCACGAGATATCGTCATACTCAACCGAAAAACCGCCAGCCAACGAATGAATAAAGACGCTGCAATGGGCAACCCTTTTGCCTTTGTCAACGGGAACTGAGAAAAATTAGCTGTTTGAAATGATCCACGTGTGTTATTAGCTGCCAAGGGTCGTTTCATGTTTTCCGCTTATTGTTTTCGTCGTGCCTCCTGAGACCGCCTTTATGTCAATACATCAAAGTGTACTGATGATGTGCATACATTTCTATTTTCATATTCCTTTACACAGCAAAATATGAAATTCAGAGACATAGGGATGGAGTAACTTATCAGGTAATAATCTCAAAGAGCGACCGTTGATTATCTCAATTATTTTTTACTCCGATTCAAATGTTTGACTGAGATTGAAGCAGTGTGAACTGTTTTTAATCATACTTTCGATCGTTGCATTTTTTCGCTTATTTCACCTCCTAATAATCTGTACAGTTAATACGTTTTGGACACGAAAATATTGAATTTGCAATCTCATTACAAATACACGGATAGACGTGCGCTTCAAGCGTGTGTATCTTGTGCGAAAAATAAATAGGATTATTTTGTACGAAGCCAATGTCGATGCTTTCATCGCACGTCTGTATAAAACGAAAAGGGGACCTTCGAGCGCGTAATAGCAAAAATATTATGATAACCCGATTGGCCAATCCACAGCGGTCAATCGAATCATCGTTATCGGATATGAGATTTACGAGAATCGCGAAAAGAAGTTGAAAATCCCATGGACAGGGCCTAAATCTTGCATGCACCCAGAGTCGACGCAAACAACGTAGTGATCTAATGACGATTTTCTGCTCGCAAGCAAGACAAAATTCATTCGAGCGAACATGAGTCAATACCCTACCCTCCGGCTTTTCTGCCCACACATGTCGCGTAAATCTCTTCAACGCCGAGTACGCCACAATTAAATCAGGGTTTTGATACTTTTCTGCGATGGGAATATAACGTAGTTTACTGTACGTTAAGTAAAAAGAAAACTGAAATATTGGAAACGGTGAAACATAACTCGATTAAATTCTCACACTGTTCAAAGTCAGCACACATCTTTCACACATAATTAACATCATTCAAGAAAATGATTAAATAGTATCATTTTTCATATCATCGTGATCATTGTTGGACTGAGTTTAATCTGTCTCTAGTACCAATTAGAAGAGCACTTGATTCGTGGCTGTAAGGCCGAGCGGTCACGTTTCACTTCAAAGCCAAATACAAAAGCGCTAACCCGATACCACAAACGGACAGTAGCCTTAACTCTCGGGGACGTCTAGGAAACACGCGAATCACCACAACAGCGACAACGAAGGATTACGTGACTCCATTCATTAACGAAAAATTGATTTCAAAGCGAACATTTCAGAAGAAAGGAGTTGCGAGGTAAAAAACACCTCGCTGACAAAGTGTTATTTATTATAGTGACGAATCACAATTGAATGATATTGTTGCGCTAGAATTTGACCATTGATGACAGCGAAGGTTTTTCGTTGACATCGTAATTTCATTCAAGAATCAAAATTTGAACGAAATATTAAGGAAACGTCAGACAAAACGTGAATTGGAACAAAAAGCAAATAAAAGTGTGGAAAACATTCTATTTGGAGTGTTGCGTAGTTCCGTTTGATTGGAAACGTATTTGAGAGATTGTTTCATACCCCCTCGCGGTGTTGTCTCTTTTTAGTCGTTCTTTTATCCGCTTTCCTTCTCTCCGGGCCATTATAGCATAGCCTTAGGCAGGATAGGGTGTCTGTTGGTAGGTTGTTCGACGATCGGCGCGCGATTGCGCTTCTTCAGTGTTCCGGAAGGGTCGATCGTTGACCGAAAAGTCGCCAATTTAAAAAGACCCCTGGCGTTTTTCTCTCCTGTACGAAAAAGCAGACTCGTACCTCTGACGAGCAATTATGTCGTTACGAGATGTTTACAACGGGATTATTGTCGGTGGCATCTTGCGCCCCCGGTGGTAGACAAGATGCCGACCGACTGGGGTGAATCTGGATGCTGTATTATCAATTTTATTTGAGAAAGGGTCGCGGCCGAAGTCGTCGCCTCCGGCTTTTGTCGTTTTTTACAAACGCAAATGTTCGTTCGGCTTATGCCGACTGTATACACGTTATATACTTGCAACCGATATGCGATCAAAGAATTGTCCCGAGTTATCCAATCGGTCTTACCGAGGACAAGATTAAAGGAAACACAAATGTAAGCTTTCTTTGTTTGTTCTCGTGCACATCACTGTCGATAGACAAATCTGAAAATATTGGCATTTTCGATAACGTACAATTTTTTTGTACCGAAAATACAAAAAAAATTTAAAAAAAAAAAAAAAAAAAAAAAACACTGTTACAGTATTACAGAGCAGTGTAACTAACGTTAACAAAACCGCCAAGCATGAAAACCATAAAAAAATCTCTCCGCGGACGATGCAACTGCGTAGCAAAGAAAAAATACATCAGTATGCAAGTGCTCTTATCGAGTAACGACGACCGATGATTCGTGGGCAGCGTCCCTTTGACGCGTTTGCAGACGCGGTTTAGCAGTGTGTGTCCACTTTGACCAAGAAGCATTCGGGCATGAAGACTCTACGCGCATTACACGATAAATAATAGACATAGAGAATTGCTTTGTATTCTCGTATTAAGGTTGACCGAACGAATGTGGTCGTTTTGCACTGACTGAATATTTTTCCTTCTATTCGGGATTAATGGCTTGGACGCATTTTATAGGGACGACGAGTACGTGCATACATTCGTTCTGGCCAGAATTGACCACTGACTGATCCTGCTTGATGTATTAGCGGAAGTTTAAAAGTAAAAGCACACGATCCCGTTGGTCCACATGCAAATTATTCCCACTCATAATTCTCCCGAATTTTTGTTGTTTTCTTTTTTTTTTTTTAATCTTTCGAGGGCAATTTGAACATTGATCATTTCAATCGTATATACGCAAAAAGAAAGAACAAAGTTTCCAAGAACACAATTCTTGTTAAGAGAAAATGCTGTGCGTTCAATCGGCTCTTGGAGCCCTTTTTCACGAACTGACTTTATCATCTTTTCTTATTAGTTGAAACTCTCGGTTGATTTGTTTATTTCGGTAATTATATTAACGCATTGCTGTGATTTTCTACCATAGTGTAGTCAAGAGAAGAAAATGGTCGGAGATAAACTAATCCCCGTTACTGTCGACGTTACGTTTTATGTTGATTGCGTCAACCCTTCATTGGATAGGTCGTCGCACTTATCTCTTCTGTTGGCAACAACAGCTCCTTGAAGCTTTTCGTTTGAATCCAGTAACAGTCGCGTGTATGGTCATGAAGCCATGATCATTCTACTCTTGTCAGTCTTACTGTGCTCCGTTAAACTCGTTAACGACAGCGTTAATACGCAACAAAATTGCAACTCGTTCAGTCAGAAACGAGCTCGATGCTTTATTCTGAAATTCCATTTAAACATTTAGTTCAACAGAAATGTAAGATTTTATTTTGTTATTTATCTTTTTATTTGATTTGTTTTTGTTTGAATTCAAAATTTTAATATTGAAAACATGCAATTACAATTGCAGAATACGACGCAATCAAAACGCGTAGAAATTATCCGAGTGTCAAAAGTAAAACAAAACAGGGGGGCCAACAAAAGCCGAATAGAAATCCATCGGATGGAAGATATTTCGCGCCTGTTACAACAAAGATGCATTCCGGCGACGATTTTTGTAAAATTCTTGTTATCCGACCTCCACTGAGCATTGACAGGACTGACTTTAAATATTTAGACGGCTAATATTCAGAAAGAATTTTAAGCCGACGAACGAAAGTGAGAATTGAAAAGAAACGTGCTGCGCTGATGCTTGGGGTGGATCGAAGCGAAATGTCCTCCAGACTGAAATAATAATGAGAGGCGACAGCGCCTTTAATCACGATATTAAACATTTACGATTTCCAAGGATAGTCAACGCCGTGACTTTTCACGCAGCTTACAATTTAATGTCAGCGATGCGTACGGGAGACATTACTTGCACTAATTTGTTCTTTTTTTTTCTTTCATTTATCATTCTTTTGTTTAGAATATAATAATACAGTATAAGCGTAGTGTATCAAGTACAACATTTTCTATAAATTTTCTTTCAAATGTTTCTCTTTCGCTCACAAAATGCAAGAAACATGACAAGAAACTCGTAATTCACAGCCGGATCTTCGAAGATAATTCAAAATCGTGTATGACTCGGGTGAGGCGACTAACGCAGTGAAACCTAAATAATCGTAAAATTCAATATTTAAATTTAATCGTCTCTTTTAATGGCGTCGCATTGCCCATTGTAACGTTGGGCCCGTTAAGTCTGTTCAAACTTTAATAGCCGATTACATCGAGCTTTAAAACATATGCTTCATCCAACTCACAACGAAACAGCGATGATGCACTATTATGATTCTGACACGTCATTAACTCCGTTTCTGTACGATCGGTGTATCAAGTTTAATTACTGAACGAATGGCCTAAGCCAAATGCAATGTCGTTTGAAATGCCAATTCGAAAAGGAAAGTACGGGCAAGACTATGATACTAAAATTTACGTATACACTGTGCTTTATTAACGTATTACTGTTATTTACTTACGTGTCGCACCAAGTTTCGACCAAGTTTACAACGATTCAATTTTTACTCTATTCAATTTTTATTTTGCATTAAGTAGGCTGTTTCAATGTTATAGCAATGTGTTGTACAGTGTTTATGCATTACTGTTTATCAGTATGATCTAATACAGACTTCATTTTAAAATATTTATATATTTATTTATATAAATTTAAGTTTTTTTATGTCAAACATACGATTAGCTGATTTCAAATTTATTTAGTTTAACACTGTACAAACAACTTTCATCGAAATTGTCATATAAACATCACTTTATTCCTTTACATGATAAACATGTCTTGTAAATTGAATTATAAATGTAACATTATCATCTTCTATTATGTAAATTTTGCTTTTGGATATATAATTTAATCATTTAATGGATCCAAACACATTAATTAGTAGTTCACCGTATTAATATGACATAATGTTGTTAGCTTTATTATGGATCTGATTTTTTGTATCAATTATTGATTAGTCATGCACCAAAAAAAATTCATCATATAAAAATTAAATCAAATTGGTAGTCACACATACTTATTAATATAGCATTGTTCAAAAAATGTTTATTTTACGTAATTGTTGATTGTCAAATTCATTAGAAAACGAATGTTAAACGCAAAATTTTTACGTTCATGTGAATAGTTGAATTCTAAAGCTGTAACATATAACTACCATTTTTCTTTGAAGATTGCACTATAAGAGAAAATCATACAATACAATGGAAAACAAGAGGAAGACAGATCAAAGCACAGGAAGTTATGAGGCTGCTGAACTGAACTCTATGCATCCGGTACGGCTGATAATTATACGAACGAAATACTTTGCAAATGTTAATTACGCCGAGGTTTGGCTCTTTGATATGTACTTTGAGGGTGATCGAGAAAAAAATTTCAGATACCTGTGTGATAAGGAAGAAATATTCATTTCAATCGAGCGATTTATATGGGACGAGTGTAATTTAAGTGGTCAATCAAATGTATCGTTTAACTTATTGTGATTATAGTTTATTGATTTCCAGTAAAGTTCAATGAATTCCAAAAAAGGTTATTCACATAATCAGTTATGACTTGTACCAATTGTAACATTTTCAGGGTCGTGGACTTAACAATATTTTAATACATTCAGAGTTGGGTCTACTCTGGGACAATGTTTGGCATAAATCTTAATTGTCTTGCAACATAATGCATATTTTCAGTCGAAATCCTTACTTTAAATCAAAACTTTGACTTGTTAAATATCTGTCATCAATATGTGCAACACCTTTTTAATCAAAATCATTTTATGGTATTATTATAAAATATGAAGTTGTTATATTTTCATAATTATTATATTGTGTATCCAAATTCATATTACTTCCGCTCGAGTATTCAGTAAAACTATGAGTATCTCTATATGAATACTCAAAAAACCAAACAGGTGACTTTAATCTTGTCCCCATTATCTGAACTGATGTAATACTAGAAGACGAGAATCTTCTCTCACCAATCATTCGAGTAATAAATATATATATATTTATATTCTCTTCTAATTTTAAATGGAATCTCATTTTGTTTGGATGGAGGTATAGTAAAGGCATAATCTAAAAGTGCTGGGACTACATAAATTCAAGTTGTATATACCTGCCTTACTAATTCATCGTGAAGAATGAAAACTGCAAATCATTAGCTATTCGTTAATCGAATTATAATTGTATGCAAACAATTTTTACCTACAGTAGTCCACAAACCATCATCAAAAACAACACTGATGATCAGAGGAACATCTTCAATCCTTATTTCACGCGGTTGCATATTATATTGAATTGAGTAATAATTGAATTATTTCCTTCTTTTTTCTATAACTGAACCAAATATTATATCTGGGTGAATAAGCCAAAGATGTAACATGGTAGCACTGTTCTAATATTTCATCCCACAATTTTGTGTTACACTTTGTGCACCATAAGTGAACTTAAGCTTTGAGTAATTTCTTCTTCTGTTTACTCTTTCAAGCAATTGATCATCTCTTGATTGACATTACTTATCGTAGGACAACCAAAGACTGATGTTATTTTTTTGTTTTCTTCATTATATTCTGATTCTGAGTCCAAGCAGAAAAAAAAATTGTACCGTTTAGACATAATGCACCTGAAACCAATTTTTGGATGGTAAACTGGAAAGTCACGAACAATTTAGTTCCATCAATTTGTAATGGTTGGAACAATTACCATGGAATAGATCATTACTCAACGAGGATACAAAATAATAATGTACACTAGTCGCCCCTAAACTTATACCAATTAAGTTTATGTTATTTTGATCACCGCCAAAATGAGATATATAGTTTTTTACCCAATGCATGGCTACATTTTAATCTTTGAGCTCCATATTTCCTGGCACAATGTCATCCTCTGTGCTAAAAAAATCCTATTAAGGTGGTATGAAACCGGGAGTTACCGACATTACAGATTTCTTTAATGAAAATTAATAATATGATTGTAAATTAATTTAACGAGAAGAGTGCCATTTTCTCACTCATTTTACACATTCCTATACACAAAAATTTAATTTTTATTATAAAACGTTGCCGAAAAGTGAGTTCTAGTTTTTGATGTGGAGGTTAATCGTAGAAATCACTTTTTATTTACATTTTTCAACCAAAAATTTGTTGTAGTGTGTTACGAATTCTCCCATTATTATTGAATGGCGCTCTTCTTCGTATTTTGAAAAACAACAATTATTCTAATTTTTATAAACAAAGTCCCTAACTGCGTGGCAGCAGACCTTACACATCACCTTAATTAATCAAACTATTATCAATGGCAAATTTTTATCCTTATTGCGATAGAATTAACATTAAATATGACCTAACGTACCATTTCGTGTCAATTGAAAGTGACAACTACGAGATCATATTTTATTAGATTCTTTTCTGTTAACACATTAGCTTCACCTGATGCAAATGATCCTCTATAACATCATCGCAACAGAAAAGCGCTTATGATAACTACTTCTAAGAGGAACATAGACGTTTAGATATAAGCAATCTATAGTTCCAACAACAGGATTTGTCGAGTTTTATTCGCTGTTTTAGATATTAATAAATTATACGGAATAGATTTGTACTAAAAATACGAGAGCTTCTGATTTATTGCTAAATATTCTACTTGTAGTGATAATAGTGGTACGGGAGGCTACCAATAGTATATTGGTGTACGAGTGCGGAAAGTTGGCGTTTTCCGTACACGAGTGCAACATGCTATTTTTTATAACAAGTGATAAGAAAGTGTCGAGAGAACATATCGATATCAGTGCGGAAAGTACTTTCTACACGGTATATGGAAAATGAGCATTTTCCGCACTGATATCGATGCGTTATTGAGGCACTTTTTTAACACATATTATGAAAAACATATTTTAATTAGTGTAGAGAAAGACTTGCGAATGTATCAATTTTAATTTTTAAAACAAGAAACAGCAAATTAATTAAAATACATCATATTTTAAAAAGCTTTGTTGATTTTTGTTGTCAGTGTGTGTTGCCTATTTATTTTTTGTTACCTCAAAACGCAATTTCCCAACGGGCGGTAGAGCGTATGGTATTCCTTCGTAAGTTTCCTACTGTATAGAACGAGACGACTCTTTATAATGTCCTGTTACATTGCCGAAAGGTGTTACAACTCTTGGAACTGCACTGATAACGAGCAACTTCCAAAACAATAAAAAAAGAAACAAGAAGTAAGAGACTCCGAAAATTTTTTCCTGACTTTGAATGTAACTGACATGCTTTCGATAATAACAATCCTAATATAGTCATTTTTAATCTTTACATACATACATTTCCGTAAACTTATACTTTTACATAGTTTCGTATTTAAATAAATTTCTTGACGTAATCGATACTTATTTAATGTCACGATGCTATCAATCATATATTCATTTCGCATATAATATGGGATTTTTTGCTGAGAAATATTACGACATTTTGAGGTCAATTTGGTAAGATTATACGGCGTAACGTTGGTGATGTGCACAATGCAAAAAAAATCGTTTTTACTCCCCGTAATAGAAAACTTTTGCATATGAAGAATCGCAACCTATTATTATTCAATATTTTGTTCCTTTTTGCGGCGCGACATATCGCTTCCCTCCGTTTTATTTTATTCCAGATCTTGAATTTAACATTGAGTCTTGATACGTAAATATAAATGTGAAGAGAAAAAGGGCGAAATTTAACACGATCTCTGTATCTCCGACATCCCCTTCACGGAATTGAAAATACAAAAAAATGCTATCTTCGATTAGACGCCATTTATTCATTCAAATTCCTACTGATTGAATGGTTTGAATAATTTTCTACCTCTTTTTTATGATGTGTTTAGATAATATTTAGAAAATTAGATGAAAAATAATTCTCAAATCAGAGTCATACAATCTAATTATTCAGTGTCGAACATATACAAAATTTTATTTTTATTGTCGAATTTGCAAGAAAAGTGCCATGAATGCTCTTCCTCTTCAAGGACATAAAAAAATCGATCATCAAATATGAATTCACCCATTTCAGGATGGAAAATTTTCATTAAAAATTTCAAAAAAATGGAGATGCCGGGGATCGAACCCGGGGCCTTTCACATGCAAAGCGAACGCTCTACCACTGAGCTACATCCCCGTTAAATTGGGCGATGTAGTATTATGTGAAGAACTAGAGTAAGGATCGTGACAAATTTTCGAGTTGAGACAACTAAAAAAAGTTTTAGGATCAAAAAGTGGAATAAAAAAAATAATCTACTATGTTATAAACAAAGAAAAATATGTTGAAAATGAACAAAAAAAAGTTTTTGACAGCGGTGGGATTCGAACCCACGCCCTTACGGACTGGTGCCTAAAACCAGCGCCTTAGACCGCTCGGCCACGCTGCCTTGGCGGCGGCATGCTGAAAAGCATTATAAGAGACCAACGCTTGTTTAAGACCATTAAACAGTGCTTCTATGAAATGTTTGTACACTTTTTTGAGACGTAACCTTTTGAAAAAAAAGTCTACATTGTGTTATGTGCATATTTTCTCTAATTGTTCATAATATACACAGTATACAAAAAGGTTTAAAATTGGTGCGAATTTATTCTAATTCAGTTGCAAGTAAATTTAATTTAATTTTAAAGCATACTTGCTTTATTGTTTCAGCATATTTGCTTTACTTTTGTTTTGCTATTTAAAATTTACTTTTAAGTACTATAATACTATTATTTATATAGACGTTAAATATTTTTTACACAAATTTTCAAGTGATATTATTTATTTTCCGAATGTAAACATACCATAAAAAACGATAGCAATCGTAAAAATTATGATTAGAATAAATGTCATATTATACTTTTTCTTATTTTGTTCTATTTTATTTTAAGTTGAGAGTAACGTGTTTTATCAAATTTTTCAAATCTGATCGCTATTTGGTATATAAATATAGTATAATCAGTAACATATTTAATCGAAGAATTCCGAATTCATTTTTCTCCGATTGCGTGCGCAAATGTCTTCTCTTTCTTATTTAAATGATATATTCAACTAGATTTGAATAGAAATAGTAGGTTATACATAATCCATGAGTAGTGAGAATAAAAGTGAATGAAAAATACAACAATTTTGTCACGAAATCAAACAAATTTAAAAAATGTTCAGAACTGAATTGTTTGTAGCTTAATTGAATGTCAATTTTTTTACAGACAATTATTTTCATTTTGCATCACAGTGATTACCTTCTTAGGAAATATTACAACGGAATTACCTTTGAAATCTAAACGGTGTGCTTTTATGCTAAAGAATTTTTTCAAGTTTTAGTAAAAGATCAGAAGTTAAAAAAGAAATTTTTATCAGCATTACAAAGAGCCAACTTGTAAAAAGCGCTTTGACATCCAAAAGCACTGACTATTCTTTAGGTTTCATAGCTAATTGTATAATTGGTTTCACGTCGTCTTTGCGGTATGGCAGAAGGGTTCGTAATAATGCTGAAAATGGGGTGCGCAGGTCTGAAAAGTGCAGTTTTTTAATCTGTGCATTCGTCGTCTTTTGTTGCATTGATAACTGCATTTAAATGCAGCACGGCGTATCGCAGAGAATCGGACTTGACTAAGTGGATTTTCAACGCAAAGCGACCTCGAAATTACATTATTCCGCTGCAGTCAACACGATTTTGCTGTTGCGTGCATTTATGACGATTTGATTCCACCATAGGCGCAAAATAATGCTTTGTCGCGATCTTTCGATTTCAGCTGCATCACACAAGCAATTTTTGCAATCAAAAACAAAAAGGACAATCGAAAGCTTGACATATTAAAATATTAGATTGACGTGAGCAAAAATTGGATGAAAATTCGAAACCGCTTGTGTTCTTTCTGAAATTGAATAAAATCGACGGGTAGGCAAAAAAGTGTTGAAATTGGTTTGACTTTGTGTGAAAGCGCTTTCTCAAAACCTTTGAAAGACTTTTATGTTTGACATTGAAGGATAATAAAGTGACAAATATTAGAGAATCAAGTATTCGCGATAAGCCACGAAAATCGAGATTCTAAATGAGTTTCTAATCTTGTAATAACTACATGGTAATCTATGATGTGCGCGCGTTTGACTTTATAGAGAGCATCGTTTTTCGATACGTAGCACTCATTGTTACGCCACGTCTCTTAACGTACACTTGCGTTGGGGTTGAAAAGATTTAGCATCATGTCACGGTGAAAAAAAGGCTCGGGTAAAAACAAAATCACGCATAGTTTTAGCCTAAATTGAAGCTGTCCAGCTTTATTTATCGCAAACGATTTTGTCAAAATGCGATGAAAAGAGCGTGTGCTTGCCGGCCATTAGCAGCGAGATACCAGGACTTTGTCATTGCTAGAATCCATGTCCCAGGAAATGTGTTTTTCTCCCCTCTAATAATTCAATTGCAATACTCCCCCCTCTTCCCCTCTTTCT
Source organism: Trissolcus brochymenae (assembly GCA_030523145.1). Classification (NCBI taxonomy): domain Eukaryota; kingdom Metazoa; phylum Arthropoda; class Insecta; order Hymenoptera; family Scelionidae; genus Trissolcus; species Trissolcus brochymenae. Next base: position 198,748 of record JAQQRF010000132.1, read on the forward strand.
CTCTCTCTTTCTCTCGCGTTTCCGTTACTCCTAGCCAAAATAATTCGTGAGTTGTTGAAAAATTGATAGTGATGATGCGATAGCCGCTATTGCACTTTAATTCAATTCAATTCTCCAGATAACATACTAGATGTCTACAAATTGTAAAAAACATGTGACAATATATTAAAATGGACATGCGACGCCATCTGAGCTCGACTCTAAAACTACTTTTGTTCAAAGAAAAACCTTTCAACAATGTTTGAAAATGTTGTTTTTATCGAATATTTTAACAGCATTTTTTATCAACCTCTTACAAAGTGTTGACTTAAAATTGGTATAATGATATTTAAAATGTCATCACAGGCAGAAATGAAAAGTCTCACGCACGTCTTATTTAATTACATTAAACGGGTAAACGATACGAGTTATAATTATTATATTATAAATAGGGGAGACTGCAATTGAAGATCATATTCCGCGTAAATTACAGATACGAGCAGACTTTCGTTAATCACTGACCATACCACAGGATATGCACTATACATCGTTAGCAAATCGCCCGGAGCATCAGAAATACATCACGCTTTTCATAAAACGACAAGGTACCGAATGGTATGTATACGTATATTACGCGTTTCTGTATACGCATATTCTAATAGCCGCACCATACCCAACCCCTACTTAAAATTAATGCACACCATAGTGATTGTATTTGTTGCGTGCGGCTTCGTTGTTCGAAAATTATTCAAAAAATGATACCCCCGACACATTATTCCGAAACATTATTCCAACACAAACCCGTTTATATCTTTTCTCAAAATGTTTCAAAATAGCCCATCCATGGTTAAACGCGACTCTGATTTACTTCGGTCTGAAATATTTAGTTCGCAGTCGCGAATATAACATATGCGTGTTGTGGATTGGAAGATAATGAGTATCGGTGGACATATAATATATGAGTGCGTTATGTACATAAGTAATTCTTCAACTGACAAGGACAATGTATTGGCACCATTAGCAAAATCTTCAACGCTTTCACACTAAGCATCGATCACTCTGAAAGCTGGATATTTCAGTAATGGCTATTGATGCAATAATCGTCAATGCATACAATAATCGTATAGCTTAATGACAATTGATGCGATGAGGAAATGTGCGCTTTACATCCGCGTCACACGGGCGCATTAGCTGCGACGCGTTATCCCTCATTCAGATTGTTATAACGCAAACGAATAGATTCGATGGCTCTATTGTCTAGTGTGACGGAATCCGATGCCTACCGATCCAAGCTTGTAAGTATATCGAGTTACAAGCGTACCGAACAGTCGAGCCAAGCCCCATCTTCTCTCCTTTGTGGCCGACTGTCTGTAATATTCGCACGATTTTGTACCGCCAATAATGCAAGCCCTCAATTCAATTTCACTTCAATATTCCCAGATTTTCAGAATATATCGTTTCATCTGCTTCATCAGTTACTCAAACGGATGAAAAGAACCGCAGTCTAACCTTGTTTTAGCAATTCAACAATCATTGCTAATGAAATGTTGTTTTATTTAAAAAAACAAAACAAAACAAAACAAAAACTTCTTCTCAAATGTCGTTTCATTTTAAAGCGTCTGAAAAAAATGACCACCCCGGGACTCTTATGGGTTTTCCTATCGTTGTATACGTGTTACACGGGTTGATTCTCCAATAGAACAGACGTCCGAACGCGAGAGGATGAAAAACATGAAGAATCCGAGAAAGTTCGCGGTGTGTCCAAATGAAAATCGCCGAAACCCTCGGAAAAACTCGTGTGCTTCGATGGCTTCGCGAAACGTATAACGCTATTGCTTTTTACGATACAATTTTAGGGTTTCGAGTGAAAAGAGAAGAAAAATATAATTGTTTGGTAATGTTTTGTAAACGTAATTTATTTTTACTTACAATTAAAAAAAAACTTTTCAACTAATTGTTGTCTAACGTGAAGGATTTTGCTTGATAGATGCAATACAAGAGACAACTAAATGTAAACTCAATCATATTGGTTATGTTATCTGGCTTCGTGGGCCAACGTCACCGCGGTAACAGGATAGTCATTAAGTTGGCATTACACGTCGGCGCATTTAGCCCGTAACCCTAGCAAGAAACTCTCCCTTAAGCTGCAACCCTAAATTTCATTCCCAGAATCCGTTTCCGTCGCGTGCTGGTTGTAAAATCAGTACATCCGGGTGTCAAAGCTGCGTCACCCAATCTCTCTCGACGTCAGTTTTAAATTCGATCAATGGGTGATGTCGACCGTAAAACACTTTTAGGGTTGAAATTTTAAAGCCTGCGCCAAGCGAATCATCCCTATCACCGAAGCCTCGAGATAAAGAAATGGGGTGGACGTGTCCTCGAGCATTTGCCACTCGTGTTCATATTCGGACACGCCACTTCCGATTTATCTTTCAGTCGCCAGTTACAAAACATATTTCATTGATTTTTATATTCCATCGTGTGTCAATCCTTTCTCACATTGTGCGCGCCACTCGAAAGCACTGCGCGCTTGTACACCCATAAACAACATTCTCCGTCTTTTCATTCGTATATCCATCTGATATGTTACCTTCCCTGACACTTACGTTTATTGGTTTACAACAAAGCACAATTGCGCGGAATTAATTCGACTCTGATTTGATTAAAAAGCCTTCACTTTTCAGTCCGCACACTTTATTTTATTTCTTTTTTTTACAACCCGACGACACATTATTCGTAACCAATCGACCAGAATAATTTTTATTATCATGGCCGTCGAATCAAGGGGGTCATTATTGTCGACAACATTGTTGTTATTCAAATTAATAAACAGATTACGCTTTTGTCGTTCGGTGTATTCGAGCTTGAAAATACACGGGACTAAAAGCCTCCTTGTCCTAGCTCTCATCCGTCCAAAGATAACACCGGCAGAGAAATGAGAAGATCCTGCTCCCTCGGTGTGGCTTCGAGTCCTTATTGAACCTTCCAATAAACACCGTAGAATTCGCCAAGCACCAACTTCTTTATTAGCGTAAGACGAAATTAGTGTGCGATTATCAGGGAGGGCGAGACCGAGGCGAAGCTTGAAAAGGCACCCACAATGGCGCCACATGTCTCACGCAGTGCAATGAAAGAGACGTTCGAATAAATTTGTGTTCCAAGCGGTTTCGCACCGGCACTCCGTGCTTCGGCACAAGGGTCGAAGGTTTGAATGAAAAACAAAAATTACAAAATGAAGCGCAAACAGAGAGGACAATTACAAAAGCGCCGCAGAGTTGCCGGGGCAACCGGTGTAACTCATTTTGAAACATTTTAGAGAGGCTGCAGGTTGCGTGAGAGAAGGGACTGTTTCGCGATTGTGCCCATCGAGCTAGAGAGCGTCTCTCATAACGAATGGACGAATGCTGGCTGTATCAGTGATCTGATTTTAAACCAATCAACGGTGGTTACGCGCTCAATTTACAATCGGTCCTGATTCAAAACCAGTCATTGTGCCTTTCGTGCAAAGCACTGCATGTTATTACATACGAATATGCATTTTTCGGCCAACATCATATGATGCGCTTCATCAGCCAATTTGTGTTACGCGTTCGGTCTCTTCAACCACCCCAAACTAATGGTAATTGTTTCCATTCAACAATTTTTCCTTTTTTATTTTCTTCTTCCTTCTTCAAAATTGTTCTATACCAAATATTCACTCCTGAACAATATTCTAGACCATTTTTGTGATGAATTTAACAATCTAAAATAATAAAAATACGCTTTGTTCTGAAATTGTAAAATTAATATATCAATTTGTTGAATTAAATTTGTTGTTCTAAAAAAAGGTGTATCAAATCTGATATCTTTACATTTAGAAGTATCTTCTAAAACTACATAGGATTTGTTTTGTTTGAAAGTTACATTTTCGACTGAGAGAATTTGTGTACAGAATATAATATACATTTGCAAGTTCAAAAAGGTTCTTCTCCGGGTAAGACTTGCACGTACAGGGCAAGCTAAGTATAATGTGTCTGCACTCCTCTGATAGGCTCATAATCGTTAAACATATGTATAGTAGCTATTGCACACAACCAATAGATGCCACGTACGTTTGTACTGTATACATACGTGCACTATTATGTACAGTACTAATTACTCTCTCTATATGTACCGGTACCATGAACGTATTCATGGTCTTGGAGAATAATCTTATGTGTAATTTAATAGCGCAATTTGAACTGAATCGTAAAATAATAAACTGCTGGTAATCATTGAATTATTTATCCACCCGAAATTGAAACTAAATAGCGTCACGTTTGTAGATAAATCTAACTCTGACAAAAACGACCCGATTGGAACCAAGCACGTTAGATTTGTGTTTATCAGTAGAGATAAAAAAAGAGATAAAATAACGAACTTTTACCTTAAGGACGATTGTTGATTGCTGATCAAAGGCTCAAGGCAGACACCACAGTCAGGCACTGAATGTTTCCCTAATAAAAAAACGACAAATTAATCAAAACGAAACAGTAGATTGATGATTAATCATTATTAACTTTACCAATTTAGTGCAAATTAATAGTTAATCATTGATTTAAGGTCGTGTACATTATTGTAAGGGTGGCAGGTGTGGACAGAGTAAAGTTGAGAATTGTTCAACATTCAACGATATGTTTATTCATTTCAATTATAAGTTTACCATATGCTCAAAAATTATAAATTCGGAGCTCACCTTGTGATTGCAGCTTCGTGAATTATTTCCAAGTCTGAAGTTGAACTTCGCCAAATTTTTCTAAGTCCTCATTTGAATTTCAACACTTCCTTTCATTAATTCACACTGATCTTAAATCTGGAAAATAAATAATTGAATACAAGTTTAATTCAATTAGTCATATTATGATTCACCACTGATAACTAATTTATTCATTTATTCATCAATGACATACGACAGAATAAATATTTTAACTTCTTCATTTTTTCCATAAAAATAAAGGTACAATTGAAATAAACTGATTTGAATCATTTATTATTAGCACAAACGCATGAATAATCGTTAAATTTTGTGACTCCTTGAAATTTCCTTACAATGAAACTTTAAACAAATTGGAATGAATTGAGATTGTAAATAATTTAAAATCAATAACATGACAAAATAACGTAAGATATAACATTATATATTTTTTAATTGAATTATCAGTTATTTCAATTCCATTTAATTAAATTATACACAATTAATTTTTATTTCAACAATTATAAAAAAGAATTATGTATAAAAAGAATATATAAAGTCTTACCAACTTGTTCAACATTTCTACTATAATTTGCAGCATGTATTTTAGCGTTGTCACAACAGAAACATCATCATGTCTTTGTGCTGTTTCACTGTGGTGACTAAGGAGCCCTCAATAGGAATATCCGATTCAAGATATTTGATCAGTCGTCAATCCTAGTTTCAACCAGGTTCCGCAAAACATCTGAAAAACAAAAATGTTTTCATTTCATCAAATATGAATGTAATCGTCATGGTCAACTATTGAAATAAAAAAAAACAATCAACTTTACACCCCCCCCCACCCCCTCACTTCCCCCATAAAAAAACAATCAAGCTTCACAGTCCGACAAGCGCTTTGTTTTTGTTTATATCAATAAGCGAAGCGTGATACAAAGAGGCGCAAAAAAAGGGACAAGAATCATTTCATGTTCAATTAAAAGAAATTAACTATCCACGCGAAAACTCGCAGCAGGGGTTTTACAAAATTGTGTTCCATCACAAACACATTTATTATACGCGCACACGCACGCGTATGTAACACCGAGAGCTCATTCTTCGATCCATCTATAAACTGTCCACTTTGATGGCACGACAATCACGCCTGCTGTAACGAAGCTCAGCTCCATTGTCTCGTCGGGGTGCTGAAATTGTAGCCAGCATCAAATTTATCACGGGAAGCGCTGAAATGAAGATCACTCGATGTTGATTGCGCCATTGGAAAGTGATAGAGAAAAAGTTTGTACGGATGCTGATGCTTTTTTACCCCTTTTTTTGTAACAACTCGACTGTTTCGTCCAGAGGGCGGGTGTAAAAGTGCGTCCAAGTTCTTTTGCAACTTGGTATACACGCAGCGACGGTGTGTCAAATTTTATTAAAATCGCGGACAGATTTGTAAACTTTGTATTGGACGTTAGCGGGAGCTTTTTTTCTTCAGTTTCGTCGTATATAACCCAATACAGACGAATTCGACGTTCATCAACGCCCGCGGTTCTGAATTAGCAATACGAGTTATACATTTCATGCGTATACGTGACCGTGCGTGTCTATCGTTACATTTATTTTGTCAAAATGTGCCCCGCAGCTTCTTTTTTTTTCCATTCCGTCCTATCGTTACCTGCCATGCAAATTCGTGCTCCGCAAAATTATACTCTGTCCGTCGTTTTTGTTGTAGAGTGGCTTCCGCGGAAATTTATTTATTAGTTTGCTTTGACGAGTTTGTAAAAAAAAAAGGTACACGAGACTTTGCACACCAAAAAAAAGACAAAAAACACGTTACATTTCTAACGGAAATTACAAGCCGCACATTTTCGCATCACCGCGGGGAAAATCGGGTATACATTTTTAAGGCAGGTTTATCTTTCAAACCGCATACGCCGTCGATTTTTCAATTTAAATTTTGTGATGTGTTGGAACGTGAAAAGTGTATGGCGAATTCTTTTTTTTCCGAGCTAATATATAAATTGGTCTGTAATTTGAAAACGGGTATCTTCTGCGAAAGTTAAAATTTATCCCTAGGGGGTGTGTCGTTTTAAAAAATGGCTGTTACGAATTTTTGATTGCCACCGCGAGAAAGGATATATTTGTAATCAACGTCCACACAAGTGTCAACGAATGCCGTCAGCTTCGTCATGTTGGTCTCCTCTCAACGCTCTCCTCCCTTTTACACTATTACTCAGATGTAATTGCGTTCGCTTCCCTCTCTGTGTAAAAAACATACACTGCCTTTCTACGGCTTTCATATTGACAATACAGACAACAGTCGAACTTTCGCACGTGTGCGATAAGAGTGATAAAGGCGAGTATTCGGACAGTAGGAATTTTATGAAAGAACAAGTCCACCCCCGGAACAGGAAAAAAGTGCGCATCTGTGAAGTATTTATTGACTCTTAAATTCTTTATCGTGGCTTTTGTTTCTACATACGAGGTATCGTGTTAGAACAATCAGTCTATTAGATTTTTAATTAAAATTAAAATGAAAAAGATGAAGCGAAATGTTAAATATCAACATTATCAAAAAACGATCACAAATAACTAATTATAACTGAAAATTCATTGTCATTGTTTGTAAATGCAAACAAATTTAATTATGTATCAACATTTAATAATTGCTTGTTTAAACTGAATGTTAGTTCGAGTCTGTTGTAGATGGCGACACTCGTCGGTTATTGGAACGTTTGAATATTTTTCCATCGATTTAAATTTCCGTAAAAAAAATTAAAAGAATAAAAAACAAGATACTTCGCTTAAACTATGGCTTTCAGAATAAAACACACGGCTCTTGGTTGATCGGTTGATAAAATTGAAAGAAAAAAAAAAAGAAATTGCAAAAGGTTCTCGAGGACGTGAAACGATCGAACCTGAAACGATGCGAGGGTAGAGTGTTACGATTTAGAAACGCGCATTGAACGGTAATATTTTCCTGGTCAAGTAGCGTTCGAGTATTTTTATTGGTAATTAAAAGTCACTGGAGTGTGTGATTAAAATTAATGGTTAAATGGTCAGTTCGTCAAAATGTCCGGGAGGCAAAAAATAACAAGACCGAGGGAAAAGAGAGTAAAAGAAAAACTGAGGCATTTAATTACTCCTCGGCAATCAGTTGACAAATGAGTAACTTGTGAAATTGATTTCGGGAGGTGGGGGGAGATCCCCCTTTTTGGCTGTTTCCTCATTCGCTTATCAATTTTTAATGAACAGTGTATAAGTGCGTATAAAAATGTTTTCCACCGATGGAATATAAAACGATGCCTCAATCGCCACAGTTTAACACTGCATTAAAAGTTGAGAGCAACGCATATAAAATGGGCATTAAAAATAAACGCAGTCTAAGACCTCTCTGACGCTGAGCCAGGTAATCTCTTTGATGCTAGTTGCGAAGTGGATCATAGCAAATACCAGGATCAATGTACCGATGGTCAGGCACTTAACATTTACATGTGCCCAAAATCATATTGATTTGTTTGAGTTTCAAACTTGATAAAACGTTGCGAACTTTTTAGTGCCCCTAATATCCATAGATTTAATCGGGTCCATTAAACTGGCCAGGGAAAACCGTACAACAGTATTTTTTTTATCACTTTTTTCGCCAAGTATGAAATCGAGAGGCAGATTTAAAGCAGTGTCCCGTTTTTCTTATTTTCTTTTTAACACGCAGCATAAATTCATTTAATAGGGAATCCCTTTTTTTCCGAAAACTCAGAGCGATAAATAAAGTTGTCATTCATAAAGCGCCATTTATCACTGCAAGAGTATCTGAAAATAAAACGTTACATTTTAAATAACACGTCGACACTGGACGCGAAAAGGGGAAGGTTTAATTACATTTTTGGGGAGGATATTTTTACGCCACTCAGCATCCTTCCCTCTCTCTCTCCCTCTCAACCGGGAAGATAATTTCACAGCGTTTGACGGAGTGTATCAAGTAACGCCGAGCGCAAAATATTTATTGCGCGTTATTTACTCGTAATATTAATAAAACGTGCATTTTGGACGAAACCAAATTTTTGTCGCCGCGGAAAATTGGAAGGAACGAAATTGACGATGGATGACTTTGAACTTTGGTGTTATAGGTTATTGCTCGGTACGGTCCACCGGGCGTATATTAGAGTTCGATTAATCTTTCATATTTTACAGTGATGCTCCATTGATAGCGCCCGTGAGCTTGAGTCAATAAAGAGGCCCTAGGAAAAGAGCACGCGAATGTTTCCGCGTAATTGAAAAGTATGGCCAAAGTTTGACGCGTTTGGGAGGGTGATATATACACTCCACGACTAAGCGTTGACATATATACGCCCAAATATCAAATCATTAATCTCATTTGGATCAGTCGAGATTTTCAGAGGCTACTCAATTTTGCACTTTTCTTATACCATCCGTGACAAAGGAGCAAGTTGAATCCACAACCCCCGACGGTGATTTGATAAAAGTACTTCAAACTCGGTTTTGTCCGAGCATCTGGATAAGTTTCTTGATAGCTAGCCGAACAAAAATATGCAATGCTGATGTATCGTCAGGCTATTTTGTTCAAAAGGGAAAAATAAGAGGACAAAAATAAAGTTTCAAGAACGAAAAAATAGGGACAAAGTGGGTAGGAAGCGAGTGGAAAATATATGTATGTACGGGGATGACTTTTGTTTCAATTTGGACGCAAATGAAGAGGAGCAAAAAGCCAAGACGACGATTGTGCCCGGATTTATAAAAAATGCAACCAACTGTACGAATGGAATGGTTGCAATTTAATGAAGCGAGATACGACGAAAAATATTTGTGACGAAACGGGTCGCTGTACGGGTAAGGAGCGACTTTTCCGTTCGGATGTGTATGGTCGCAAAACGAGAGTGCGCGTATTATAGTCCACAGCCAAAATGGAGAGCGGCGCATTACGTATATCGTGATCCACGCGTCATCGGCATTGACGAGTTTGGCTCGACCCTTCATCCACGTCAGTTTACGAGCTTTGCTGCTGGGGAGGGCCGGATCCTTATGTATCTGCACGCTTTTTTTTTCCTTCTCCGACTACTTACACCCCGGTGTCGAACTTTGATATTTTGCGCTTTGCATGACGTCACCACCTAATTTTCTTCACGCCTTGTTACACCAAATCGATGTACAATGTTTTACGATCCTCCGCATTTTTGACTATCGCCTGCCAATTCTTCATACTATGTATAGCAGCGTGCAAATTACTTTTGAAAGTGTCAATTTTCTATATATACTTGTAAAGCGAAGAGGGTGCGTGAACAACACACAAATTCTTTCCATTCATTACAATCTTATACAAAATAATTAAGCTATAAATTGTTTTAATACTTTTCATATCTTCAAATTTTATATTGATTTTATAGGGATATATTTATATGAATATGGTTCTAGATATGTCTATATATAGTTCCACGCATGAAAGCATATATGAATCTAATTCAAAGTTAAAACATGTTGCATATATGGTTGCATATTTTGTTTCAAATATAGCTCTATATAGTCCCTTATCTGTTACATATATAGTTTTATATACGATTCACTACAAGATTAAATATACTATTCCACGTATGTGGCACGAGAACATATAAGTGAGCATATATTAATGAAACACAAATGTCACATGACAGCGAGCTGTATAGAAGATAAATATCGTTAATGAAAACTGTCAGTTAGAATGTGGAATGAATGTTAGAAACGAAGTAATGTTTATGAATGAACAAAACGGCTATTTACTATTGCTCTCGATCAATAGTTATCAATCCGGCCAATTCGACTGGCGTGAATAGCGAATACATTCAGGAATGGCAATAACGTTGATAGGATAGTAATATAATTATCACCTGTGCAATGGATTCAATAGTGGGGCTTTACGCGTATAATTAGAAACAGCGGGATTGAACGGTTGTTGAGAAGGGTCCGTGAAAAGGAAGCGGAGTCAGGGGGGATGCTGTGTGACAGGAAATGCCAGCGATGGTTCGCGGACTACAAGTATAATTTCATGCAAATACACCTCATCATTCTGCTCGCGGAGGAGTGGAATATATTAATTCGCTAATGCACCTGGAACCTCTTGAAATTAGATTTGGACTGATTTGCGAGAGCACCAACTCTGCGCGGCTGCAGCTTATATAGTTGTCGCGCGCGTTTCGGTCAGCAGAGACGCCGCCCCGCTAATGCTTATTTCCGAGACCCTACACCACCAAAGACCCACGGGCTATTTATTATTCATCGGACAAAGTAATAGAACATCGCTGCTAGACCAGTTCATCCGTCTGAGAATAACCATCTTTGATATTTTGTCAAAGAAACAAAATATTCTTATACAAATGCTGCAATTTTATAATCTGTTAATACAGTAGATCAAATTGGATAGATATATTTTGGGAATTACCTGTACATGGTTCGTTGGCAAACAACCGTATCAATGTTTTCACCACAGGCAACACCAAATGGTTTTGAAACAAACAAATGGGGAAACCCCCAAACTAATTCGTGCGTTTCTTTGTTCGACAAATTCTTATCTTGAATTCGAAATTTCCATTCTTTTCAATTCTGTGACTTGCTAATGGTACATTTGTACATTTTTGAATGAATCATTTTTCTTTATAATTAAATAATAATCAGAATATTTTTCATCGTTTGATTCGTTATATTTGTTAACAAAAAACGAAACGGTTTAACGTGAAACATTGCTCTTACATCTCATGATAAAGAAATTCCCTGGATTATCTGTAGACCGAGGTTTCTAACTTGAGTATGAATCCGCCTTAAGAGTAACTTTCAATTTTGGCGCGAAACTCTCAACTTGATTTTTTGCTCACTCCTTTACTTCTTTTCAGCTTTTTTCTCTCGGTTATTTCTTTGGCATCATTTTTCATCCATTTCTTCCTTTTTGTCCAATCTTGTTTCATTCAACAGAAAACCAAACTCAAAATTTTGATAACAAAACTTTAAACTAAATTGAAGATAAATAATTGTTATAAATGTTGAAAGAAAAATAACACGGGAAACTGGAAAATACAACTTGAATCATTTCCATCGGTAGAAAAATGTAACTGGAAAAAAAAAATGTCTTTTTTTGTTGTGACTTACAATCCGCGCCGTGAGAGACCAAATTATCGAATCGCTGACGAGATGAAAAGGCGCAATGTAGACCCGCGCTCATTTGTCAAAACGCATCAATGTAACGGCTTCGAGTGAGCTCGCTTCGTTCCTCATCGTTCGACGAAAACAATAAGTCGGGACTTGAGTGTTCCCGTGGGATCCAAGCCGAATACAACAGCCCGAGCTGCTCATTTCGGCCGAGACGTTTGAACCGAAAATGTCGGGACGAAGTGACAGTCCGACTTTTTTTCACGGCCAGCCCTGGTCCAGCTGGATTGAACGATTGGGACGCGACAAGCCACTGAGTGAGTAATCTTCCTTGCACCGTTGTTCATAATTTTGTTTTTCAAAACGACCAATTGCTTCATTTCATCGACAAGTATTTATCTGACAAACATAACCTCCATATGTAAATTCATGCCTGTGTACATTTTGACCCAAGGGTTATGTTTATTCTAATGTCAACTTTGTTTACGTTACGTGATGACAAATGTTGACAACTAAATGTCAAATTGTTGTTCAATCAAAATATGATCAATTTTAAAACAATTAATCATGAATATTAAATTATGAATATTAATTTTCCGAATCTTCTGTCTCTGGGCTTATTTTATTTGTTTGCATGATGTTTTGTTTATTACAAAAGTTTGTTATACAAGTTTTTTGATCCAACATTTTCTTTTAGGCGACGATGAGCCAGAAAGTGAACCTTCAAGTTCAGTTACACGTCTTGCAGTCGAAGGTAAATTATTGGAAGCTATTTCCTAGAATAATTGTCTGTTCGTTGAATAAAGAGGATAACTCACCATCGAAGAATAACAAACGAATTAAAAGATGTCATCCTTTTCATTTACAGATATCGATTTGTACGGGTTTTGTCCTGAACGAGACACTTTTTATGGAGTCGTTTGTGAGATATGCAATGCTATTATCAAACCTCAAGCTCTGATACAACACATGGGTAAGTATCAAAAGGAAACAATAACAAAATAAAATCATTACAATAACCAGTAGTAAGAAGAAAATCTGAAAACTCACAAAAAGGAAAACCAACAATATAAATGTACTAACTAATAAAACCGGTTTTATCGATTTGCAGAAAGTCGTCATCCATCAGGAACAGGACCTCTGCAACCGCCCTCGACCCCTGTACAAAAACCAGCTGTGAAGACACCCTACTGCAAGCTATCGAAATTAAAGAAAAGCCAGTCGACGCCTCAGCTGCAAGTTGGAGCGAACAAAGTATCAAATCATGCGTCTAAGAAGCCATCAGAGACCGGCAACCTACACCCCTCGCTATCATTTTCCCTGCCGCAGTCGCCAGAACTGTTGCAGGTACAACAGAGCTTCAACAATGGAAGCAACGGAGCCAACGTTAGCTCATCCAGCCCAGTTAAGAGTCCAGGTCAGCCTAAGCGAAAGAGGTTCAAAGCGGAGCGATCTCTTCTCAAAGACAGAGAGTACGACCCGGACCGTCACTGCGGGGTTGTGATCGATGAGACGTCCAAGCCCTGCACCAGGTCATTGACATGCAAGGCACACACGGTCTCGCTAAGACGAACAGTAGCCGGTCGGAGTAAGTCTTTCGACAAGCTGCTGGCGGACCACAGAGCTTCCAAGGAATTGCCGGTGCGACAGACGAAACTGACCCCTTCGGCGGACTCACTGGTCGCGACCCCTTCCACGGTGACTGCGGATTCGGAAACGCCAAAATCGCCACCGGTTCTGTCGCTGCCAGATACTTATCCACTGCCACAGGTAAGCACAAACTCCGAACCCCTTATCATTATTCATCATACCATTTTTCGATCACGCGTTTCATTTTCTTTGTTCAATTACTTATTCATTATTTTTTTTATTCGTCAAGTCATTTTGTTACGGTTATCATTCTGATTCAATTCTGTACTCGAACGAGAAAATACAACAATCTGACGAATACAGAATTGTATTTAATTTTTCTCAAATTATACACTGAGCAAACAATGTTGCAATTAGCAGTGTGTATGTTATAAAGAACACAATATCATCTCGCAAAATTATACACCAATGAGACTGTGCAATGTAATATTGTATCTTTACAATCGAAGTTGTAAATTGACGGTTTGGGTTCGTGACAATAAACAAAGTACAACTATCCATTTTGTAAAATATCACTATCTCAGTGATAACCATAACTGAGATAAAACCATAACTCATAACCAACCTTCTAAATTCATAGATCACTAAATTAAGTTACAAACAAAGTCGATCGTGCGGTTGATTGTTTTGTTTTGTTATTACAGGCTGTTGATTTGCTTTATCGGAGTCTGGCCCCGCACAGCTCCTCTAAACCTGTAAGGCATGGTTTATTTCGTTTTTACGATTGCCCCGTCCAAACGAACCTCACGACTTATTTCTGAACTCTTTTCCAGACGAAGCTCGAGGAGGACTATGTCGCCGATCTGGATACCTCGCTTTCGAATCCAGTTCAAGCAGCCACGAGTGCACCGGTTGCGCCAATCTCAACGGTGCTGCCATCCCTGTCGCCGCTGGCCAGTGCTGAGGAGTCGCCAGGAATTATCGCAGCCCAACCAGCGGCGCCCGAAGCTCTCGCCCAGAACCAGGCTTTGTTCGCCTCGCTGTCCAAGAGCTACAGCGAGTTCAAGCCAGCCAAATTCGAGCAGGATCACGTGGCCAATGGCAAGCGCATCATCAACTGCACCAACAGCAAGAACAGCATCGCTTTTGGCGGTTCTAGTCTGAGGAACAAGTGCGAGTACCCGGAGAGTTACATCCAGCTGGAGGCGACCGCCACGGCCGCCCACTTCAGCGACATCTCATGGTCGAATTACCACCCGGAGCCACTGGCTGTGAGCCGATGGCTGAGACTCACGTCGAGTCGCAAGCAATACCATTTCAATATTCACTGACACAAAATCCTTCCCACTCCGGGCTGAGGCCAGACTACGCTCTTGATCTACCTCCTTTTGCACTCCGAGGCCAAAAATGTGGAGCTCCGAGTGCTCAAAAATACTTTTTTTTTATTTGTTTTAATTTGTTTTCTTTTTTTTTTACATTTGTTATGTTTTATTTTTAACTGATAGTTACTTTTTGTAGAGCTTTGCTGAATTTAGAGTCTATTTTCAGTCTGTTAGTACTTCATCATTTGATCATACCTAACCGAGCTATTATTTAAAGATTGTAAATAATATTTAGAGTTTCATGTAAGACAATTCATATCATTTAGTGGAACATTGTAATTGCAATGATTGCAATCGCTGTAAGACTAAAAAACTTTAACTTCCTATTTGAGAATGAACTGCTGATATTTTTTATTTAATTCAATTAAATAGCAAATGACTTTATAACAAACAATTTGCCTAAATAAGTTTGTTCGAAGAAAAAAAAATAATAAACGTAATGGGCGTAGAGGTATTTCTTGCTGCTATGGTAAAATATTTGGACTAAGAGGATAATTAATTGTACGCTATTGGTAATTGCGACTTAATATATTAAAACGATTGATTTGTACAGTAGACGATAGTTGATAGACCCGACCGTGTCTGTAAATAATAATTTTTAGCAAAGCGTAGGCGTTGTGTTTCGATTGTACATACTGTAATAATATAATCAACCGGTTAAGTAATGCTATCGATAGACATCAGTGAGTGTGAATGTGACCGCGTTTGTGACTTCGCGTGAGTGCATTTATTAATTTATTGATTAATTTTCTATGATCTCCGAGAGATATGACTGTTAAAGAATAGATATAAAATTCGAACGTAGAAAAACGAAAACAAAACTTTGTTTCTGCTTTTTTTTCAACGATCTTTCAAAAGTAGTTATATTTTTTTATTGTATTTCAAACAAACGTTTCTAGTATAGAAAAATTGAGAAACAAAATGTTGGAGTTAAAATTTATTAAGAAGCGTTCAATAAAAATATTAATTCCTATTAGCGGAAAGTAAAAACATTTTAACATTAAAATTTCGAAATTAACCTTTTCGAATTTTCGAAATCATGGACTTTGCAAAGAGCTTCGCGCCAATATACTCGTCGGTGTGTGTTCTATGACATGTTCTTAATCTTAAAATGCGTACTGGTATATTGAAAATGCTGTTTTCCAAAATTGAACTATCCAATAAAGAAATGTAACTTGGTTTCAATCACATCTTTTTTTTTTTTTTTTTACAAGAAAGAATCAAATCCCAATACCTTTCTCCGTTCCAGATAATATTAATTTCTCTATTATTTTAAGAAATTTTTAAAACATCATCAGTCAGTCCTTCTGAATTGATGAATAATTTGATTTTACAATTTTTCTTTTGCATCCAATTATGTCATCTATCATAAGATGCAAAACGCAACAAGGTTTTTTGATGTTTTCACGTCATCAGCTATATTCGTTTCAAAGTCACCGAATCCACACCTTTTCATTTTTTTTTCTTTCGAGAAATAATCGCACCTCAATCTCACCGGAAACTTGATCTAAATTTCATCCAATCCACAAATTACAGTTTTCAAAAATCGTCTTTAAAATCAAATTTCACCTCTTGAGGTGAAATTTTATCGTGAGAATGATAGATTAGATTTTAATATCCTGTGGCTGCAATAAAAATTGTACTCTATAATAAAGATGCAAAACGTTGGGTTATTTCATTCGAGAATAGAGCAGCCGACTGGGGTAATGCTCGGTTGTTGGGCGATATGCAATTTAGCATAGTGCGCGGCGATAAAGCAATGTTTGTCCGACGCTATGTCGCATTATAGCATGCACCTTCTCGCGTTCCCAAGAATCTTTCGAGCGAGAGCGCTCTCGCAGCCTCCAGGCCGCGTCTTTTGGATCCGCTCTCGAGGCCAAAAGAGAGGCGCGGGGTGGCAGCCGCGGACCGCGTAGAAGGAGAAAACATTAACTCTCGGTCCTCAGAATCCGGCAACCGGCAGCGCAGCTGTCTCCAGTTGCCTCTTGCCGAGTGCCGCCGCGACTCCTCCAAACCCGTTCCGTCTCGCTCGCTAACTAACTCTCCTCGTCCTATCCAATTTTCATGTCACGTGAATACGAGTTGAGGGAAAAAAATAAGAATAAAGGACCGACGTTTTTTTGTATTCAAGTTTTCTTATAATTTGAAGTGATTCATTCAAAGATAAGAGATACTAATCACTTCGCTGCGAATGTTTTCTAACGAGTGCCATCGAGGATTTCGCGCAGGACGTTCTCTCAAGTTTACGCTTTGTACCCCTGAAACGTGTTGTGCGGTGTCATATTGTAATCGCGCAATGAACACGTGAAATTGTGAGTTGACAGTTTCATTCAATTCGAATGGATGTTTTGATTTTGAAGAGTGAATGCAGGACCAAATTTGGTCAATCGCCAATTTCTGACAAAAAATTCAAAAAATACGTGAACAAGGTAGATGAAAATTAGATATTTCGTCATGGATTTTAATGATATCAAATTTTCAGTTTCATTTAAAAAATGACTTTTAAAAAACGCAGGTTTTGTTATTCGTGATATATTTCATTCTTGTTTTTTTTTTAATTGTATTTTCTGTTATTTAATGACATTGATATTTGATTGAATGCACGAAACATTCGTGGAAACATTATTTTTTTGTACCTTTCAGAGCGTACCTCCAATTAAAGCGGTCGGTTGGAAAATATTACATAACACGTGAATACGTTTAATTATTCTTCTTTTATGCAAAAGGTAAACTCAACACTCGTGTAGCACAATAAATAATACAAAAATATATCAAACAAATTACCAGTGATGCGAGGAGTTTATCAAAATTATAAATACGTTTATTCGGGGTATAAACACGGAAGATTTCGATGGCCCACATTTATAATTTCGTCATACGTGATTAAGAAAACATGGATGTTAATTTATAAAAGACATACAAAAAGACTTAACGTTCCATCAGAAGTATCATTTTATATATTGTTTATCAAAATAAAAAAATGACTTTTTAATTCCATTTGATTTTCAGCAGATCAACATATCTTTCAAATCTTCAAAACTATTGTTTCTAAAAAAATTGTTTTCCCCATTTGTGTTTATCATATCAATTTTAATTTTTTGTATCCAAACGTTCCTTCGAGGACACAAAAAGTTAATGAAACTTTTTTTCAAATCTCTCCTCGTTGGATCAAAATAAATGAGTCATGCGAAACAGATTGTACAATACCAATATTAATAACCGGCAGGGCTGATAAAAATATAGATAGTGAAATCAAGCAACGAGATAATTAATTACGCTATCAGGTAGATAGCCCGAGTTGTTCACTTTTTAACAGATCCCCCACCTCGGACTTGATCCTTACGTTATTGACGTAATTTACAATATTCAAATCGAACACTTTTCTCACTGGGGAAAAAAGTTTAGCCTAGATCTCAATTTACATAACAATGTTCGTTCGCACTCGTTTAATTTCCAGAGCCTCGAACGTTTTTATTTTCCAACAATGATTTAAAAACAATGTTCGAAAATGACACACAAAATTACATGTTACACATCGGCACAGGTCTTTACTGATGACGTCTCTACGACCTTACTTGGAGATAAGTGCTGAGTACACAAAACTAAAATAGTCATACGAATCGTTAACGAGATTTGTTTGCAGATGCAAAGTTTTCTTTGACTCGTTTGCTTTTCCAATCGTCAAAGTATTCAAGTTGTGTATATTTCGAGGATAAAAAAAAACGATGATCTACGTTTGCCTTATCTACTATGATTTGACACAATTTGAAGCAGTCTTCAATGTCCGCAAACTTTTTTTTTTCTACCCACTTGAAATCAAATTTGTAAAGAAAGAAAAAAAATGATTTAAGTATCAATCATTAAAAACGGAATTTGAATTCAATTTCAATGGTTTCGCCATCTCGAATGCTACTTCCTTGAAGATTTTCATATTCCAGAATAACAAAACGATCTTGGTGCAAACATCAAATTACAAATGCAACCGTAACTCGATATCATCATAATTTTCCATGCTAATTTCAATCAATTGCGGCATTTACAATTCGATCATCACAAATTACCATAAATTTGGCAGGGACGTTGGATGAAACAAAAAAAGAAATGTTGTGTTCGAAGACAAAACGTGGCGTTGACAAAAAGTTCGGTTGCTCAATGGTTTGTCTTAAAAGAGCATTTAACGACGATCACAAGGTGATCCGTAACATGTTCTCGTGTGCCCTCAAGAGAGTGCGCATGCGTTGCTCGCATACACTTACAATAATGCCTACACATTTCTGTGCCGTTCGCATATTATAGAAATAATCATTGTAAAAAGAGAGTGACACACGTGCTTATACGCCTCCGCGCCAATCGCCTTCACTTTCTTAAACACAGGCTTATAATGGATATTTATTTCATTTTTCTGTCCAACATTTTTCAGAGTCAACGAAACAAAAAATTATTCATTATAGTTTTTCAGGTTTGAAATAAAAATATCCCCACTTTTCATGACTTTTCAAACTAAAAAAAGAAAAAAAATTATTTGCACAAAGTTCTTTCTTTGACTTTAACTAATTTTAAACCATTTGAATGATTAAAAAGTTCTTATGGTTCACAATCTTTTACCATTCATTTTGGAGATTAAAATTTTGAAGCGAACAAAAGTACGGAGGAGTAAAATAAGGAGCGAGTCCTGTTACTGCACGTAAAAAAAAAAAAAAAAAAAAAAAAACAAACAGGTCAATACTGAGCCGTCAAAAGTGCAATTTTTTTTAAATAAAAAATTTTAGAACTTTGATCGATTGTTAAGTTTTTTTTTTTTTTTTTTTTCATAGTTTCATTGTCTGTTGCAGATAAACGGGATGAGACTGCAAGTGTATACGTAAATACCCTTCGAAGAAGATGGCATTAACATTAACATCACCGGCTTGTGGCTTCAACGAAAACGGTAAGACGGGATTCTATTTCGATATGATTTCTCCAGTCCAAAATGAATGGCTGGAATAAAATATGAATTCAAAAAAGGTGCATTTCTTGAAGATGCAAAATGAAATAAACCAAAACAAAAAAAAAGGTTCAAAGGAAGTACGTGAACCAATGAGTACAAATAAATCTTCGTGGCAATTGAATTGTCACTATCCGGCGGACTAAATATACATGATTGTAATTATTTTCTTAATTTCCTCGTTGCATATTCCGTCGGCTAACGAACTTTGAGCTAACAGGATTATTATTATCGTGCTTTTGGATTGCAGCCAATGGTTACAAAACGCGCATTTTGGTTATCAACGCATGACGAGCACTGAACCTCAAGTTTTTTTCAAAAGGTTACTAATAATAACAAACGTTTTTCTTTTTTGCAAAATTTTGCTTCCTCACAGTTGGCAAGAAAATTTACATCTCCAATCCGGTGCGACCGACCTGCTCCTGCTGCCCCTATGGATACCACATTGATCTTGATTTTGTTCGCTACTGCGAGGCCATCGCGGCAAAAAGAAATGAAAACCGATTGTCAGACGAGAGGCGAAAGAAAAAAGAACGTCGGAGACAATGTCAGTCCATGGAATTTCTTCTTGGTTTGGTAAGATTTTTCAATTTGCATCTCGTAAGTAATTTTAAACATTTGAATCTTCTCATTTAAATATCGTTTCAATTGTTTCTTAATTATTCGTTTTTATTTGCGTTAATTAGAATAAAAAAATTGTTACTCTTTTATTTGGTTTTGATTTAAATTTCTTTTTTATTGGATTTCATATGTTGTTTCTTTTAGGCAAACCCACTCGAACCTGTAACAGAAGATGATTCAAATCAATTGGACGAGAAACCTATCAAGGAAAAAAGTCCACCTCCAGTTCCATCAAAATCATCCCGACGTGACATTAAAATTTATCTCCCACATTTGGATCTGAGCGACGTCGTAGGAGACTTTGAAGCTACTTTAAGGCATTCCTCTAAATCATCACCGAAGGTTGAGCAGTCCGATCACAAGCCCATAACGATCGGTGAGCGTTCTTTTGTTTTGATCTGTAATTCCTAATCGATTCATAAAACATAATTTTGTTCGATAACTAGCTCGTTGCAGACACTAAACTTTTCATTTCTTATGAAACAACTTTTTTTCCACTCTGATGCTTATCTTATCACTGACCTAAGTACTGCCAAGTTTTTTCTTTTGATTGTGAAGTTTTTTTCTTAGTTATGGAAAGGTATAAATATTTGATCAATAAGTTTATACTAAACGGTTGACTTATTATAGAAAAGAGGAATGTAAAAATAAGTCGACTTTCGGGTTTAGACACCATTAATCATGTGAAAAAAAGGAACTAAGTGTCGCACGCTAGCGCTATTTTTAATATCAAATATGAAGTACGGGTTTTGGTTTTATTTTTGTATTTTTGATAGGATACTTTTTCAACGGTATACTCTAATTGGCGATGATTTTTCGCCACTAGTTGTCGGGGCGAATGGCTGAAAATAAATTGTTACAAGAAAAACGTAAGAAACTTGAATTTGTCGGTGCGTAACAGTGGAACCGCGTATTTCCGGCTGACGGAAGCCAGTGCACCGGCTGATACAATTTAGAAATTATTTTAAAACTTTCCTGGCAATCTTGCGCGAGGAAATCTTGTCCATTTAACTGTAACCATTCCATTTTCATTTGATTTATTTATTTATAAATTAATTTTTTTGTTTATTTTTGTTTTATTAAAATTCTATATGAACAAAAAAAAATCTAGTAATCTTGATTTTATAGAAGATTAAAAGAAACTGAGAATTCAATTGTAATTTATAAATACCCGGAACTGAAGAAAGTTATTTTTCTGAAACGATTTTTTCTCTTTTTCATGATATAATGTTACAAAAAAAGACAAAATAATGGAAAAAGATCATCCATTGCTATAATTAATTGGGAGGAGCAACCTGCCATGGCCGCGTGGAGCAAACAATTGCATGTTTCGTAGGCGCAGAAGGTATACGCAGAGCACCTGCTGCACGACTCAGTTCACGTTCGCTGTCGCAATGATCGGGTTACTCGTTTACGCGCAGTCAGAATTTTTCATTCCCAGCGTCGAGACTTAGTTATCTATCCAACTCTTTCATTGTTTGTCAGTAATTAAAGTGGCAAGTGAAAAACATCAGTTGACAGTGAAATAAAATGTTGTGCTTCAGTTGAAAAAGTGTTTTGTAAAAAGTAGTAGACAAAAAAAATATAATGAAATGTTTCGTATCACTGCAGATTAAAACTTCAAAAGTTATTTACCATTTGATGGAGTTTTTTTTTGATAGATATTTCTATACAAATTAATTTTCTCCTAAGTGAATATTCTGATTTTACCACTACGCTTATCTATGTTTGTTTTTTTTTGTTTTTTTTTTTCCGTCTCAATTGGTAAAAGAGTTGAACTGAGATTCACAATCCCTCTCCATTGTAACTTTATAAAGTCTCACAACGACTTTTCAGTCGACAGTGAACCTAACAAGAAGAGATTAAAAGAAAGAAAAACTCCGGGTCAAAGTGCGTAAACAAGAAAATTTTATCAAAATTCACATAAATTTGCAGGGAAAAAATGGTGCTTCGATACGCAGTTCCAGACTGTTCTGCATATTTTAAGTAATACTGTTATACGTTAATATGAACTAGTGATGTTAATCAGCGCATTGTGAGAATTTTTTTTCCAATATAAAAGTCGTAGTCACCTGAGTGTGAAAGAGAATCAAGATGGGAGTCAAAAGTTTTCTTAGAAAACGTTTGCCATTCTGCAAACTAAAACTAAAACGACAGAATTGTAAGTGCGTTTTTTTAGACATTTAGATTTACTAAGTTTTGTTTTAGTTTGTTGAACAACAAAAAAATTCAAGTAAAACAAGTTTTGAATGATGTCTACAATTGTAGAAGACGAATTTCCAGGGGGCTAATGGTTATTTCCAGGCTGACTAAAATATAAGAATAGATTAAGGATGATGTAACCCTTTTAGTTCTATAATACTTCATGTAACCTCCCATAAGTCCTTGAATTGTTTCACATGAATTTGATATAACAGAAACTTACTTTATGAAATAAAAGAATTTTAATTTAATGAGTTTGAATGAGTTTACTAAATTTGAATAAATTTTTTTTAGATGCGATAAAAATTTTTAATCAGACCCAACACCTCATACCATCAGAGACTGTTACGGATGCCGACAATGCCAGTATCGGAAGTGGAAATTCGAATCCCAGCACAGGGACCCTGCAGGTACTAATTTTGTCAAACAAAAACCAGCAAAACAATTTAAAAAAATCGTATCGTTAAAATTGTTGTAATATCTCTTTCAAAACTTACTTGGGATAATTATTCTCGCTTAATAACTTTATTCTTCTTCCTTATTATTCGTTTTCCTTCATTATTATTTATTTATTCATTTATTTTTCACTTTAAGATTGTGTATATGATTATGTTGAATGAACTGATTGCAAATTCTGAGGGCACTCTCACAATACAAAAATCATTTCGTATGATATTTCGGGATATCATATACATCAAAGTAATTGTTTACAGAACATCAGGGAACAAATGGCGGCATCGTTGGAAAGAATGAGAGAATTGGAACGACAAGTGAAAGCGATACCAATGTTGCAGGTACTTATTATCTCTCTCATATTC
This sequence comes from Trissolcus brochymenae, assembly GCA_030523145.1. Taxonomy (NCBI): domain Eukaryota; kingdom Metazoa; phylum Arthropoda; class Insecta; order Hymenoptera; family Scelionidae; genus Trissolcus; species Trissolcus brochymenae. The sequence goes on from JAQQRF010000132.1 coordinate 222,148, forward strand.
AATTACTCATCTATAGCGAGCAATTTTAATCAGGAAGATTCTCATCGCACGAACCTCTTACAATCCGAGCATCACAACTCTGAAAGCACACAACTAACTAATCAGAATTACAACTAATGAAGATCGAAGCTAACAAAGATCACTTTCGAGTCGAAACAAATGAAAATTAGTTATAATTCAATCATCCAAAGATGAACATGAAAAAATGAGTCTTAATGTTTTTAGGTACAAGTTTCAGTTCTACAGGAAGAGAAACGTAATTTGTTACGTCAACTGGAAAGCTTGAACAACTCAAAAAATCATAATGAGGTGTTATCAAGGCTGCGAAGTCACTCATTTTCTGACAACCGTATGGTTTCCGATGTCGACAGACAATCAACCGTTCGACCTGCAACCAAAGACGCCACAACGTCTTGTAGCGTTCTAACAAGGGATATAGGTGTTTCCAACAGACAAGTACGCAACAAAATATTAGCTCTTTTGAAAGAAATTATAAAAAATGATTACCCGAAAAATACATCAACCTTTTTTATGTTTAGATTCGTACGAAGGATTCGAGTATGATGACAAGTTCACCCCTCGAGCCAGTTTCAATAGGGACGAATACATGTCCAAAATCGAACCTAAACAGAAGCGATATGGAGACCCATGACATCAGGCCTATAAAAAAGTCAACCAGCTCGACTCAGTGTGATTCTGAATCGCGACTTCGTCTTGATCCTACGAAGGAGAGCCAGCCAAAAAAGCGCTCATCATCGACAAATACTCTGCTGACGATGACCGACATAATAACTCGCAGGGAGATGCTAAGGCAAATCGAAGAGGCTCTGACGAGGTACCAGGAAAGTTTGAAGAGAAACTCACCGATGCTGGCGACCAAGCAAGTTCAAACGACAGAGGAGGGCAAGAAGAAAGTGACAACTAAAGGGATCCAGGTGATGGAACTTTTTAAGATGCGTTGCAACGTGAGCACGATGGCCAAACCGATGACCTGCGACACAGGCTCGGGTGGAAACCTGAGTCCCGGATTGAGGTCGGTTGGCGTCGGCCCGGACCCGACCAGCCCCAGAGTGTCCCTCAACTCGTTAAACTCGAGGAGCCACTCGTTCAATTACGGCGACACCTACAGGCCGAAAAAGCGTGCGGTCAAGTCGGTCGGGGTTTCGGTCAAGGATTCAGACCTGGTGAAGAAAATCGGCAGGGCCACGGACACGATCGATCTGGTCCCGAAGGTCAGGGAGTTTGGCACGTCCCCGGCGAAAAAGAAATTTGTTGACGTCTCGGTCGGCGACTCGGTGAAGCCGCACTTTGCGGTCACGTGTGAGGCCAATTACTGCGACAACTGCAAGGAAACCATCAAGTCGTTGGCGAGGAAGATCGACGAGAGTCCGGCGCAGAATCAGAAGGACGACGAGAAGCAACGTAACCAGCAAAACCAACAGGTCTCGAAGATCCCGAAACCCAGACCTTCTCACATCCCTCTGAGCAACGTCACGCAGGATCACAGGAAGAAATTCAAGAGACAGGATACGTATACGAAAATCGAATCTGACCTCATTAGATATGATTCTGATAATAAGCAACAGTATGACAACGAAAGGTGAATACAAACTTTTTTTTCCACGTTTTCTCTGTTGATTGAGGTATAAATAATTGAAATTAATATTAATAGAATAAAATTGTTCAAATCATGATTTCAAACACTGCAAAAGAAATAATGAGATACGTTCGTTGTATATTATGGGGTTTAAAAAGTACGTTTGAAATGACTCAGCCAATGAAACAAAGTTTTAGAGTGGTATGACGAATCAGGTTCAGATCAATAATGCGAGTGCGCAACTCGGTTCACCCCATGATCACCCCTCGCTTAGCACAGCCTTGTGTCCCGGGGGCCATGTCAATCGCGTGAAAACAAGAATATGTAGTTTAGTGTCAGTTATTAACCATCAAATAATTTCGGTCCACTGAGATCGATGCAGCAGCTCGAACAGATTGCTAGTAAAAATTCACCCGATGTATCAACTTGTTTCATTGAACCAAGGTATACACTCTCATTTGAAATCAACAAAACAAGATCAACAACAAATGGACGTACACATCGAATCGTTCAATCTTTGACACAAATTTGTAATCTTCTAAAACCTCAAACATAGAGAGTTAAAAAACAGAGTTATTGATAATGTTTTTCGTTTTTTAGGCTACAACAGGCAGAAGCTGAGAAGGCCGATGTCGCCGAGGGTTCGACAGAAAAGTTGTCTGAAAAAGAGACTGAACTCGAGAGCAACCATTTGTTGGCAGAATCCGCGCTGTTCCAACCAATTCAGGACCAGCCGCGGCAAAAGGTAACACCGTCGAGGGAAGTGCGCGCGGCGTTGAAAGTGCTGAACGACAATTTGAACAAGTCTCCAAGTCGAAACGCTTCGAGTCAGATGAAAAACGCGACCAACATCATTCAACAGGAATGGTTCAAGATCTCAAGCACAGTGAACTCGGATCCGGTTGTGGTAGAGGACTACCTGGACTGCTTCGAGGAGTGCTCCAGCTCTCTTCTCGAGTTCATAGTCAACATGACGGACAGCAGCGGTAACACCGCGATGCATTATGCCGTGTCCCATGGAAACTTCGATGTCGTCTCCATCCTACTGGACTCAAAAGTTTGTGATATCAACAAGGCGAACACAGCGGGATACACACCTGTCATGCTCGCAGCCCTGGCGGAAATTCGAAACCTCACCCACGCTTCTGTTGCTAGCAGAATTTTCAAACTCGCCGATGTGAACGTTAGAGCAAAACTGGTAAGTTCGGTATATACCAAAATCAAACCAAAAATAGTCAGTTTCTTTGAATCGACCAACCTTTTTATTTCACAATGAATTTATATTTATATAATTTTGTCAAATAAATGCATTCAGTGTATGAATCAATGTTATTTTACTGTTTATCTTAAGTGACATAAAAACGAGGAGTAAAAGAAAATAAAATGTAATGAAATGAACAAATGAGTTTTCTCTGAATCAAATTAGAAATAATTGAAATGCTCTAACGTAACATCTGAATTTACAGCACGGACAGACAGCCTTGATGTTGGCGGTATCTCACGGCCGTTTGGACATGACTAAACTGTTGCTGAACGCGGGAGCAGCCATAAATATACAAGACGAAGACGGCAGCACGGCTTTGATGTGCGCCGCCGAGCACGGGCATATAGAACTTGTGAAGCTGCTCCTATCTCAGCCGGACTGCGACACCACCGTCACCGACATGGACGGCAGTTCCGCTCTAAAAATTGCACTCGAGGCTGGACACCGGGACATCGGCTTGCTCCTTTACGCTCATGAAAATGTCAACCGAGGAACCAGTCCTTTTTCGTCCGTCCGGAGAAGACGGGGCTCCAAACCATCGACCCCAACTGGTTCGTGTCCCTCCGCGCCAGTCAGCCCGGCTCCATCGCGACGGTTCCACTCATCAAACACATCATTGAACTCGAAATACTCGTCTAAATGATCGTCATATCAGCATTGCCACCTTCCATTATTCTCGAGTAAAATGATCATTCTATTTTGTACTTCTTATTTATTGTCCTCGATAATTCGTTTCCTGCAATTATTCATGTGCGTTCGATTAATATTGTCACAGCAACGGATAAAAAGAATTTGTGCGTGTTGAGACAGCGAACAACTTTCGTTCTTTGAATTAGATTTTGTTGTGTCCTGGTTTGTTTGTAACCAATGGGGAAGCCTTTTGTTAACCCTTGTACTTTGACAATAATAGTTTCTTCGAGTATTAAAAGGTTGTCGAGAAGTTTAGTTCTTTCATAACTAAACTTTTTGTTGACGTTGGAATAATTTGACTATAAGAGATGTTTGATAATGAAAACAAAATTTTCACTTGGTCCAAATTGAATATAAAATCATATAAGTGTGAGTGACTGAGATTGCACTCAATGAAAACCCCTGAGATGTAGATGATTATGTAGTCAAGAGTTTGTATCCGTAGAATTAAATGTCAAATTGAAATATCAGCGAGAAAATAGAGTTGGGAAAAGAAATATGTGATTCGGAAGTTAATTTATTTTGTATAAGAAATGTTTATGAAACGATTCAATTGTTTCCATTAGATAATTTTAACGAGATGTATTGATATATATTGACACGTGGATTTAATTTATAACAGAAATTTTATCAGTACTAATATACTGGGAGTAGTAATTAGCGTCGTAACATATATTTACCATATCTACATTCTACATACTGCTCAAAAAAAAGAAATAATTGAATAAACATTGATGGTTAATCGAGTAGAATCTTTGATTGAATAAAAAATGCAAAACTAAAATTGTACTGAAAAATGTTTTCGACACAGTTTATGATGTCAACTTGACAACAATCATTCTTAAGAGTGAATAATAAAACTTCGATCAGTAGATCAAAATTTGATGCACAATGTCAGATGAGTGTGTTAATAACATAAAACGAATAAATGATACTTTATAGAAAACAAATAATGTTTTGCTTCATTTTTGTCAACCATTGACCTTGTTATGAACTTCGTAATTTAATACATTTTTTTTGTTTTTACTTTAATTTTATTAGTATGTTTACAATGTAACCGGTAGTAACCACCTTCTCTTGGTAATCTAACAATTTATTTTAGTTTTGTTTCATTATTATTTTATTTACTATAAAAAACATTAAAACTCACCTTTTGCTGCGAATTCCATCTGATTCAGAGAACAATGTATTTATCTTAGAATGTTTTTGTTTTCGATACGAATAACAAGATAGTTCACAACACATCACAAAAAACCAATAACACAATGACGTCACAAATAACAGCAACCACACATTTGAAAAACAAAACAATAACAAAATCGTTGTCACATAGCAAATTCAGTTTACTTTGTTTACATCGAATTTTTTTCAGGAAAAGTCTCGCGGAACTTGATTTGACTCGACTTTGCCGATGAAGAAACCGCGAACTTTGTGGATTGGCGCATGCGCAAGATAACTAGACCGCGCGGCAAATTGTTGATTGGCGGAATGATCGGAAAACTATTTCTGATTCTCTCCCAGGAAGTCGAGTGATGTTTTCGATTTTAGTTTTCTTACTGTTTTGTCATTTCGACTACCTTCAATTCGCGAAACATGTTACTTCATTAAAAATCATAAAAGTTATTATTATGAAAAATGAACATAGTTGGCGTGTTTGCGTACGCTCTGCGGAGAACAAGATGGCGTCACAGTCGCAGTTTCGCGAAATTGGCGTAAAATTAGATAGAAGTCCCGATTTAACTTGTAAATTGAATTGTGAAAAGTGAATTAAATTTCAAGTGAAATTTATTCTTAATTAATGATTAGTAGTGAAGTGCAAAATTAGTATAATAATTCGGAATAACCTATAAATTGAGGTAAAATGTTGACCAGTTTTTTTGTCGCAGCAGAGAAAATTTGCAGAAAAAACAACATAGGATTATGTTTCAAAAGGTGAAAAAAACAATTATAGTCGTTCTACGTCATTTTTCATTAACAAAATTTAAATAAATACAATAGAAATAAAATGCACTTTTGTTTAATGTCAATAAATAAAATTAAAATTAAAGTGATTTTTTGTCAATTCTCCTATTTTAGGTAGAGGACAGACAGCTATATCTTTCGAGAAATTTCCGTCACTGGTAAGTCATTTCAAAAATATGAGGATGAAACAAAACGTAAAGAAGATTTTTCTTTCGTTCGATCAACTTGTTTATTGAACAAAATCATGATGGCAATTATATGTACATCATAGCTCAACTTTCTATATTATATTTATATAACTTTTTGATAAACACTGATGAATTTTCACCTGCGCAAGTATACCGAAATATATATATACATTCACATTTTCTTTCAAATCAATAAAATCATTAATAATATAATTTCAATAACAACAGTTAAAGGTTTTTAAAGATATTTGTTTGTTTGTTTGAATCAGTCCGTCGCAACAATTAAGGCACGTAAAAGGCTTAATTTAGACCATAGAATGTTCCATATTTGTTCCAAATCGTGTAATTTATATTATTAAAAAATGAACACAAATAACCAGTTCGAAAACATTAACAGATACAAATTTCAACACGTCGAATTCATTTTCTTCAATATTCAATTCTTGATTATATTGAATGATTTTGTCTTTGTTAAAAAAATTATATGATTGAACTTTTGTTCATTTCTTTTTTGCAATATACATTAAGCCTTTTATGGTTTTTTGATATAATATTAAAATTCATCAATTTGTATTATACACCAGGTTTTATGCGATACAATTTTTCAAGTGATTTTAATATTTTTTTAATAAATAATTCAGTTTTTTTTTTCAATAAATACATTTTAATAATATAAATGGATCCATCATAGAGTTAAGTTTTTAAAATCGTCGAAAAAGTAAGTCCTGAAGTGGATCAAAACTTTCCTTTCATTGTTACCACACGTTTCATGCATTGCAAAGACCAAACTATAAGAGCCAGAGCGAATTTATCCAAAACGAAGATTTTGATTATACAAATTTGACTACACTGATATGCATCTCTTATGATTCGCCAAAATCTAATGTTACAGTAGGATCGACCGTTTGAATTGAAATATAATTAAATGCAGTGGACTTACAAAATGCATACTTTGCTATCAATTTCTGTTTTCAATGTATAAATAAGCATGAACAAGTAACACAAAATTACAAAGTCAGTCGAAAAAAAAAACAGTTTACATTATGCTTTACGTTTCTGTTTTACTTACAATTAACATAAGTCAATAACTATATTTACACGTAGAAAAAAAGGTGTTAAAATAATTGAACAACGTTCATCTACCGATTCGGAAGTAGTCGTATCGATAAAAATCAAATTGTTGGCGAAATAAGGCATTTAGTTTTTGTACAACTATGGATCTAATCTATTCAACAGCAATCCACATTAGTATCAGTAAATCAACTCTCAAGTCTATCAAGGGATCACTGAAAATCTTAAAACAAATCTATAATATCACATTGATAATCGCGAACATAGTTCGTTATTAAAATTTGATTATCCATAATCATGAGTAAAAGTTTGTTTTTTTATTTTCTTTGAATACTTTTGTTTTTGTTCACTTTCCAAGCTTTTCAAACATGATCAATTTTTCCTTGAAGCTTTTTGTGTCCGTGGACACTTCTGATATATTGCCATTGAGCATGTTCTGCAGATCCTCATCGTTGTTGCTCCCCATCAGATTGTTGAACAGCATCTTGTTGTCTTCGGATTTCGTTGCAGGCGAATTCGGAACCGACCGGCTGAGTTTTTGTTGTGGATTTTGTTGTTGCTTCTTGTTGAACAGCTCACGTTTTTCGTTCCCATTATCGGTCATTCGCGAGACTATCGTGATGGCCAAAAGCTGATGAATGTCCAAGTTGTCCTTCGAGTCCGGAGACTTCCAGTATTTCTCCGAGTTGGATATCAGTGATTTGCTCCCGTCATCTGACTCGTCCACGTGTCCTGAATCATCTGCTGACGTGCCTCCTGACCAGGAACCCTGCGAACCAAATTAAAAATGATCAATCTCTTCTTTCCAATTTGAAAACTAAATTTTTCAGTTGTCTAAATTTCAGAACTTTTTCAGTTTGAAGTTCTATACCAAATTTCCAAACAAAATGTATATTTTTTGTAAATCTCAGAATACCAAAAGTCTTAATTACAAATTCTTACATTTTTATCTTGCTTCTCGTCGTTATCAACATCCTCATCCTTTTTATCCTGGTCCAAATCTTTGTCAAGGCTATCAAGTGTCTCTGTGCTCCCAGAAGACTTGTTCCGCATCTCAGAATCGAGCGTATCCGTGCTACCGAGTTCCGAGCTCTCTGACGATTTTTGCAACCTGCTAGGAGGATGCGGCGGTTTTCTCACAACCCCAACGATCCTCTTATCGTCCATCACACTAGGCGACCCGACATCCAAGGTTACACTGGACGCTCGTTTCGAGGTTCGCCGAATCTGTCGGGCCTCAGAGTTGTTGTCTTCCAGCTCAAGATTATCAAAACTCTCCGTGGACATCCTGGTGTCACTGCTCCGTCTGAAGGGCCTTTCGGCAACTTTTCTCATCTCCACGTCACCGTCGTCCGAGTTGTAAGTGTTTGATTTCGCGACGCTCATTCTCTCCAGACTGTCGGCCAACTTTTGTGCGCAATGTTTACTGTCGCTGAGTCTTCGCGACCTCGGCAGGTTCACGTCCGAGGTGCTGCTTCGCTTTCGCATCTCCACGTTTAGTGTCGCGTCCCGGCCGGCTTCTGAATGCTGAAAGCTCTCGGTTGACTTTGATATGAGCTTACAGCTGCTCTTGTAAGCCAACTCCAAACGTTCGTCGTCCTTGCAAACTTCCAAGCTGTCCGACGATTTGGACATGGTGGAAGGTAGGTATCTCCGTCTCCTGGGGACCGGCTTCGAGATCTCATCATCCCCCTCGTTCGAATTTTGCTTGTCCATTTTCAACAACCAGTTGGACTGTCGTGATGATTCCTCTAGACTGTCCATCGCTTGGGGCGAGGCCCTCCTTGGCGACTGCTCGGACACGTCAGAGAATGACTTTCTGACCGCCGCCCGAGGTACTTCCTCGTCCTCCGTGCTCTTCTCCTCGTCCTGACGACCCTGAAGACTATCCAAGCTGTCGGGCGAGAGGGACACCGAGCTGCCCGGTATCTTTTTTGAACTTGAGAGTCGACTCTCCAACTCCTCGAAGATGTCGGAGCTCCGCGACAACCGACTTGACTTCCGCCGGATTATCGGCGCGGACTTTGTTCCAGCTGAGGGCGAGCTGCTCGCGCTGTTTGCCACGCTGTCGGTCGCACTGGCCAACTCGAGACTGTCCATGATACCGCTGTCGTCGGTGCTCTCGGTGATGGTCGTGATGAGGCTCGTCGAGGCGCCTGTGCTGCTTTGGGAAACTGACCGTTTTGACTTCGGTGGCCGACGATTTTTTGGCCTCACAGCCATCCGGTGATGGGCTGCTGTGTGACTTAGACATCCTGTCTCTAGTTCGGCTAAAATTCCAAAACTTCAAGTGTCAGTTTAAACTTACACTTTATAATAGTTTATAGTACTGATCAAGTTTCTTCATCATAAAAAACGATTCAAAGTAAAAAGACAGATGGGATTTTAAATTAAAATTTTGAAATTTAGAAATTTGACAGTTTTATTTATTTGAAGAAAGAATTGCATTTGAGTATTTCAGTTAAATAATGAAAAGCATATTAGTACGTCGTAATGGCAAAGTACAATAAACTTTTACATAAGCCATAGTTTGATAGAGATTTCTATTTAATTAATATGCTTTTCAAAATAAGTTGGCTTCTCTTTCTCAACGAAAAAATAAATAAATATTAATGTCGGGGTGAATTATCAATCTTATAAGATTCTCTATTATTCATTCAATTGCAAAACAGTTCGCACAAAAATATGAGAGTAATTATGAGCTGTGCAATATGAACTCATTTAATTTTCTAATACGATTTTGCGAACTAAAAATACACCGGCGTATTAAGTTGCTTGCAACATAATTGCGGGATTACAGTATCATGAAAATAATCTAACATAACACTTACGCAAATCATCCTTATTTGAGGTATCCGAGCGCTCGGAAATTTCTCTAACTGGCCTCGTTACCTGCAAGAAACAATAAACACATTATGCGTTAATTTTTTGCTCGCTAATTCGTGAAAAGTTTGATTAAAAACCATTTTTATTTCACAGTCAATTATATTCTGAACCAGTTAAATGATCCAGGATATACTTATGCCAAAACTTTTTTAAATAAATTCGAAACAAAAAGTTTAATCAATTGAAACTAACTAATAAAATTTACCTGTATTAAAAAACAATGACCCATTTTGAGAACAAAATTAAATTTAAAATGAGAAATAAAAATTGTATTATTATATAAATGTTTTATTAGAATTTGTATCAAAAAGGAACAAGTTTGCTGTTAATAATAAGTCTGTTATTCTGATACTGAGCATTTTGTACGTAGAAAAACGTCCGGTTGTGCCGTTTATTGTATCATTTCTTTCTTTAGATGCAATGAACCGTGTAATTCAGTTGTTGGACGATGTATGTGCGCGGGTACTAACGGTATAAGCCGCGTTGCCTACTTAACCGAGATCAGCCTAAACCGGTTGTATGTTCCGAACGTGTTATTTTACCAGCACCAGAGTCTATAATCACACTAGTTATATAACTAGTACATGATTAAAATCAGCTCGTAAAAAGTTTATGAACACTTCAATTATTGTCAAGAAAAAAAAATGAAAAAAAATGAAAAAGAAACGTTCCATCTCACGAAACTCGCTATTTTCTTTTACCTTCGCGGCTTTTTTGTACGAAGGAGGTGGTGTGATCGGTTTGACTTCGATCCTCCTTCCAACGACAGTTGGACTAAAATTTTTGCCCTCGCTGCAGTACTGGTAGTCCGAATTTTTCCACCCGTACACACCTATGCTGACTTTCGGAGCCCTCGCGGACAAGGGTACCATGTTCTCTTTTGTACCCAACTTCTTTCTTCGATTGTTCTCAACGGCATTCAAATTCAGTTGCTCGATTATCGCTCGAATGTTTGATGATATTGAACTTGTCTCTTGGTGAGACACGATCATTTTTACGGCACTCATTCAGGTTGTTTATTCAGCTTTTTTTATTGTTTTTTCAGCCTTATCTCATCATTTAAAACCTCGAGCAATTTTCTGTAATGATTTATAAAATTGTATTTCAAATAATTCTTTAATGCTTCTTTAATTATTCTCTTGTTTCTTTTGTTTTGCAATTTTATGTTTTATTACTTATTTTAATATTGCTTCAAATGTTTAATTGTCAATTGAAATTTACAATTCGATATAGCTCGATGTATGATTGATATAACATGAGGCAGGTTGAAATTATAAATTAATTAATTATTAAAATTTGAATGGTTGCATTCACCAGGGCAGGACTGAATTGACGATTATAAAATAGAATGATTCATTAGTGTGTAAGAATGAGACGTGATTGAAAATGCGATTCAAAGTGTGAATCAAACGGCAGATTTTAATTGGAGATGAAACATTGAAATGCAATAAAGAAAGGCGAAGTGTTTGTAAAAGCGACGATCTTTCTGAAAGATGGTCTGCGGCCCACGCTCACGCCCACATTTTCACCGACACAGGTCCTTGTGTCAAAGCTTCTGAATTCAAAATCAGTCTTTCGATTTTCCTCAGCTAAACAAATCACTTTTCTATACATTAACTGTTTTTTTTTCTTTTCACACTTGTGAATGTAACAAATATGAGATTAATATTTTTTAAATACAATATAACTGAATAAAAGGACAATCACATTTAAATTAGTTTTTATGAATTTAAATAAATAAATTAATTTTAATTGAAAAATTATATTTCAAAGTGGTATATATATATTTTTTTTAATGTAAATCATTCTTTTTTCAGTGCGAAATCTGAGACGTATGAATTTGCCTTGACATCAAGTAGGTTTCAAAATCGGCTTCAATTACAACCGTGAAAATGAGTAGACGTTAGATGAATAAAAGGATGTGTGTTTATTTATACTTAGTCGTGGCGCGCTCGCATTTCCGCGCTTTTGTTATAACAGAAAATGTGCCAAGATGTAGCTAAATGATATTCAAAAGTCGGAGACCGACTTTTCACCGGGGCAAAATCTAAATCGGTATTTTTTCATGGAAAGAAATAAATGTTCACACGTTTTTTTTAATTGAAAACAGAAGTTCCACACAAGGAGATCCAAGATTGTCATACTTGACTATCGAGAAAACTGTACACTAGTAAAATTAATTATTGATCGAAGGTTGGCACAGGAACTAGACGGATCGTAATAAATCGTCGCAAAAGAGGCGACACGTTTCGATTAGATAAAATAATACTTTCTTGAGCACGGTAGAATTATCTTTACAACAAGAGAAAGACGTACTTTCGATTGCGTGACATGTTGCGGCCTGTATCTTGATTTTGACTGTACAGAACCTCATTAGAACAAAAACATTCGAAAGAAAACACCGTTTCAAATAAATATATTTCAAAATAGAAATCAAATCAATTATAAGTTTTGAAAAAAAGATCATCATTTATAAGTGGGAAATCACATTTTTACATAACAAAAATAACTGATTTCATGACCAGAATCAATTTGCTTGTTACATAATGGGTTTAGGGAAACCGTCATATTTTACTCCATGCTTTGGAACAACCGAAATTGCACAAACAACATGCACAGACTTTATATCAATTTTGTTAGGTTATTAATTCGTTTATTAATAGTTTTATAATTGAATTCTTTTTTTTTGTTTTAATTAAAAAACGTAATTGAATGTTTGATTAGAGTACAAATAAGGATGAAACTTTGGTTTCGCGGAACCACAGGTTATGACGAATGTTCCAAAGTGTGCGTTTGCCAAGCGATGCGAGGAAGAGGAAACGCATGCCACGAAATCATGTTATTTTCTATCGGCGTTGAGACCGAGAGTCTGATGTATCTTACAATGCAACCGATCCGGTCTGATTGATCGCCAAATTTTGTTGCATTTTGTTATCCCTTAAATTCACTTTTGAAACAGTCTTACAACGTTTATTTTAGCAGGACTAAACAATATTTGAAAGAAAATGTTTATCATGATATTCGAAAATGATTGTTGCGACTTTTGTTTAAGTTCCATTTTTACTTTTGTTAGCTTGTTAAAATTATTCGAATTTTCAAACTTAATAAAATGAGTATTCTGATTTAAAAATAGTTACACTAAATTTTCCACAGACTTACTCAAAATGTCCTAAATTTGTTAAAACTTATTTTTAACAAATTATTTTTTGGGTTTGTATAATGATTTTATTATCGTCAATTTTAATTGGAATGGTTTTTATTGTTAATAAGTAAAAAGAAGTGAAAGAGAAAATGACGGAAAAAATAGTTGAGATTGATTTGATAGTAATGAAAAAAAGAATGTTATATGCAATCTGAAATAAAAGGTGTGTGAGAATGGTACGACAATGAGCAACTCTGAATAGGTGAGAAGTGACAATTACATTTAAGTGTACCGCGCACATGTAAAAAGTTAAATTGCCCGAAACAATGATGCGGATGCACAAATATTATTTAACCGAAACAAAAAGTTTGACGAATGATTGAAATGCAGAATTGTACAACAACAAAAAAACAGCACGTCAATTACAACCATTCTAACGAACTTTTCTTCGTTGCAAATTGCAACTCTGAACATACTTTCCCAACCTTCGAATCAAGTGTCAATCTTGAAATTCGATTTTTATTGCAATCTAAAATAACCATTTGTGATTATTAAAAGTGACTCAATATAATTTTATAAAATGATTTAAATGATTTAAATAAAATAAATTATCTTGAATATTAATTATAGATAAAATCATGAAAAAAGCATGGTTCACTAAACCGAAAGTATCTCAACTAGTTGAACAACCGCGAAATAAAAAATCCTTGTAAGGTGAATGCAATAACTAATAATCGACATTTAGAAACTGTTAACACCACACCGAATTGCAAATAACAATTGAATTGTTTTTATCAAAACAAACCATCACTTGTACGCAAAACGAGCAATACAAAAGAGAAACTAAAAATTGTTTTCAAATAGATATATGAAACAGCTGATAAAGAAAGATCCGCGACGTGATATAATTTGTCGGACTTGAGATCGTGACTGAGTGACGGGTAAAAACGATTGCCGGGTTACTGGTAGGATCGCGTACACGAAACCATGTCGCATGTTGCGATGGCTAACGGGGACTGACGTCTAGTACAATCGCGGCCTGGCTGCAATGTGATATCAAGCCACGGTGTCTACCTGTCCGTGGAGGGAGAGCTTAATTATTACTATGGTTCAGCCGCATTATTACATATGTTCACAAACGGTTTTTCTATTTCAACTGTACCGGCTTTTCGACTGCTATTTATTCTCGTTTATATCATACAAATTGCACTCCAAATCAACGTATCAATTTTGATCATTTGAATATACAATTTATTCATTTTTTAAATAAAATCAAAAAGACACATTTTGTTTTATTCATTGTCAAATTAAAAGCTGACTATTTCTTATAAATACAAATTTAAACTTGTTGTTTAATTTTTAACTTGTTGGTTTTTTTTTCTAAATCGAGTTTTAAAAAAATCAAATATGAAGTAAACAATTGTGTGGAATCAATAAAATTAAATTCTGAAGAAAAAACGAAAGTACGGACGTTTGAACGAAATTAATTGGCCGCTATCTCGGGTTTTAATACTTTCTAAATTAATTGGTTTAGTAAATATCGTTTTAATAACGCCAATTTTCTGTCCAAATAAACCAAAATTAATAATAAACATGTTACGCCAATGAACAAGAAAATTGGATGAAATTTTGTGCGACTATTTTCTTCCCATACAAGATGGTTAGATCATTTTCGATTAAACACTTCTCTCATCGCGATTAACATTTTTTTTCTAGAATGTATTACACGACATTTCTAAAATTTCTAAACCTGACAAATATCCATATGGATTTTCTACAGTCGAAATAAAAATTTCACGCATAATTTTCATCAATCAAAAAAAAAACAAGCCATTAATCAGTTTTCATTTTCGGATCGTATTTTGTATTTTTAGTTTCAATAAAAAATTTTGATTATAATCGATTTCATTTTATTTCATATTTAAGATTTACTAAAATAACAAATAACAGCACAAATTAAGATATTCAAAGAAATAAAGTGTTGTTCTAATTTTTCATTATTTAAATATTCAAATTCTTTAATATTACATGACAAATAATGTTTGTTTCGTAATTATTTTATTCAATTAAAAAATACTAGTCAGAAATCGAAAGTATAACTTTTATCTGTAAAACGACGATTTGGTCATGCCGAGCATGGCAGTCAGACCCGAATTTACATTAATTCGTAAAAATAGAATTGGAACAGGTGAGACTTATCATAAGCGAACAATCACTAAAATAGCACCGCATTAAATCTCGCTTTAAGACGATTTCTCTAAAAACACATACAGTGATATTATACTGCAAATGCAATCACGAACTTTCCCTTTCTCGTTTCGCCGTGGCGGTGCGCTTTGTTATTCATTCGCAAAAAGTATACTCCACTCATTCAAATGTACGGAAATTATGTTGGTATTTCAAATTTACAAGTTAAAAAACGCAAAGTTACAAATAATCATTATGAAACAGTTTTTTTTTTGAATGAACAATACAAGTAGACCATACAGTTATGGGACATTTATAATAAACATAAAAAAATGACAGCAGAGAAAAAATTGATACAATTTTGAGTTTAAAAACAATGAAAATAAAAAAGAATTCAATAGCGACTAATCGACTCAATTGATCCTTGTTTCCATTTTTTAATTCCGTTATTTTTTTTAGCACTGAAAATGTCAATTGTTCAATGAAACTGAAATGTCAAACTTTCAATGTAACGAGAAAAGAGTAAAGACTCTCCGGTTGTAAAGGTCTGCGATGAACAAATTTAAGGATTTCTTAAATTAAAACTGAAATCGAATGTATTTTTTCATTAAGATACGAGATAAAAATAGTATTACTCATTGAATAATCAGCGATGAATTAAGTCAATCAGATCAGTTACTCGAAACTCAAATTAACGATCAGGAATCAACTTCGACTGTGTAATCTGTGCATCTTGTTCTACCTTTCACTTTTAGCTTTAAGTTTAATACCTTCGAAACTGCACTACATAATGTTTCAAGGTAATTAAAAAAAACAAACAAACAAAATTTTATCAGAAAATTGAATTTTACAATTTTATATAATTTTTATTTTTCTTATTAACTTTTTTTTCATCATCTTATCGTCTCATTATGCAAACTTTTTCCTCAGTTTAAGATGGGAATTTTTAACTGAACCTGAATTTTTCATTTCAGTTTTTTTATCCCAAACTTTCTACTTTATCCACTAAAACATCAAAAAAAAAAAAAAATATATATATATATATTTTTTTTTTTTTCATAAAAATTTCAAAACTAAGTTATCCTCTATAGAAAACTTCTTTACCGACTGCTCCAATTCGAAAACCAGGTGGGAACTAACATCATTTATGATTGAACATTAAATTTTAATTGACCTACTTTTAAAAACAACAAAATGTGTGAATTGAAAGTTTTTCTATGTTTGGACTAATTTTAGATGAATTTTTTTTGTTCGATCGATGGACGTTACGACTGATTGGTTCATCGCAAATGTATCGGGCCAAATAACGGTACAATCATACTTGACTGATCTTCGTTCAAGAGCACGCTTTATGTACAAGAGCTGAGCATTCTTTTGATAAAGAAAACAGATGGATGATGCTTCATAGTGGACCAATCTCAAAACATATTCGAACAATTCACTTTTTTTTGTTTGTCTCAATAATACGACTCTCAAAAGTTTTAAAGAAATTCCTTAATCTGACCATTTCAGTTCAATAGTTCAGTGCTTTAGAGACGGAAACAATCAACAAATTTTGCATAAAATAGTTATAGAAAAATTAAAAAATCAATCTTGGATTTTACTGTTTCTCATTTTAAAGATTCGGTATCTAAAAAAAAGTTAGATCTACAGCTCAGACATTGAATGATCTAAACTTTTTGATATTAAAAAATAAAGTTATCCAATTTTGCTTTTAAGCTGTAGAATTTGTTGAAATTTAATCAAAAATCTTACCTTATTTTTAATTTCTTCATAGAGTCTGGCATGGTTCTTTTCAAAATGTGCAAAACGACCCTGCAATGAAAAACAATCACAGTTCATTTTAACGTACTGATGATTTGTTATGTTTCCTGTCAGTAATTATATTTCTTTTAAATTCAATTAGTTTTTTTTATTAATTTATTGTCTTAATTAAAAAAAAAGTTCTTTTTAATAAATGTCGATATCTATTGAATCAAAGCTTTGTATTTGTATGATAATTGTGTGACAAAAAGCAATTCATTAACATCTTACCTCGACGGTGTCTTGACTTTGCCGCTCGTTGTTAATCTAGAAAGAATTTTTTTTATTCATTAGCAAAATAACTTAATTCGTTTTTAATATTTCATTTTAAAAGTAAAACTCACGTGTAAAGCAGGATTGCTCGTAGTGCTGTTGAGATGAGCCACCTGGTTACGATTTTCAATGACAGTTTTTATTTGCTCCAGCACCTGTGACAAAAAACGACAGTTCATCTATACGTTCGTCTCCATTCGAATAACAAGAAAAAAAATATTCCGTCTACGGCACGAGTGCAAAAAAATGAATGATAGATCTTAAAACTTTCTACTTCAACATAAATTAGTTTCCTCATACAAAACATCTATTTCCAATGTTCAGAACACAATTAGCTCACACATTTCTACTCGAATACCATCTACATTTTATTAAATGTTTTCATTTTCATTATAATAACTTTTCAATTTTGTTTTATTTTTCAATTTTTGTTTAGTTTTTTCTTTCTTAAATTTTGAAACTTACCCGTAAAGACAGCTTGGATTTGTTACTAGGATGACTGTGGTCCTTAGTTTCGGGCTCCTCTTGCGCTTTGGATTGCCTTCGCTGAAAGAATATCATAAACAACAGATGAGAACCAGCAATCAACAGACATTTCGATATGTACTTTCATCAAGTTCTAGGGCGGAACACTTGCGGTTAACGCAAACCCCGAGCAACGAAGTGTTTGGACTGTGTTAAATGAACGCCTATCACGAACGAGAAAACGCATTTCGCTTTCAAGAGTGAGCACTTTTTAATAACAAAACATCTGGTTGGATAATTGTGCGCACAACAAATTAATTACACTCTTCTATAACCGATTAAAACACTCAACAAATTTCCACTTGAAATTATAATAGCGTTGCGTTTTCCTTTCATTGGTGTCGGTTTGGATTTAACACAAGTTTAGTTACACAATTTTTGACAATCATAATTATGTTTTTTTTTTACTTTTTTTACTCTTGCCAAGACACCGGATTTTTCGAGTTCTAAATTAGCGTGCTCCATCGGAAGAAAACACGATTGTACGACAAATGTTGATTGATATCAAAACGACAGCGAAATAAATCGAATCAACGAGCGCAACCGAATAACACCAACGATAAGGCTTTACAGGCTTTATCATTGCTGATAACGATAATGTTATCAGCAAAATGCACTCGGACGAGTTGTATAATTAGGGATGAGTTATTACGTTTAGGAGGAATCTCATAATGAAGCCGGATAAACTTGAGATTTAAGTTCACGATTGCAGAGTGCGAGGAAACAGTTGCGTTTTGTCAGACGGACGGTATTGGCATCGATAAAACACCGTCTTCGGCTGCGATTAAAACGTGACTGAGCGCTCCTCAGTGAACGCTTTTCAGTTTGCTGCAGCACCAAGAACAGAACATCCAAGTCACGCTCCCGAGATTCTAAAGTAGGGGAGACGATACGAAAAAAAAGTGCAATAACTTTATTGATAATGCTCAGATAAATAACTGACTTGCGATGATGATCGAGCTGAGCGAGTTTTCTTCTCAACTCGCTGAATAAACTCGCTCGGCGAATAATTATTTATTTATGTGTGTTTTGTAAGAATTTCATTGGAGAAAGGTTCGGTCTTTGTTTTAGTTTGATGAACTGCTATCTATTGTTTCAGAATTGAATACGAATTCATTTTTTCTTCTCCTTCTCTCTTCTTTCTTGTATCTTATTTCAATTGATAAATGAGATTGATATGTTTCTGCAATTGGTTCGTTTGTACTCTGCGCAAAATGAAAATCAATTTGGATGCGGTTTTGAAGTGTTTCACATTGATATGAAATTGAATTAAAATAATTTTCAAGATATCAAAAATGAAATAATGAAAATAATAACATAATGAAATTAATTATTTTCATGATAAATTTAATTTATTTATTTGTGTATTATCAATATTTATATCAAAATGTTGTGTTCGAAGTATAAATCGTCGCACCAGACAAAATATTTCGTATTTCAGTGTAGTTTCTTTGTTTTTTGAATTTGAATTTTAGTTGTAATGAATTACTTTTAGTTTAATGCATCAGTTAGCATGAAAATTTATTTCTAAATAGAATAGAATATTAGATAACGAATGAATAGATGTTAGTTCGTGTGTTATTGTTTAGTGTTTTAAATGAAAATTTATTGTAGATTAAATATCTACATTTAAGATTTTATCTATTCAAAAAAGTATAACATTTTATATTATAAACCATAAACTTTATAAAATATTTATAAAATTTAGTTTAAAAATAAAAAAATTTAGTTTAGTAAAAAAATAATACAATAATAAATATTCGTAACACAATTCATAAATGAGTTCATAATCAGTAACAGATTTGCGACTCAAGGGACCATAATAAAAAAGTTGAGTATTATAAATTTTTACATAATTATTTTGTTGCATTGAAGGCGGAAGCTGGCTGCGGGTTAGACCTTTGGCCAAGTTCGTGTATTCTACTTTTATTTTTTGACAGATTGATGTTTATTCTACATAATAGAATAACAATATAAAATTTTATCTAGTATTAATGTAATCTTTTAAAGAAACGGGTCAAAATCTTATGAAAAAAATATTAACATCAATTGTTGTCTTCTTTGCAGATTGTACACATTACAATTTTGCGGTTTTATTTTGACTTATAACAACCAATTGACACACTTTATCAATCAAAACTTAACGTTTTGCATGCAGTTTTGTTTTGTTTTTTTTTTAATCAGTTTCGATTCAATTTAAATCAACGTGTATTTTCGAACATTTTTTCAAAACTTTTCGATTGCAACATTCACAATACAATTATAACAATGAAACTTTTTTTCTCTGTCATTGGTAAAATGAAACATAGTACATTTTGTACATAGTACAAAAAAAAACTAATTTTTATTTGTTAAAAAAACGTGAAGTAGAAAATACATTTTTTGTCGAATAACAAGCTTCAAGATCGATCATTAATAATACTGAGTACAAAAGTCTTCCGAGTCGTAGAAAAAACGAGTGATCGAAAGGTTTTCAAGAAATCTGTCAATGAATGTGGGCTTACCAAGTAAAATAAATGAGCTGTTAAAATATGTACGACAAAAACTCACTTTTTTCATACAAAACAATTTTGTTTCAAAAGCTGATTAATTTTTTACCTCGCGATCGTAAAATGAAATTAAAATCTGTGCAAAAACCCATTTACATGTTCTCATTTTTCAATTGTAATAAAATAAGTTCATTTTTGTCCAACAAAAATGTTTTTTTAGATAATAATAACTTTACAGTTGAGCAATTTCCAATATTTCTCTGATTTGTAACCATTTTATCTAAAACTAAACCTAGAAACCATCACGTGATACCTACATCAGTTGTGGCCAGTGTATCAAGAGACGTTAGCGGTCGTATTTGCGGTACTTCTCCTGGGAATATGCTGTCGTGTGATACCGATAGTTGACCTGCTCTACCGCGAAATTTGGAATATGCATTTTCCAAAATGTCCTGCTGGTGATAATCACTGCAAAACAAAGAATTACATTAGAACCACACTTGAAACTTATTAAATATATAATTTTATAACACTTTTTCAACATTAATAAATGATTACATTTTTAATAATTAATAAATCTTTTTTTTGCATGCGAAATTATCAGAAAACTTCAACATCTCGCCTTAACGATAACTTGTCTGAGGCCCAGGATGAAACGGGTTAAATATGAAAATTTAAAATTTGACATTTTCATCTTCATATGTTTATTTAGATC
This sequence comes from Trissolcus brochymenae, assembly GCA_030523145.1. Classification (NCBI taxonomy): domain Eukaryota; kingdom Metazoa; phylum Arthropoda; class Insecta; order Hymenoptera; family Scelionidae; genus Trissolcus; species Trissolcus brochymenae. Next base: position 242,940 of record JAQQRF010000132.1, read on the forward strand.
TCTATTTTTTTCTCAAAAGCTTTCAATTGTAGTGACAAAGAAAAAAAATTAGGACAAAATGAAAACAGTGACAATATACAACATCCAGACGCTCCAGACTTTTATTATTATTGCATCTCTGAAAAGGTATTTAAAGTGAGTTCAAAAATAAACTGACTTGTCTCTTTCGTTGGAGTCGGTAAGCAGTTCACTGGCACTTCGGCTGCGTGCCTCGTCGGATCTTCCTACCGGATATCTCAAAGTAACTTCACAATTGGCACGTGCCAACAGATCACCATCCCGGTCGCTCAGGCTGCCAGCGAGGCGCGTGTCTGCTGCTCCGCGGCTCTTTCGTCGGAAAATCCTCCGCAGCCCTTTTAATGGATGAAACCGTCTCTTTTTTGTTTCTGTAATTCGACACCATGAAAAGTTAATTAATCACTCTTGCCATCTAACATATTGCGTTATTCGTGTCAACTAATTATAGCGCGCCGTTCAGTTACCAAATCTTATTATCTTTTTTTCTTCTCCCTCTTTCGATTAAACATTGATACACTTTTTTTTCTCCCTCATAATTCTTTTTTTTTTTTTTTTTTTTCAGGAAGTTTTTCTTTCCTTCCGTTTGTCTAATTTAAACATAACAGATAGCCGGATGATTTTTTTCTGCTACAACATTTTTTTTATTCTTTTAATTTCACTCACTTTTTTCTCTTATTATTTTTGCTTCTTTTTTTGTTCTTGGTTTCTGTTCTTTCAATTTTTTGCATTCAAATTTGTTTCGTTTTATTGACTTTTTTTTTATTTTCATTCGAACGTTTTGCTTGTTGAATGAAGTTTGCATAAAACAACAATGTCAGAAATATCTGACTTATTTCAAGCCCGTTTCCCCACGTTTGATTTTCTTTCAGTGAAATAGGCCAGAGATAACACTGTCAATATCATGTCGCAAGTTCCGAGAGTCGCTATGAATGAATTGTCCCTCAGCCCCCTCTCGTTGCAAATAGTCTTGTTCAGTCTGTTCAGAGCACGGAATGCACTTTTCGGATTACAAAAATAGAGGCTGCGGCGGCATCCCTAATGTAAAAGCGAACAATTTGTGATGCAAAACATCTATATTTAACTCGCGCCTAAAACATCTCGCCAGACCAAAACTCTCTTCGTGTATATATTCCCAAGTCTTATCATGTCCCAGGGCTTTCATCCAAAAAGCTCGAAAATCATACCGGCTCATGAAATTTTAAAATTCATTAGTTTTTCGTTTTTATTTTACATCCATTCATTCTCATTTTCATTACAATTATATATTTTCACTTTTATTACTTAAACATAAGCATTTAGAAATTTGCAATCTATTTTTTCTTCTTTTCAGTCAAAGTAGTTTCACTTTTCAAATCCAGACGTCTTGTTGATGATATTCAATTGTGCGTGTACCTTTTGGCAGTACATTGGCAGCGGTATTTCGTTGAGCTGTAAAATCCGCATGACCGACAGGTAGAGAACGATGGTCCAAAGGTGGGGAGGCTTCCCTGACACATCCCATCAAACTGAGAGCTCCTCCGACGCCACTTCCGCCACCACTTATCGCTCCGGTGGCGCTCGTCATTTTAGTGCCCTAAAAGAAAGAAAAATGAACAAAATTTTCACTCTCGTAAAATGCCAGTTCCATCAGAACCTCGGCATCTTGATGGGTTGTCAAATAAACGAAACTTTTGACGACTCTTGAAACATCACGAGATCGCAAGATCTCAAAAAGGATCCGCATTCTTTTTTGTCAACTTGAATTTGGCATCTTCCTTTTTTTTTTTTTTTTGTTTGGTAAAGTCTCTTTGTCTCTTTGATGATTTTTAATGAGTCGCTTTGCATCAGCGAAGACGATATTTCGTGGGTGATGAAAATGCATCAGTGCCTCCCACCAGGCCATTGACGAGCAGAGTAGCGTGGGCGCGGGTTGAGTTAATGGTCGTTAGGGTATCTGATCTGATTGGTAGCCACCTATCCTTCACCCGGAAAAGGAGCACGCTCAAAATGCATAAGTTTCCAAGCCTCTTTTCGGTTACCATGGCGACGCAGCTCGGATAGCCAGGGGATGGAAGTGCATCGATTAAGTCCTCGATGGTACGGCCTTGACCTTGACACGACCGAAGCTCGTGCGCCACCGTTTGCCCTCGTTTCAGAATCTCTGGACCAGAGCCCGACTGATACCAACCCGTATGCAATTTTCCGAGTGTGGGAATCCCAAACAATGTGTGTTGTTACTTTTCTGAAAGCGCCTCTTCCATTTTTCTTATTCTTTTTTTTCATTCTTTCATTCATTTTTTTGTCGATTATTATCTTAAATGAAACAGATGCCGAGGTTCTTTTCATTATCATATCTCTGGGAAAAAAAGTTCTATACCTATACATGCTTGATTGAACAAAAGTTTGCAGAAAAAGTGTGCATTTTCATTAACGCAGATCTGGTTTGTTTTTATTTGATTAATTTATTTGAATTATTTTTGAGTCTCCCAGACGTGGAACTTGTTTTCCCCCAGACAGTTGTTTTCAAACTTGATACTCACTTTGGTTGGAGAATTTGAACATTTTTGTAAGAATCATGACTGCAAAAATCTGGAACAGAAAATGTTATTTTTAGTATCGGAATCATCTTAACGTCGATTAAAGAATCAACTTTCTTGAATCAGTTCTTGTCTTGTGTGATACCATTTGGAATTTTTTTTTCTGTTTTTAAAGCACCCGAGAACCTATTATATGAGAGAGTTGAAACTCGGCGCTGCGTAGAGCGCAAATTACGAAAAATGCATTGCCGTTTCCGCGTCTGCGATGGCGATCGTTTTTGCTCGGACGACATTCTATCAAGCCTCGCGTGTAAGGTCATCGCTCTTTTACTTGACATCCTATATCGAGTTATGATAATGAGTGGTGTTTGTGTGGGAGGAATGTATCCGCGAGATAAAAAAAAAGAAGAAGATTAACCGTTTCGCAGGGGCCGCGATGTTTGTAATGCTCAGTCGCAAAACAATAGCATGACGAATTTCATTACACGATTTGAGAAATCACGACGCGGATGTGTGACGTCTCACTCTCTCTCAACATCTCTTTTGATCTTGCGACATTTTTTGTTTCTTCCACATTTTGAAACGGAACATTTTCGAGAACTATGTCAAATAGCTCACTCGACCTTTTCCTCTCGGTTGAAAATAAAATCCCCTTTGCGAATGAAACTCAGCTAGAGTGAAAGAAATTGAGCCGATTCTTTTGTTTTTCAACCTTATTAAAAATAATTTACAGACAATTAAAATTAAAAAGTTAATTTAATCTTCCATTTTTTAAGTCCTTAATTTTCAATGTGCATAAAATATGAAATTCAGGTGTTATTTCACGTGAAAAATATAGAGTTTAAAGTTCTATTTTCGGTCCAATTTTGTCATTACAAATGTTCAAAAAATGAATGCACATTTTTAGATAATGAAAAAGGAGAGGGAAAAAAAAACAAGTTTGGAGGAACAATAAATGGCATTGAACTTGATATCGGCTTGAGTATGATGCACACCCGTGGTGCATTTTCTTTGTATTACGGTTACTGCTTTTGCGCTTTTGACGCTCACCTGCGCGCACCTTGGTTTTCGTTACGAGTCTCGAAGGTGCGTATTTTCTTTTCAGACCGGAACACCTCTTGTTTGCATTTTCGAATTATTTATATTTGATCGTTATATTATTTCATTTTCACATTTCTTCACGCGTTTTCACTACGCCTTGGCGAGCAAAAAAGATTCTTCCCATATAATTTAATCATCACCATATATGCAGTTCCTATCATTTATTTATTTATTTTTTTTTGCATCTTTCTAACAATATTTTGTTTTTACATCTTTTTCAACAATTAATATTATTCAGCAAACCAAAAATGACTGTAAAAATGCCTGCAACATGCCTTAAGAATGACGTCACAAATTGTTCAATTATGCGCCATTCATGAGCCTTTTATGGAGCCATGCAAGAAATAAATTTTTACTTAGGAATGAATTTTTACTTAGTAATTGATTTCACATTAGTTTCTGATTTTTTCATGAAAGTTTGGAACCTCGAGTCAATTGAAAATCGATGAAAATATGATTATCGTGTTTGAATCATGAAATCATTTCCGGTCACGGAAGCGAATTAATTGCCAGCGACACGTTTGCGATTCAACCTTTTACAACCAACGCTCTCCTCAAATTTCGAAACACATTTCCTGATTGCTAAATGTGTTCTGTCTGCAAAGAGATGCTGCTTTTATCTTTCTCTTTTATCGTTTGAATAAAATCGTTGTTTCTCCTTGTTTTGCAAAATCCCTGATGACTTTTTTCATTTCTCTCTTAATGCTTCTGTCACAGTCCCAAACAATTCCTGTTAAACTAGCTTTATTTTATTTTTACTTTTTTTCATTACAATTTATTTGTGAAATTGTTTCAAAGAGGAGAAGAAACGACAATTTTGCTAACCATCGCTTATTGTTGAAAGAAGTATCCGCACTCGTATGAGAGTTGATCTCAGGGCGGATTCCCACCGTTCTTTTGGTCACGACTGCCGACTCAAGGCTCAAACTAAACACTAAACGGTTTGAGTCCCGCATTGTCTGCACGATCTGCTTATATACCAAGATTGAATAATCGATTAAATAAATAAATTTCCCCCGGACGAGAAATATCCGGCCAATTTTTTTCTCTCATGCAAATTTCGCCTCTGGTTTTTGTTTTTTCATTTTCACTCTGACGACAAGGATCCTGACGATGAACTTTGACCTTTTATCCAGAACTCAAAACCAGTCCCTTAAACTCTGAAACTATTTTTTTGGCTTCTCAACCATTTTTGTTGTCACTCAAATTTTTGTCTTATGAAAAGCTATTGTTATAGCTCACACTGGAGTCGGATTGAGAATCGATTCAGCTCGTACGTATACATTGCGTAATGCCGAGACCGTATACTGACACGTGAGAAACGGAAGCCTCTCAATATACACACCCAGGCCTCGCTAAGAAAAATGATACACTGAAGCGACGAATTTTCATTCGCCTTGGGAAGCGCGACAATACTCACAAAAATTCTCTCAAGAAAGGGACACACTCGCTAATGAGCTGTCTCGTTTTCATTTCGCCATGACGCAATCCCCACCGGCCTCTTTCACTTTTCTATGAAATTGAAATCGAACTGAGATATATGTGATCCAGACCACCTGTGTCAGGGGCCTGGTCAGCGACCATGTCGGGGCTTACGATATTAGTTACTTTCCTTAAGGTGATTGCACAGATCCATCAAAATAGAAAAAAAAAACATTTCCGCTTTTCTTTATAGTTTTATAACAACTATGTTTTATCATTAAAACAACAAATGAAATTTCTTCAATTTTTATCATACATTTGTTAGCTTATCTCCTAAAATATTCTATAAAAATTATCCTTCTTCCAGATGGCGCAGCAAAACCTTTCTCGCAAGTAGGATTCTCGTTCTATTTGTTTCCTAATTTAATCGTCATTGAAAACAAAACAAAAATATAGTTCTAAAAATAAAAGAACTGTTTCACGATTTTCAAGTATACAATTTCGCGAAATATAATTGATCGTGGAATGAATTATTTATCATTATCTCGTTCTCTCATTGCAGCTCAAGGATTGGAATGATGCATTGAGACCGATGGATATACTTTTTTCCCCGCAAATTACTGTTTTCATTGCGAATATAGAAGTTGATCTAAAGTAGAGTCTATCGTTCGAACGAGTTTGCAATAACGACAGAACGAGAGAGAAAGATGGCAGATCGGAGTGGCAAGCAGAGCGTAGCCACTCGGGCCAGTGCGCATCGCAAACATGCCACGATTTCAACGTTCAAACTGCTAAAAGTATTGTCTTCTTTCATTGTAGGTCAGACATCTAACGTTGTTCTACACTTCGATTTACGATTTCGATACTCGCCTCCCTTGTCCATGAATGAATGAAACGCTTTTTGACTGCAGTCAAATGTCAAATGAATCAGCACGCTTGATGAATCATTCGGTCTTTTAATTTCCGTCCGAGCTATCCTGCTTCCGTTGCAATTATGTTTTCCGTATTGCTAATTACAGTACTTTAATCTCTGATGGTCTAAAAATATGCGCGAAAATGTGGCAGTCGCTACAGATACCATGTAATCACACGATTGCCGCGAAACAAATCAGAATGTGTTCCTTTTCAGACAACATAATGAATCACAAAAATAATCACATACAAAATTATAAGATAAATGATTAAAACAATTTTATTATAGAATTCACTTTAATTATAAATTCAGAATGAAATCGAATTGAAATTCGTTGACAATAAAACTAAATGACAAAAAGTTATTTTTATTCTGAAAAAACAAAAAAAACGACAGTGTCTTGTCGCGTATCAGAATTCGTACGTGCATGTAATCTCGTACGATAAACAATAACAAATAAATTGAAAGCGGGTGATAAAAACGCAGAGGGAGACAACAGCGAATTAAATCTAGGTCGAGTCTGCACGTACGTCTGTGGCTCGGCCATAGAAAATGCCCAATCGACAAAGGTCAGGTCAGCATAGCGGGACTTTAGCCAGATACTCCTCCACATTTTGCTCCACTCTTAGCATCTTCTCTTAAATTTCATCAAAAGGTATCTTGTCGATGACGCGATTTCATTCTCAATCTCAATACAAAATATTTCATTCTCTGTTCGATCCCAGCACAATTCGATTAAAAAAAAAGCATTCCAAGCGTAAATATTCCAAAATAAAATGTTATTTTCAAAATTAAACAAATCTCTATGATTGTTTTTTTAAAACCTATTTAAATAATCTTTTTCTTTTGACAGTAAAATAATGTTGTTGTTTCTACAAAGTTGTAAAGAACAATTTTCCATGACAGTAGACGCGGAATCATTAAACCGGAATATTGGTCGCAAGTGCAAGTGACTTTGGTGCAGGAAAACGATCCGTCGAATGAAAATCCGTCGAACCTTGACGTTACTGTTTATGATTCAATGAACATGCGCAGATATAATCATGCTTTTTGATTTGTCAGACTCGCTCTGCAACTTGAATCCCCCCTCCTCCTCTAGCGCTAATTATCCCCCCCCCCCCCCCCCCACAAGTCATCAAGCATCTTTTATATCTCTTTCGCATTTGTAACACCTGATTATATTTTTGTTCTTATCAAAATCACTTATTTGCATTATGCAAATCTCGTAGCACCTCTCGCACGAATTTCAACATCTCGTAAAATTATTTATTTGACAATCGTGATTTATAACAAACGATTTTTTCCATGCCGATAACAGTGTTGAACATTTTTACAATCTTACATTTTAAAGTATGTTTTTTATTTGTATATTAAAAAAGTACGTTATATGGTCGTTAATTGTGAAAAAAATATATTTGACGTTTTCGTAGAACAGATTATAGTGTAATTGTTAAATGTATATTATTAAATTTACAATATAGAATTACAAGTATGTATTATTAATTATAAAAGCTGGACTCGTAATCACGCGCGACTGCGTTTTGGCGTGATAAATCCTTCGTGTGTATAGTTATACTGCGTGTTATCATGCCAGCCCGTGCTCTCCGAGAACTGGCACCCGACAATGATGGTAAGGCAAGCGCAAGAAGAATGAAACACCGTGTGAACCCGTGCTCACCACTGTTTATCCCTCACTTGAACCCTTTTAGCCATCGCTACAATCAAAACCTCGTCATTCCAAAGTCTCACACAACCTTTTACAGCTTTGATTTGTTCACGTTCATGGCACACGACTTTGAACAACTAAATAATCTTTTCATTTTACAAACTTCAAGCTCATGTCGTTTATAAATCAATGTTTATTCTCGTGTTTTGCCAACCTGTCCGGCGATGTTTGTTGACATTTAATTGATTTGAATAATGATTTTTTAAATCCATCTCTCGCTGTCAGCAAAATTGGCAGAAACTTGTTTTCAGAAATCCTTTTTCTTAACAAACTATTAACAGGTGTCCGTATAGCGCCACGTCGTGTCAAACGTGCCGTGATTTTTACGACGTTGAAACAAGATCGGTTTCTCGCAACTCCGCAGAAGAAAAAAAACGAGCTCGTGCAAAAAGTGCGCGCCAATCGGTTTTGACCTTTTTGCAAACAGACAGAGTTAACCTAGAGAATATGAAATAGAGTGGTTTTTTCAAAACAAAGAAATTTAATATTCGCAAACTGATTGTTCGTCGTTGTAAAGAAAATTATTTAAACGATCGCAACTCACTTGAGATTCAAACGTGGCCTCAGATCGAAGATTGTTTCCTCATGTGTCGGAGCAAAACTGTTGCGCTTCTTTTTTTTTTTCTTCTTCGTTCTCAGGTTTGAAACTTGTGTCCCGAGCCATTTGATTGATACACAAACACTTGAATTATCACTGAAGCCACACACTCTTTATTTATCACATCGCGAATCTCGTTTGACGCGAAAACGGATCAACCAAAACGCATAACAAAGGAAGTGCGTGCAACGAGGCCGCTGTTGTAACAAGACGTGCGCAACAACCCGCTCACCAGGACGCTCAAAGTGCGAATGCCGTGGGATACCCGTGGAATGCCGCAGCGCAAACCAAACATTGCAACTTTTCTCAAGCAGTCGTATTTGGCTCGTTGCTACGCAGCGCCTGCGATCGCGAACTTTGGCGCCACTTGTTCACTCGATTCTTTTCCTACCCACCTTGCTTATTTATCGACTGAGATTTGTTATATCAATTTTATATTCATTTTTTAAACATTGCCAAGAGAACAATTTCCAATTATGCAAAATAAAGTGTTATCAGAAATAATTAAGTTGAGATAATGAAGATAAATTGTAAATTCAAATGTTTTTATTCAAAGCCTGTAATGAAATATAAAGTCAAGTTACAAAAGTGCATAATTCTGGCTATAACTTTCTACAAAAAAAAACTGTCAAAAAATAGTTTGCAGAGAGCGTCGACTCAGATCTTGATAGGTGTGAGATTAAAACTTAAAAGTATGAACGTAGTCTTAATCTAGAAGCGCTTAATTTTATGCAAATAATGGCTCCTTTCTGTAACAGAGATGCGGATTAGTTGTACATTTAGTAGAAATAGTAAAAAATCGATAAAATATATAATTACAATTGTCGAACAATATCTCTTACTCGCTAGATAAATAAAATATACGAAAGCCTTAGAAAGTTATATGGTACACAAAAAATTATACATCCGTCAAGCTCGAACTGTTCTGCTCAACATTGTCATGCTTTTTGGCTATTTTAATTGCAGAAAACTGCTGACCTAGGATCTTCATCACTTCGCCGTGTTTCATGCTGCGCCGATTTTGTTTGATGGAATTGTAATTCTCTTTTACATACAAAGCAAAACCAGACGGCTCTTTTGACCGCGCGGGCGTCTTTACTTGGACAGTACCAGATTTCAGGTTTTTGTTTATCAAAACTTCGAACGTTCCGTAGCATAGCCCACAGCGTTTTCTTTGCACGTCCAATGATTTCGAGTGTCTCCCAATGCTGCAATAGACATGCGGAAATTAGTTTTCAGAATCAAAAATATTTTAAAGACGTTTTTTTGTCCACTTGATTTTTTACCTGTACCCGCATCCTGTACACCTGTAGGTGTATTTTGTATTAATCTTGTAATCGTGACATCTTTTTATTTCTGGCAGTTCGGGAAATGCTCGCATTGCTCTGCTCACCCTACAAAATGATAAATATGCAGATGTAAACAGAAATGAATGACGATGGAATTTATTCTTTTAGATTTTCAATAACACACCAGCTTCTCCAATATGGTCCGTGACCATCTGAGACCTCATTAATAATCCATGCCGCAGCGTGACACATTTCGTGTATCAGTGAATCCCTCAATCTGTCCGGTGTATCAACAACCTAAATATTAAATCAAATTTATTCACTAATGTTTCAATTATAATTTAACTTTGATTCGAATTTGTTTCAAGTCTGTTTGTTAAAATTTTGCAAACCTTGGTTGATAACTGAATCCTTGACGACCGTACGATAGCTCCCGAACTCTTGATGACTTTTTTGTTGTAACAGAATCCAGCTGTTCCCGTCATTCGAGTGCTCCATTCGATGAGCATATCATTGGGCAGTTTATTCTCAAACACATTTTCATTGTACAAATTGAACAATTTTCGGCACAGCTCTTCCTTTTTGTTCTTGAAGTCGGCTCTGTAAATTTTTGCTTCAGGATGCGTGTCTGCGATTTGAATGTTGGACGACAAGGATGACAAGAAACTTTTCACGCTACGTGATTCGTAGGTCGGTGTCTTCGTTTTCACCGTTGCTTTGGGTGGATGATGAGATATCTTAAAATGATCTGAACAGAAAATGCAAATTTTAATTTCATGTTTTCAACATTTACTATCAATTTGTTTTTTAATTTTTAAACTAAGTTTTAAATTAACCTTTTTTTGGCATAAACTTTGGTAAAACTTTGTCATCAGGGTCGAATTCACTTGTACAAGATCCACCTGAGTCCTCGTCAGTGAACAATAACCTTCTTCTATTAACAGTCTTGTTTTTGGTCACTTGTTTCGGTTGATCCTCATCGTCGGTGTCCGGATCGCAGATCTCAGCCAAAATCCTGACAGTAACAATAACCTTAGATCAATTCAAATTTTATTTTTGTGATTTCATTTTTATTTTTGATCCATAAACTTACCTTTGGAAAGCTGGCACAGTACTGGCAGGTTTTAGTACTTCTTCGTTGGATCTTGAAGTAATGGCTGTATGATAAATACTTTCACCGCTGAGGTCAGAAGATTTTCTGTCATCTATGAAGCTATCGAGTAGTTTTTTACTTTTAGCTGTTTTGGTCGTTGGTGGATTTCGAGTATTTTTCACAACTAAAATTCACATGAAAATTATAAATAATACAAAATTATACATTTCACAAATTTTAAACTTTACTTTTGAATTTGTATACTAAAAACAATGAGAAGTAAAATGAACTAATTCAATTTACCAAACTAAATGCATAAATAATCACATAATAATCACATTTATCGTCGTCTGATTCGCTATCCGACACCGCTCTGATCTGGTACTTGGATCGTAGTATCTTCTTCCTGAAACCATTCCAAATCTTCTTTAAATAAATCATTAAAAAAATGAGTTTGAATCTCAAAATAAATTTAAATGGTAATAAGTACTTTTCAGTCTGAACAGCTCGGTCAATTCGCGAGATCGGGTGTTTCGCTGGCTCTGAAGATTGGAGAATAACATCAGCCTTTTTTCTCCATTCGTTCCCGTACAAATTGTCCAACACATCAACGCAATCCAAGATGTCTATCTCGGCTGCTCCCTTCTTTGTGGCAGGTACTTTTTCTTTGTTAGTAGGTGTAACCAGATTGATGCGCTCCATTGATTTAATCGGTTTCAAAACACTGCAACAAAACAACCATCGAGAATTGTTCAACGCAATAAGAACATCTTCTTACAATATTTCTTCTTCCTAATCTACCTCTGAAATGTACTCTGTCCCTTCGACCTCGCATCGTTTAGTTTTTTCTCACTGGTTGCCTTTCTGATCCTATCTCTATTATTCGGAGTTTCATACTGCAACTCGAACCTCTCTAAGCTGCTATCCCCGGACCTTGAATAGTTGGCGCTAAAATGCGAACTGCTTCTCTTGTAATCTGGCGAATTTGTCAACAGCCAGTTGGCAATCTCAGCTTTCTTCCTCTCGGACAGCGCCACAGGCTGCACGTCCGGCTTCACAATTTTCGTCACTTTCTTCTCATCAGGCGGAGTCTCCGGGATCACTGAGAGGTCGATTTCAGAACTAGACTGCACGATCTTAACCTCGTCGTCCTTCTCAAACAATCCCTCGGATGATTCCGACTCTTTAGTGTCTGCCCTGCTGTCGGTCGACTCTGTCGCCTTCTTCAGATCGGTGAAATAAAAGGGTCTCTTCGATCTAATGTTCTTGTAATTGCTCTGTTTCCTGTGAGTCACGTTACTCACAGGTTCGTCAACAAAATAACTCGACTTGGTCTCAGAATATTTTGTGCTTGAATTCTCATACCTCCCAACTGATCTTTGTGTTGGACTCACGTGAGAAGCATCTGATAGATCATCTTTTTCCAAACTGTTGTCCGAGGTTGTGAGGTTGATTGTGTCAATTAGTTTTTTGTTCTCTCCTAGCAATAACATAGATTTCAATTTAATAATTCAATTTTCAATTATAAAACTTTAATAAAGAAATTCACATAAAACAAATAATAAAAAATATTCTCAAAAAGAAAGTTTGTTACAAAAAAACGCCTTTAGAAGGCGCGCCATTATATTTTATTTGAAAATATTTTACCAGGGTCGTTTGTATCAGAAAACTGAATCCGCTCGTTGTCACTGGTGGACTCGTCGTTCGAAGACGACTCTTCTATTATGCTCACTCTGCACTCGTTCTGCAAGTAATTCCAGCCGTGACTCTTTTCGGGCGAACTTTCCTCGCTTGAGCTGCCGATCACTATCACTTTGCCGATTTCTAGCCTCTGTTGGGCCTTCTCTTTGTAATACTCAAATGACGAGAGATCATTGTTGCTTTCCGACAGTTGCAGGACAAAATTTTGTGAATCTTTAGATGAAATTTCCGAGAGGAGCGAGTTTTTTAGCTTGCACTTGTCGGAAAATTGAAATTTTGAATGCGTTTGGAAACCTACAAATAATAACAAAAGGTTAAATGAAATTGTTGTTTTACGTTTTCAAAATAAACAAGAAAATTATTTCAAGTTGATTTTAATAACAAATTAGAAATAGAAGATCAAATAATTGATTACCCATGGGTTTTCGATCCATCGTGGATTTTTAGACCGAACAATTTGAGAACGAAAAAATGTACACAAACTTGATGGCCTGGCTTTTGTTTTTGTTTTGAGTACTACATTTACCCACGCGGTTTGTGATTTTCGGTGTTAATGCGATGATTAGAATGGTTATGAAAAATATTGAGCAGAAATCTTTCCGTTGGCCGAGGTCAGTCTTGGTGACAATGAACGTATCAAAACAAGCCGGGATGAGGTCAATAAATACGATCAACAATCATGACGCTTGTCAATGGAGCTAATGTGTGCGCGTGAAAGTGTGCGTTCGGGTTCAAGCACACTTCATGTCTCCTCTCCCCTCCCAAGAGAGACGCGCGATGCCAACTTTGTAACAATGTAATTTTAACTCTAGTAAGTTATTTTTGAAGGACACCATAAAAATGCGCGGGGTTTTAATATAATTTGATGAATTTTATCAATTGATTTAAATTGTTCATAATATTGTGAAATGAACAAACAATTGATAACTAATCGATTAATTAATTTTATTTAATGAACCATTTGTTGTTATTACATGTCAAATGACATTTACAACGCACTTCCAAGATACATCTCAACATCTCTCACACAATTCAGTAACTTTTTTCACCATTATATATTTTTTTTACATTCACACAATCTGTGATATAATAGTTTAAGACACAGAAATACAATCAATATTCATGACCGGAATTTGCAAACAAGTATAACAAGGTGTGCTGATAGAAAGTGAGCAAGTAATTGGTGCTTAAATAATACAATTATTTATGAATTATTTGTGATGTCTGAACATTCCTATTCGAGCAAATATTATGCTACTCGGCAGTTTGAGCATTCTCGATTGTTCGGAACTTGTTTGTACAATTACTTGAAATAACGAAAGAACATGAAGGTGTAAGATTTGAAAAAGTGGAAAAAGTTTCGGCTACGTTACACAGTATAAAAGATGACAGTTACGGTTCGTGTATAAAATTGTAGAAATTGCTTCAACAAATTATATAGTCACTCAATTAATTGACAACTGACAATTGAAAATTGCTTTGACAAATGGAATCAAATGCAACAGGGAACTCGGGAAATAATTGTTGACAAAATCGTAATCGAATGCTCAACTCAAAGTGACTCGTGGTTGGCCGCACCATTATAATCGTAACAATTAAGAACTATTATTAACAAAGTGTCGTGTGTAAACCATGCGTGAAATTTGCTATCCAATGAAACTGTAAATTGAATCACAAATGAAAACTGCGACAACATTTTCTGTCCAAACGTTGATTCAGCAGATTTGCCACTTTCACTTTTTTTGTGTTTCATTAATAATAGAAATTTCATACAATCACTCGTTTAACAATAACAAACGTCGACATGTCAATAAAATTGTTGAACGCGATCGCGCGCCTATTACAAGATCTTTGGGACTGATTTAACAACAAAGTTTATAATATAATTTAATTCATAATATCAACCATTTATAAAATGGCTGAAGGTTTTTTTAAAAAATTGAAGCGGTGTCTTTCTGATAAATGAACGCGCATAAGACCACGGCCGATTTCAGCAAAACCCACCGCTTCAATTCATTCAACAAACGGCTACGCCTATTGTAAACAGATACGCGTGAAAAATTGTACTCTCGAATGATAACAAACGGCATCATTTCCACGCTTGTTTTTGCGCTTTCTGCGAGGCCAGCTTCTTCGTCACATAAGACGCGACCACCAAAGCAGACAAAACAATGACGATCAAATAGTAATCGAAATCTTCTTTCAACACGTCGAAGGTTTTTGATGGCGCTACCCGCGTGTAAAATAGATCTGAAATAAAAAAATTTGTTGTATCAAACATCAGTATGGTCATATGAAGATTTAGAAATAAATAAAAGAAAAAGATTTGTTATCTCAGTTACCTAGACCATGAACGAAAACTAAACAGGTACTTTCCAGACCGCTTGGACTCGTGTGAATCCCAGTGGTTCTGAAAACACTTTGATTATAATTTATTATTGAGTCCATCGGAATGGGTAATTCCGGCATGTAGGGAATCACTCCCTCTTCGCGATATTCCGGATTTACAGGCCGTCTAGGGTCGACTAGCATCCATGGTACTTCGAGTACGCCACCATTAGCAAGAGAAACTAAAAAATAATATTAAATTTTTCGTTATCCTGATGTTATTCATCTAATCTACATGAGATGATCTTTCAAACACAAAGTTTTACCTAAAATATGTTTACTGGATATTCCTTTCTCCGTGATAGTCTCTTGCATTGACTCGATTGTTGCGGGGAAGATATATGCTTGCCTCTCAACGATTGGTAACTTCGAATTGGTTAATGAGGAGAATGCTGAAAAATGAATCAAATCAGTAAAAAAAAAAAAAAAAATTGGCAAAATTATTTTTTAGTTTTCACAAAAGAAAATTGTATTACCGGTTGTGTTACTTTGCGTTTTGCCCTCGTACAACTCTAGAGTAGCGATTTCCGTCCTGCGGCTTTTCTTATTGTAATAGCTATAAACCAACCAATTTTCCGAATGCACCACGTGAAAAGGTTCGCGCGTTTTTTTGTGAGCAATCGAAAAGATCATGGCACCCGACACCACGTCCAATAAATATAAATTAAGCGTATCTGAAACATACATATATATATGTATATAAACATAAACTTTTTTATTTGCTTAATTTAATTAAAACGTTGAACAGCTTTGTTTCAGTACACATTTTTCAGAATTTGAATAAACGTTTTAAAAAAGAGGGATGTACCTTTTTGTGGAGCCCCGACACCTCGTGTAACGACGGCTACCAAATTAGGATTAATATATTTGTACAATACCGATCGGTCGCTAAGCACTCGACCCTGCGAATGGACACGCTCGATCGGATTTTTTGATATGACTTGAACGATCCTTTGATTCTTGGGTGATAAGACTAGTTCCCAAGCTTTGTCTGCTACCAATTTCTATAAATTGAAAACAAAAATCGAAATTTGTATTATATATATATAAAAGATATTTCAAATCAACAAATTGAAACTCACTTCTGAAGTGCTGTAAGAGAAAGAATATCCAGCAAGCACTCCAGTTTCTGAATTAACCGTGAACATGTACGTATTCTTTGCAACCGAAAGAGCAACCGGGGTTGCATCTTCGGGAAACACGTGAACCTTATCTTTCTCGTCCAAAATAAGAATACTACGTACAAAATCTTCATTTGGCACGTGCAAAAGCAATGTTTGTTTGATCTTGTAGTTTAGCTGCAGACGTCCTCCCAATGGTTGACCACTGATAGGATCAAATGTGTATATTACACCATTGCCAGAATCCTGAAACCAAAATTTAATTTCAATTATTAAGAAGAGATGAAAAAATTTTTTTTCCTGTTGTAGGATAGAAAAAAATGGTGTACCTTATCGGCTCCGAGTAATGCACACTGAGAAGGGTGCGGAAAGTGTCTGCTTCCTCTTTGGACATACAGAATCATTTTGTTCGAATTTTGCGACAGACTGCGAATGTTTGGAACTCGCAACTGCCAGATTATTTCTCCTTTTCTTGTCTCCATGCCGAATATCTGAAAAGGAGTTTAGCGTCTATATTTACTTATTATTTTAATTAGTGAATTTTTAATTAGTATCGAAGAAAAGAAAATACCTTTCCTGCAGACGTTACTGCAACAATCATTTTGTACAATCCGAATTTGTCCCTGACCAAGTCGGCCCTTTGGTTGGTGGGTTGAGGCGTAGTTAGATCTTGAATTGTAACTCTCACTTGATTCACTTGAGAACTGATTCTTCTCAAAAATGTGCTTACAACGTCCCCTAATTTAAGAACTAAAATTATTTTCTCTGTCGAATACACACAATTTCGTTGGCTTTCATTATTGAGTTTGGTTTAAAATGAAATTAAAGGTTGTAGATATACCTGTAACTTTGCGTACTTTATAAATGTAATATAAAATGTTTGTATCGAATACTGTAAATGAAAAATTAAAAGAATACAGACATGCTTCAGTTACTTGTCAAAATTAAAATAAAAACGTTTCTACAACTAAGTCTACAAAAAATATAAAAGAATAATATTGTTAATATAAATCATTTTGATTAATTATATAAATTATTAAGTATGAAAAACATGCGGTTTAAAAAACCTCACTTCATCTAAGAAACTAATATCTAAGATCTAAACGTTGTTAGCAACAAGCAAACGAGCAGAGAGGAATAAACTATCCAGGCAAAAATAAACAAACTCATGCCGGTTGGAAGGGGTACAAGGGTCACTCGAAATTCGTTTGCAAAAGCTCTTGCTTTGCCACTACTTACATGAATTGTCTACATCAATACCTGCAAGCAGCCGTTCGCAACATGAAAAAGTGTTAATGAGAGATTCCAATAAGTTAAATTGTAGTATCAGAAATACAGAATAGAAAATCGTTCAGACGATCTCAGGAAATGTTAATATTTCTTTTTTTTTTCACTTTCTCGTTTACTTGTCAAAAATGTATCGACTTAACAGTTTTTGATGGATATTTGTAACTGGAATTCAATTCCTTCGAAAATGAGACAACTTGTTCACTGAGCCCACTCACTTTCTTTCTGGTCAAACTCAGTCTCGATGGCCTGGTCTCTGTGCGACATCGGCAGTTCCACAATTTCCACCGTGACAATTTTAGCTAGCGCCTCTTCTCTCGTCCAGACTAATTTATTGTGTTGCAATAAAGCAACGCTGTGATCTTCCGAGGACAGCAAATTTCGACACGAAATTCCATTGGGTTGTCGGGGACAAATTGACGCTATAATTTCAGGCGTCAGGAGCGAATTTGACGACACGGAGACTGATAGATGAGGCAGCGGTTTCGATGTTAACAGATTGTAAGACGAGATTTCCGTCACCTGCAAAAGTTCATGATTCATTTTAAAATCAGTTCAGCGAATTCTGACAAATTTAAAATGATAAACAAGAATAAATTGAAACTCTTACTCCATTTTTGTAAACGGTTTCTAATAAGATATCTTTGGAATCCGCCGTGGTGATATATAATGATGCACCGCCGTCAATGTCCCGATGAATTATCTCATGGGAGTTTTTGACTGGGTCGAAAACGATCATGCGTTTTCGTTTGTTGTTGTCAGCCGTGATGGAAATGGCAGGTGCATTACCACGAATTAGAGACAACTCAAACGGACCGTCGGCGCCGGGTCCGAAGATGGTATTCATTGTAATGGGCTTTGGTTCAGATTTGGGATCAAACACGTTTATCAAATAGAGTATAGCTAAGTTCGTATCGGTTTTCAAACATGCTAAATATGGCGCTGCTAGTTCACACCTGAAAAAATGATTTTTCAATTAGTTAAAAAATTGATTTCATATCAATTATATAAAAATAGGATTAAAACATTTTACTTTGTATCTTTCGTTAGAAACGGAGCTGGAATTACTTTGAGGTTTAATTTTTCACCGGTTTTACAATCGAATGACATGACTTCCAATCCGCTGTCATACATAGGTAAAATATGGTGGATGGTACCATCTTTTATATGCCATTTAACGTCCTCGATTCTGTAAATTAGAAATCAAAAATTTATTATTCTTTATTTAAAAAAATAAAGAAAACAAGTTTATAAGACGCAAATATTAATGAACAAAGTAAATATAGTTTGGAATTTTGGAGTTGTTGAAAGGTTAAGTTAGGATCTTATGGAGGCATAAAATGTGTTCAGACAAAATATCAATATGAACAAAAAACATAATTTGTTAAAATTTGAAATGTTAAAAGACCTTTCCGGGGGATAGAATCCCAGCGTGGTAAATGATAAAAACGGATTAGGCATTCTGAAAAATTGTGACAGTTCAATATCAATGATCGTCAGAAAGAAAAGCTGGACAAAAAAATGATTTTTACTTGTCAGGATTCTGTTCAGTCATCGGCCATTCTGTGAGGATGTGTCCGGTGGCGATGTCCCAGACGCGAACGATGGCAGGAACTCCGCCACTCACAGTCACAAAATCCCTCTCAGATGAACTTCCCAGGGCTCTGATCTTGCCGGCGTATCCTTGCTCGAATACTCGCCTCCACAATAATTGACCTGGAATATTGAATTAAAAATTAAAATTAATTTAAAAAAAGAACATAACCTCTAATAGAGAGAGAAAGAGAGAGAGAGAGAGAGAGAGAGAGAGAGAGAGAGAGAGAGAGAGGCAAAAAAAGGTAAACAAAAATTGAACTTTGAAACATGAAAAGTATTGATAACAATAGATCTGTTTTTTCAAAGTTGCGAGACTGAATGACAAGTCGTTATGCATAAGAACTAATCAAATTATAAATTCGAACCAGATTTTAAATTGAGCGCAGCGATGACATTTTCCTCGGTCGCGACGATGATTTTCTTCGCCGTGGACACCGCGTCAAAGCTTGCATATTTCACCCGACCGACATAGTTCTGTTTCCTGAAATACCAAAATTGTTATTATTTGATATCTGGATAGTTCACTGTCAAATGCGGCGAGGCGCGTGTTCGGTGTTGATTATAGAGGTTGGGTGACGCTGACACTCGGTCACATTGGTTTATATTTACCAGTCGAATTTGCCGACCTGGTCCTCATAAAGACACAGCGACAAGTTAAAAAGGCTAATGAAAATAATGAGATACTGAATTAACTGCGCGTCTGATAAAAAACGGGTTAAATTTCCACGAATATTCGTTGAGAGAGCCATGACGCCCGCTGACGTCTAGTCGTTCACTGACTTGAAGTCAACCGGATGTCTGACGTTTCAACAACTCAGTGCTGCCAATCGTCAGTGTCAATTTAAAATTAATTTTGACGTTTACTTCAATTTACAAACACCAATTGTTCACAATTGTCTTTTTTTCATTTATCATTTCATTCGCCAATTTTGTCATCAAAACAATGACACAACTAACCACGAATCTAAAAAATTTTGTAAACAAATGAATAAAAATATAATTGAACAAACAAATTTACACAAATTGTATGTCATTTTTAATAATGAATTATCAATTTAAATAAGTTGATATATCTTGAATTGATTATTTGTTTTTCTACTTGACCAACAATTTTATCGCTTTTGTTAAATAGTTACAAAACACTAGATTCTTGATATCACCTATGGAAATTCGTCAATCTTACGGCTTACCGACAAACAAAATTTTTGATTCAAGATTGAATGAAAGTGGGGGGGAGGGGCAAAAGTCGTGATTTGTTGTCAGTAACGTTTGATAAACAACGATAAACAAGATGGGTCACTGATTCAAACAGGCCAACTGTTGCCCTGACATTTGCGAATTGAGTGAGGTTAAGTGTGCGGTTGTTTTCCAAGGATGGCCTTGCAATTTATAATCAATCGGCTGAAAACGCTGATTGTACTTGTGCTCGGAATTTTCAGACGTGCCATGTGTTGTCTCGGACGACGAAGAAGGTCCTCATGTGATTCGATTCCACTTTCTACTGTCGGTGTCATACCAAACACCATTGAGAATCGAACTGTAAGTATTGTTCAAAAAATATTAATTAATTTTATTTAGACAAGTGATATTTAAGTCAGACAAATTTTAGGAACTACAGCAGTGGGAACAGTGGGAGGAAAACCCAGTGGTTGTTGTGTCACAGAAACCAGTAGATCCGATTCAGGCGAAGATTCAACAATACAGACAACAAATCTCAAAACTCCCTGAAAATCAGGAAGAGGAAAATCAGTACAATTTCTTTGAGGTATAATCATTGTTCAATTTGTTTAAACAGCTGTTATTTGTTTCGTTTTAGTGGTTCAAAATAATTTGTAAATAGTTTATTAATTTTTATATTTGTTCATTTTTTTTTGTTTTTTGTGTGCAGGACATGACACCTAGAATCACTGCACAAAAGAAAATTTTACTGAGAAACAATCAAAATGAGAATGTCATGAATTCGTCTCGACTGGCAATGTCTGCCGATCGTTTGCCAACTGTAAGAAAAAATTAATTACTTACCTTTTTTGTGATATAAATTTTTCTTTTTGTATTTATAATATATTTCAATGTTGTTCTTTCTATATTTCCATCTAATAAAAGAATTTGTTGTATTTTGGATTATTTTAGAATGAACTAGGAGAATGGGATGACAATTCAGTTGGTTGGGAAGGCGAAACGATAGAAGAATTTGGTGATCCGACCGCAGTTCTGCGCGAGGAACGACGACGAGAACGTGAAAGAAAATTGCTGGAACAGCACCAGCGACGAATGGAAAAGAATTTCAGGCCACCCCCGCTCGGGGCGAAAATAAGTTCTTGATGTAGCGACGACGACGATGTTTCGTGCACGGCTGCATCAAAACACAAAAATCCGTCTAAAGTTCTGTCTCAGGATTCGTGTTTGCACAAACACCGGGCCTCGGGTAAAATAAAAAAGCCAAAGAAGCGCAATAAATCGTACTTCTAAGGCAACGCGAGGTCGTACACAAATCAAGATCTGCGCTTCAAGGAGTGCGTTGAGTGTTTTTTTTTATATTGTTACTGCATAGATTTAATTTTTTGAGACACTTTTGTCGCGAATTGATACACTTGAACTGTCTTTTTATAAAAGTAAGGGTTGGTATTTGATAGATCTTTAGGCATCATTTTATCGTGGAATCGTGCATTGCTTAATTTATTATTTTTTTATTTACACTTTTCATGTTTGAGCTTTCCAAGTTCAAGGAGAGAAAAATATTGTTTTTATCAAAATTATTCATGAATTCATTGAGTTTATGTATTTTGCCCGTGAAATATTTTATTGAAATCGTTTCAAATATAAGAAACCTTCGAAGTTGCTTTGAGAAAAAAGAACCTTTAAACAATTGACATATTAAATTTTCAGCAGTTTTAATAAATTAATAACTACTTATGATTAGGATTGTGAATTTGATGAACCTGAATTAATTAATTTTGCAGCTTTATTGTGAATGTGAATTGTATACTATTGTTGACAAAATAAAATATTTTTAATTAAAAAATAAACATTAAATTTATTTTCTATTTGAAATTTGAAATAAAGTTTTTCAACAAAAATGTAAACACACAGTTTTTTAGTATACTTTGACTATTCAGTTTAAATCAGTTTGTTATTATGTTTTTTATGGCCACAAGTGTTTAAAAGTTTGTCTTTTACGCTTAGTTCAGAAGTATTAACATTGAAGTCTACATTGAAGATATGATATAAGATGACTAAAATGGTAAGATGATACAAATTAATATGAATATTAATCAATAATTATAAACGTACATTTTTTATTTATTTTTCAATAGAATCATAGTTGTCGAGGAAAGTGTAATTCGATCACCACTGAAGACGAAGCAACAATTTACAATAGATTCGAAAAACTTGACAAACAATCGAAAAGAAAATTTATCAACGACTGTATTCTAATTGCCGAGTACCATTCAAATCTAGAACAAAAAGCGCATCGAAGTTATTTTTTACCAGTAGGAAAAACAAAAAAGAGGGTCTGTCGAGAGACATTTCTTAGAATCCTTAAAATAAGCTACGATGAATTTCGATGCGAGTTTTTATACAAGGTATGCCATTTAATTTCAGAATATTTATTTTTTGAATTGAAATTGATTGAAAGCTTAATTCAATTTTGTTACAGAGTTTGAAAAAAACCAAAAATGTAACTTCTAATTGCTGGAATCCAATTTCGATTGGTTCCAAGGTCAATTCAAGACCTCCAGAGGTCGATTCAAGATCTTCCAAAATCGACGTTGAGGTACAGACGGATCTGTCTTATTTATCAGATCGAGCAGCACTTAAAGTTATGCAATCAGAAGTTCAAACCAGGACTATTCGGGTTACGACAATGATGAACGTCTTGAACAATCCAAAGTTGTTCGTTGGAGTTTCATCCTCTGAAATTATTATTAGGATTCGCAAGGCATTGGGATCTACAAAGTACGACTTGTTCATAGTCTTTCAGAAAATCCGACTCAATTCAAGTCTCGAAGAACTGGCATTGTACTACGAAACAACTGTCGACAGAGTTGTAGAAATTTTGAGCCTGTACACGCTTTTCATTGCCGACAACTTGTTGGACATGTTGCAATGGCAGAAGTCCGAGACCATCAATGATGAGATGCATCTTGATTTGAGACTGACGTTCGGTTCAGTCAGATCGATCATCAAACTTCTGAGAGTGGGAATCAGCCAGACTGGAGCGACTTACAAATGTTTCGTATCGTTTAGTCCACTTGGAGTGATCAACCATGTTTCCAAGGTGGTTCACGATGAAGCACCGAACTTCCTGATGTTTACCGATCGATTCCTCAACGAAATCCCGAAAAATTGCGCCATCGTTCTGGAGAGAGACCTTATCGATATGACCGATTTTTTAGAAAGACAGGGACACGAGGTTTTCATGAGAAGCAAATTCAAAGATGATGCATTTTATGACAAACAGGCAAACAAACTTTGCCATCAGGCAGATCAAGTATTCGACAAGTTTCAAGAGTTCAAGATCCTTCAACATTTTGAGCAGACGGCGTTCAAGTTTCTGCCAGAGTCAGAATCGCTACATAATGTTGTAATTATCGTAGCGGGATTGTTGAATACAGAATTATTAGTAAAGTGATCGATTGATTATATATTATATTACTGTATCTATTGTCACAATTAACATTAAGACTGAAATAAATAAAAACAACAGCGATAAAACAAAAATCTTTGTCTCCTTTGTATTTGCAAAAATGATCACAAATAATAGTGGAATTGAGAAATAAACTTTTATAGCTCAAAACATAATATAAAGTCTTATAAAATGCACGTAAAAGTGTCAAGGCTTCTTCCCTGAGTTACCATTCGAAGTTTGTTGAGAAAATAATCTCAATTATTGTTCTGAATGCTCTAATTTTTGTTCCTTAACACTGCCGTCAGCCATACCGAATAGGGCTATTTCAGCCATATTAATAAACAAGCCGGTTTCAATGACTCCTGGAATCAATGAGATCTCGGTATTTATCCTATTCCAGTCTTCAATGTCGAGTGGAAAATGGAAATCCAATATAAAGTTTCCATTATCAGTAACAACTGGACCCTGTAAAAATTCAGATCAAAATGAAATTATTTTTCATTCTAAAACTATAATGATTGGCACTTTTTCAATGTCATTTTGCTTGGTTAGTTACACAAAGTAATGCGTTTTGATGCTTCAAAAGTTTGTAACGTAATTTTTAACTATGATTATAATATTTTGCTCGAATTTTGTCAAATGACTATATCAAATAATTGTATTTAAATTACTGCTTTAGAAACGGCCATCCTGAGTTTAGCTTCGCCTCCGAAATTCGACTCAATCTTTTCCTTTATAGGTCTAAAAGCCATGGGAACAACCTCAATTGGAATCCCTTTCTTATACTGATCTCCCAATTTTTTTGAATGTTTCCTAAACAAAATATAAAATTTTTTAAACAAATTGAAAAACAATTAACAACTTTTTTGTAAACGATTTTTGGAAGAGTTATTAAATCATACGTGTAATCAGCAACTACAACGAATCTTTTCGAGCAAGAAGCAATGATTTTTTCTTGCAACAAACAGCCACCTCCTCCTTTAATCAAATTCATATCAGCGTCCACCTCGTCCGCCCCGTCGATTGTGCAATCAATCTGTTGATATAAAAAAGTTTGTCAATTTCTGACTTTTGCTATTTTTAAACCAATTTTATTTTGTTTCAAGATCAAGCGGCGAAAAATGTTATTAATGAAAATTTGTTTGCTCACTTTTGGATACATTTCTAAATCTCCCAAAACGAGATTGTGATTTATAATCAATTGACGGGATTGAAAAGATGTTGGGATACATGTTACATGTAGTCCCTCTGCTTTTACACGTTGAGCTGAAAAAATTAATGAAAAAACTTTGTATCGCAAAAGAACAACGTTGAAGCAAAAATTAAACCGCTTATATTATAGCAGTATACAAACATTTTTATTCATAGAGAATCAATAAATTCATTTATTGGAACATAAAATTATTAAAGGTGTTTTGAACAATTTTACCTAGTTTTTCAACGACGTAAACAACCGTAGAACCGCTTCCAATGCCAATAACAGATTTATCCTAAGATAAGCGAAAAGTTTATCAGTCATGAGATAAGGTATTGCAATCATAACCTCTAAACTTATATAAATAATTAAAAAAAAAACGAAACTACCTTGACAAATTTGTTCACAGCCTTTTCAGCAGCTAATTTTTTTGCAGCTTCCAAAGGTCCCATTTTTGCGATGTCATTCAATACTAATCTCAGCATAAAATAAATTTCAAAACGATTTGATAGAGCACTTGCGGTACGGGTAATGATCAAAACTTTACATAAATGGTGCGTTATCTAAACTAGCGCGCGAATTTCGTTACAATTGCATGGTCTGAATTAATTCGATTTGAAATGAAAAAACAGATTGAAAATGTTGTTTATTTGTGCAAAATAGATTATAATTGACAATCATTGTTAATTATTATACCTCAATTTACATCAGAATTTTTATTTATTGTTATATTGTTTAATCATTTGGTATGACTCAGTTTTGACATAAAAAATACATTAGCAATATCTTTCATTAATCGTTTACGAACGTAACGAACAAATGATAAATTGTATGATAGTAGTTTTATTGAAATTTTAATCGATACAAACAAAAGTTAATGTGCTTTTTATTTTTTAGAACAACTAATGAAATAAGATATCAAAATGAAAAATTGAAAATGTCGCTAAAATACTCTTAAAGTGAAAATTTCATATCGATAAAAGACACTCTACTAAATGCTTTTCCATTACAATATATTTTCATTGCTCAAAAATAGATAAATTGTTTTACTTTGTAACTTGTTTCTTGATGATAAAATTCCTATGTTTATTATGTATAATTTATTTTATTATTCTTGTTATTTTGGATGATGAGTTTGCTCAAAATTGATAGAGAGGGACATGCAATTACAACATATTTTAATTCTGTTTGAATGTTGAATATACATTTATCACAACATCTTATTTAAATATTTGATTAAATAAATTTAATATTGATATTTTATTGAAAAATTATCTTTTTGCCTGAGAGCTTGCCGAGAAAATCTCAAAAACATATTTAATTAAATTGTGAAAAGTTAATAATGGAAATACTATACAAAAACAAAATACTTTTAAATTCTTAGAATTCGGATCAATATGTTTTAAATCAAATAAATAATTTTGATTAATTAAATACAATATTAACGATTACGATTCATAGAATATGCTCCCTTATACATGTCCCATGCATCTTTAAAATTAAAATTAATGCAATTATTATAGATAATGGAATAGGAATTAATCTATTTTCAAACAGTAATAAACATTTTAAAATTGATCGATCTTAAAACATGATTTGTACTTTATCAGTGTCCATTTAAATAGTGCTGTTCACATTATGAGCTACTTCTAAAACCAGTTCATTAAAATGATAGTATCTCTCAGAATGACCAATATTAACCAATTAGTTAATAAAAATATAATATTCAGTGAATTGATAAAAAAAAGCTTACGTTATAATTACAACAAAATGAGCGATAATAGTTGTTTAAACTTTCTTCGATATTCATTTTAAAACATGTTTTCATAGTAACTTGAAGAGTTACAGTTTCAACATGTTTCGTCTATTCCACTTTCTCATCTTTTGTATTCTCCTTGAAATTATTGCTGTCAATTTTGTGAGTATTTTTTTTGTTATATTTCTCAATTATTAAAATAGCATTGAATTTTGAGTTTTCAAAACCATGAGTTTTCAATGTTTTTTATTTCAAAAAGAAAGTTAGTTTTTCTCTTAAATTTAGAAACAAATTTAGAAAAAAATATGGAAAGTATTTGATCAATTATATATATGATGTACGTAATTTTAAGAAAAATGCTTTTTGAAAGTCCATCTGAATTGAAAAATCAATAAATTTGTAAATATAAAAGAATTGTTTCAATAAACGGCAATGACATTAGTTTTTCCAAATTGCACTTATCCATATTAAATATATAAAAAATAAGTGAACAAATTTCAAGTGAAAGTGCCACATCGTAATTTCCATTTACCTATAAAATTAATTTATAATGAAGATAGATTATAGATTCATAATATTAACATATTTTTTCGTTGCTGTATAAATTATACAGAATGATTCACCCATGCTCTTTTCAAATCGGGAGCGGAGAAAACCGCAAAAGTCAGCATGAATTAAAAAAAATAATTTGAACAATTCTTATTTAAGTTTATCATGCTGCTCCCACCCTCACCCCTAGGAGGTGGGGCTGTAGAGTGTAATTTGGTATCGTCGGATAGACCTTCAAAAATATTGGATACGTGTTTTTTACACGATTATCATATGTCTGGTTTTAAGAATGATTACTTATGCTTATGATTGCTGCTAAATTCACAATAAATCTGGAAAAACGATACCAACAAAAATTTAGTATTTTTCGACGTCAAATCTCAATCGGGAATAAAATATTATGGTTCCCATTAAAAACTTGAAAACTTCCCATTTCCGATTATAACTTTTCAAAGTTACTATAGTAGTATCAGTCGTTAGCTTCTCAAAAAATATTTAGAACTTCATACTCACCCTATGAAACAACCATTGATATTTTATATTGTATAAGAAAAGAAAATTTCTGACGGTATAAACATTTCATCAAAATTATGTTGAATTGAACTTGATTTTTGAATTGGTTTCTTACCCGTCTCCAAACGAGAAGAAAAATAATTTAATTTTTGTACTTTAGAGCGAGGTGTATGCAGCAGGAGCATTGGAGTAATGTCAGAGGGGCAGGTCGAGCAGCAGAGAGTGCCGGTGGAGGTGCAGGGAAGGCTGGTGGTAAAATGGGTGCCGGAGGCAGTGTAGGGACTCCAAGTGGAGCAGCAAGTGGAGGAGGAGGTGTAGGGCCACCAAGTGGAGCATTGAGTGCCGGAGGAGGTGCAGGGACTCCAAGTGGAGCAGCAAGTGGAGGAGGAGGTACAGGGCCACCAAGTGGTGCATTGAGTGCCGGTGGCGGTGCAGGGCCACCAAGTGGAACATTGAGTGCCGGAGGAGGTGCAGGGACTCCAAGTGGAGCAGCAAGTGGAGGAGGAGGTGCAGAGAAACCTGGCGGAAAAATGGGTGCCGGTGGCAGTG